>CM057164.1:17751150-17869361 GCA_029962745.1 Echinometra lucunter
CTCCCTGACGGCTTGGTAGTAACTGTGCTCCACGGGGAAACTGGGAATCTCCTCTGTCAATGCAATCAATGAAAAGAAGATTACACTTGCACATGCACAGATCATGCATTTCTTCCCACTCAGTATGGTTGCCCTCATTATGTGCTTTGCTTCACCTTTAGATTCAAAGCTCCGAAAATATAGCAAATGCATTCTTCGAGGGAGCAAAAAATTACACACCGTTTATTTTTCTTGCATGACAATGTGGCATTTGACAACAGGTTTTGCTAATATAAAATTCATATTCATATTATTCAACTGGCAGCATGCTAAATAGTTCTAAATTGTTGTTTTTGAATCTTAAATTTATTTCTAATTCTTAGAAATGGTTACGATCTATGAACATTCTATCAGACAGCTGAATTTTTATTGCATACACAGAAATCTACCTTGAAATATATCTAGTTACCTACAACAACATTTCATGTTTTTATACATCATTCATTTTGAAGATGTACTGTGCATGAGCCGTAAACTGACAAAGTGTACCTCTGTTAAGCGTCTTGCAGAGCCTCCTGTAGAAGTTCATCTCATTGGGTGAAACCAGGCTAACACTCAATCCTGCTTTGGCCTGTCTAGCTGTACGTCCACTACGATGAACATATGACTAGGGGAGGAAGAAGATATTGATGGCAATTAACCCATTTCCATCACAGCCCAAGAAATTTACATTATCACTGATTTGTGATTAATATAACAAGTAACTTAAAACCTGGACAAAACCGTATACACTTCACATAGCCAACTTACTTGCACCAAATCATACGTCTACCCACACAAAATAAAAAGAACCAGAGGTGTAGAGGTGTCCAGTGGATATGTTTACGGACTGCAGATCACAAGGTGCAGGGTTCGAATCCCAGCCCGGCACTAATGTCCTTTGGCAGGACAGTAGTCTACAAAATGGGTACTTGATATGCTAGAGTGCTGGTTACTTCGGCGGCTCGGTTATGATCAGGGTAACCACGTCTAAGCACCATAAGCATCGCAGTGTGACTGATATGCAATTATAAAAATATATTGATTTATGGAGCACAGAACCCATGTACATATATTCTTCTGCACTGCAAGAGCTCCTGATATGCCTGAATAAAAGTGAACAGTTAACTGAAAAGATGTGTTTTGAGTCTTATTTTGAATGATTCTTCAGTTGGAGATTTCCTAATTTCTAGTGTAAATTATTCCACAGTTCGGGCACTGCGCAAATGCTCAGCGCAGGCAAATGCTCAGCTCATAATGATATTTTTGTTTTTCATTGTCATTTTTTATCATTATCAATGGAATTATCCAATGAGACGACAATTTTTGGTTAAGTTCAGGTTGGTAGTGCCATCTTCAGTAAAACTCTGCTACATGTAAGTTCATTGGTTCAGCTGCAGCACAACCAAAAGTTTCAAACCAAATTAAGTGTGACTCACCTCTGATGTCCGTGGCACTTGGTAGTGTATAACATGTTCTATGTCAGGTATGTCAAGACCTCTGGCAGCTACATCAGTAGCCAGGAGCAGCCCTTTGGGGTTCCCTGTGAATCTGGATAACCACATATGAATTATGGTAGCATTGGAGATAAAATCTTTCAAGGACACTTGTTCAGCTTATTGCTATCTACTCCTTGTGAAACTTACTTGAGTTTTGTAGTTTGACATTTGTACATGTAACTAACGAATTCACATTTGTGGAATATTATTTTATGCAATTCTAATATACTATACCCTCAATAGCCTGTATTAATAGATTTGCTCTCTCCTAAATTCCTGTCTTGATGGAATACAATAACTAAAATCAGCAAGGCTGAGTGAAGTTTCTTAAAGAAATAAAAACTTCTATTCCTTCTGAGTACAACTTTTTTAAAGCCCATCATATACAGAATTTAATTTGTAAAATTATATATTTAAAACTAAAAAGCACTCAAGTGCAATGTATAATGATAGATGGATTCATCATCTAGAAAGTTTGAATGATAAATATTTCAAACCAGAGTGGTATCCCATCCAACCTTTCAAGATTCTTAAGGCGCTGTTTTTGATGCATGGAGGAATGCAAGGGCAATGGCTGACATTCCAGGAGAGTAAGGATAGACACCAGTCTCCTGATGCAGTCAATGCTGTTAGTGAAGACAAGGGTACGCCCTGGATATTGCCTTAGGAAGTAGAACAGGTATATGTCCTGCAACAAATAGAGAACACAACATCAAAAATTACAATCAGTACTAACCACACATTAGCATTGCAAAAAGGAACTGTAAACATATCATTTCAAAAGGAAAAACATGGGAGAAAATGACTGACCAAACAAGACCTCCAGTCTTCATTTTATTCAAGATAATGGGTTAGTCTTCAGGGTTAGCCTTATGCAGAGCTGCCAACCCCAACTGGGAAAAAATCCTGTTCTTTATTTCTTTTTATCCTATTTTCAAGCCCAAAATCCTATTTGTTTCAAATTTCAAAACATCCAACAGTATAAAGAATCATTCTTACAGGGTTTCAAAAATCCTATTTCAATGGGAAAAATCCTATTCAGTGTCATATTCCCCTTAAAAATCCTACTGAATAGGATAAAATCCTACTAATTGGCAGCTCTGCTTATGATGGATTAGACCTCAGATTTAAGGCAAGGTGTAAGTATGGTATTTGGGTCACGATGAAGGTTCATTTAGAGTAGGGAATTGGCCACAGAGCACTCTGTCTTTATAATAGAAGCATGTGTTGCTATTAAAAGAAGGTTTGACTGTGCATCATTTTGCAATTCAAGAGGGAGAAATAAGAACAGATTACCTTTTCCTCGACTGCACAGACAATCTTACTCTCCAGCAGGGTGGATGCTGTGCCTTCTCTCTTGGTAAGGTCTACTACCTCAGCATCTTCCTTGATACCAACCTTAGCCATTACAGAATCTGAAATATACAATCCAGAATGATACTTATAGACCGATTCGGCTTATGGTTATTTACCAAACTCACAAATCACTAAATTACAAAAGTTACAGAATGCAGCAGCTCGTATAGTTTCTTTGTCTAACAAACACAGTCACATTACTCCTGTCCTAAAAAATCTCCATTGGTTGCCCATAAAGGAATGCATAATCTTTAAAATTCTTCTTTTGGTCTTTCATATCATCAATGGAACAGCACCCGATTATAATAAGTCTCTTGTGCAGCATTACCAACCCGCATTTACACTTACTCTTCGTTCATCCCAATCTGGCCTTTTACATATCCCACTATCAAAGAAATCCTGGGGGATCGAGCATTTGCTCATGCCGGACCAGCCCTGTGGAATTCACTCCCACAGGAGCAGAAGAATGCAAACTCTTGAACTTCCTTCAAGGGCAACCTTAAATCCCATTTGTTCAAACTAAGCAGGTACCAGGTTTGAAGACAAACATTTTTTTTTTTTTTTTTTTTTTTAAAGCGCCTTGAGCATTTAATCAAAATGGAAAAGACGCTATAGAAATCCTATGTATTATCATTATTATTATTATTGTTGAGGGCAGCAGATGATCAGGCATTACTGCAGTGTCCTGCCATAGAGTTACATATGACAATGTAGCGCAGCCAAGGAGTGTAGCTGAATGTAGCGCACAAAGGTTACACACGCATGATGGAGGACACTGCAGTAATCAAATTGCACTGCCCACAAATCGATTTTCGGATTGGTCTATACATGGTTCATACTAGCCGAAGCTGCTGAAATTAAGGACATTTCATTCCCAATATTAATTCTCAAGGTTAACACATTGATGATTTAGAACTGAAAGTATATTATCAAGTTTACCCAAATATACTTTTATGAAAGACAGAGCTCTCATATTTGACCCACATACATGTAGTTATCTTTATTTTGCAATAAAATCACAGCAATTCTTCACTACCTTTTCGATGACAAATAACCAACTTTAGATTACTTATAGTAAAGTTCATCCAATAAAATCAATACAAAAGTATATCCCTTAACTCTCGTCTTCCTCCATTACCTAGTACAGTTTTGTTCCTGTATAATTTCAGTTACCTCTGTTTGATCCCAAGGAGGAATATTACCCTAGCTGTATTTTTGGCAATAAATTCTACCAGATACACACTTTGTACACCAACATGTATGTGGTTGGTGGCAAACAAAAATCAGTTCCATCCTCCAAAACATTGAAGCTACTTGTCTCAGCCGGAGCTTAACCCTAAACCTTCCCTTCATATCTCTAGTCAAGTGTTCACACCACTTCTAAATTTTTTTTTTTTTATCAATTTTTAACCAGTCATTAAAACAAACAATATTGATACAACATATACAATACCAGTAAATGATAGGTTTGGACCCCTGAGAAGCAAAGCTTGTAGTAGGGGTCCAACATAATACATTACATTTACATAAAGTAAAAGTAACTGATTTTGGCTGGTCAGCATTCACACATTCAACCACATACACATCCATCCACACCCCCCCCCCACCCCCTTAAACACACACACATCCATCCACACACAGATGCACAATATGTGTACATATAATGATAATGCATACAAGAATACAAACTTAAAGACAACTTGGCCAAAACCAGGCACAAATCTAAATCATTATCTCTCTCTGAAAAAAAAAAAAAAAAAACACCAAAACATTGAGTAATTTCTACAGGTCTAACCGTAACTTTTCACATCTCTTGCAACAAGTTTTTCTGTGTTTTTTACCGCTATGATTTTTCGCAAAGGATTTTTAAGATCTGTTTTTGCCAATGTGCTTTAAAAGCGGAAAATAAACAAAATGAAAAAAAAATCAAAGCACCCCTCAAGGACATGTTGACCCAATCCATGCAGGAATGCAAAACCTTAAACATTTTTAATGGAATGGCTACACTGTGCTATTTGACCCACCTAGCTTATCCTTCTTGTCTTGTTTGTATGCCTTCTTGAGTGATTTCCTGAGTGGACCAAGATGGATAAGACTGAGTGTGGCTGAGAATACAAAGGTTTGTCTGGATGACCTGGCCTCAGAGCTGGGGGTAAAAAAAAATCAGCCAAAAAGGAACATAATCAAAATTAAAATCATTTCTGCCTTGAGGAGGACAACAGAAGACCACTATTTTTCAAAATTCAAATTATTCATGTTTACAAACAGACATACATTACACACATCAATATGAAATGTTGTGAGATTAACAACGGGACAAAAGTCTTTTCTGTATCCCTAAGAAACCAATTTAGAAACTACCAAGGAAACAAATATACAAAAAGCTAAAGACAGGTTGCTTTGTAGAGAGTTGGCACCAAATACTGATTTGACTGTACTGTGTATATCCATATCTCACCTGTTCAGAAGGTCCAGTATCTCTGAAAGCTCAGCATAATGACCCTTTTCAACCATGCGGTCGGCCTCATCAATGACCAGGCATTGGATATCAGGAAGGCTCGCAAGATGTGGCTCACCCTTCGTGGGAGAGAAAAGAAGAATGTTTGAATGTGTGTATCATCCTCTTCCTAATCCTTCTTCTCATCACCATCATCACATCCTCTTGCTCTTTCTCATTAGGGAGTTTTAGATACGCGACGCAGCTCAGACGACACAGTATCTTGCCAAAAATGTTGTTGTGCACATGCGCGAGAAAGCTCTTTTCCAATCCGTCCTGCGTCATCTGTTTTACACGACGGTTCTGGGGCCAGTTTACCGTCCTCCCCAATACGCGACGCGAGACCTAAAGCCTCTTTGCAACGCGACGCGAGGAAAGAGGAGAACGTATGTCAACTCAGCAAGATTCTGCGTCGTCTGAGCTGCGTCGCGTATCTAAAGCTCCCTATTATCATCAGAAGCAGAAGCAGCAGCAGCAGCAGCATCACAACCATCATCATCACCATTTCACCATTCATCATCATCATCATCATCATCATCATCATCATAACCATTCCATCCTGCTCTGGCTCCTTCTCTTCATTATCATCATCATCATCATCATCATCATAACCATTCCATCCTGCTCTGGCTCCTTCTCTTCATTATCATCATCATCATCATCATCATCATAACCATTCCATCCTGCTCTGGCTCCTTCTCTTCATTATCATCATCATCATCATCATCATCATTCATTTCACCAAAGTAACTTCCACTACAACAAACCTCTCTGTAACAATACCCCAATTGATATTTCCATTATGGACTCTGGAGTCTTGTCTTACCAGTTGGTAGAGCTCCCATAACCTTCCAGGGGTGCCCACGATAACATGTGGTTGTTTCTTCAAGACCCTCTTCTGCTTCTCTGCAGACATTCCTCCAACAACAACAGCAATCTGAATGAAATCAGGAGAAAATAAAGTTTATTTAAATGAAGTTTTGAATTTGGTAAGAGCTAGAAATCGATTTAGAGCAACTGTTGCCAGGGAATGTTTCCTACAAATCAAGCATTATCAATCATTTTTATTCAACTTGCTGATTTAATACAGAAACCTGTAATCAAGCCAAGACTGTCGACCCTATTACGATACATGAAGCACAAGAGTTTTCTAACCTTGATGTTTGTCATTTTGGCAGCAGCAACAAGATGATTCTTGACTTGAACTGCTAGCTCCCTGGTAGGAGTCAGAACCAGTCCAAAGAGTTTCTGTTCCTGGTCAAGCCCACCAGCTGGAGTACTGGTCAACGGGAGTCCAGCTTTCAACCAGGCCTCGTCCGAGATTTTATCGACGACATCAACGCACTTCCTCTGTGACTTCAGCATCTGTGTGTCTTCCTGCTCTTCTTCATCATCATCATCGTCATAACCATCATCATCATCATGATGATTACTTTCATCGTTGTCATCATCATCATCAACATCATTGCTGATGTCATCATCAGAGTCCTCATTATCATCGTCTCCACTGGCTTCACTCGTAGTCCTCATGCTATGATCATCAACATCCCTTTCACCTTCCTCTACTCCCTCATCATCTTCCCAATCATCTTCTTTATCATCTTTTAATTGATTCAATCCATTCCCTTTGCTACGAGTCCTGTCTTTTGGGGGGTCACCCTTGTTTGAAGTCAGCCCTGAAGCCATTGCTGCTTGATGTTGAAGTATCCTGTATATTACAGGTATCCCGAATGCTAATGTCTTTCCACTGCCCTGTATATACATAAAGGAGAAATAGAATAAATGTAATAAGAATATTTCCAAAAGGTAGCCTCATCAAAGCTCATGATTATTTTCTCGCAAGCCATGTCAATACCAGTACATTACTACACAAACACTGCCAGATGACCATTTGTCACAATTCTCCCATTTCGAAATCCTTGCACCCTCATTCGGTACAATTGCAACTGTACAGTAACTCTAGTGTGCTAATGGGAGATGGGTCAACAACAGTACCATCAACACTTGCACTATTTGCCTTTTCCACTCCTATTCAAAGTGATTAAAGACTTCTAACACTTCACAATTTCCCTGGGCTCTCACTGCTAGTTCTACTAACTCATCCCTCACCTTCCCTGTGCTTGGGATCCCTCAGTCAGTTAAAATATATTTCTTCAATTGGTCAACTCTCACTTGCAGCGTCTAGGCTGCGTTTCACGAAATCGTCATAAGTCTAAGTTCATGGATATCCCATTGAAACGCATGTTTATTCTACAACACCGTTTCAATGGGATGTCCAAGAAGTTAGACTTATGACGGTTTCGTGAAACGCAGCCCTGCTTTCTTGTAAATAGTTGTCGACCCGCAAGTGGGAAAATAGGCCTCTCATGGTACAGATGTTGGTGGTGCGTGCATAGTGAAACGTGAGAATCAAGTAAAGAGGGATAAAAGCATTCAACACCTTGTCTAAGGATGTATTAAGCATGGAGTAGGGGAGTAGGGATTTCAAATTTATCTCCCATTTTCTCCTGCCTCCCCCCTCCACCCAAGACAACAATAAATGACTTACCGTTTCTGCAGCTCCCACTATGTCCTTGCCTTCTCTGATAGCAGCAGGTATACATCCGGCTTGGATGGGGGTGGGGCGAGTGTACCCCATGGTCTGCAGGGACTGATGTACAGCAGAGGGGATCGACAGGGTGTCCCACACAGACATGGGAATGTCTAGATTCGCTGAAGAAGATAAAGCAAAACTTAAAGGCATTGGCTAACTTTGTGAGTAGCTGATTTAAAAAATTCTCTAACTAAGATGAAACATATGTATGAGTGCTTGTATTTGTACCCAAAAACCCTGAAACCAACCATAATTTGGAATGAAAAAGTGTAAGTTAGACGCAAACGGCGATTTTATTATCCTTCGTCTCACGAGACAATCACTAAGAGGACCACTTTGCTTGAATTGTGATACGCCAATACACACAGAACGGTAAGGTGAGGCATACATGCATGCGCAAACCTTATGTCTATTCTGTGCAACCGACCCTCGTATATTTTTCAAACATTGGTTCACATTTTTGATATTTAAAAATACTTCCTGTGGATATTGTACTTTGAAACTTCAGACTGGTATTTTTACACTATAACCCTTATGTTTATCCCATTTTCAAGCAACAAAACAAGATTTTTTTTTAAATCATAACAATGTTAACCAATGTCTTTAATTAGTTACTCAGACACGATATTAGCAATATGTCAGCAGGATCATGTGCTGAACAGTAATCGAAAGAGGTCCAAATCCGCAATAAAAAATGCATGTAAACTTGCTTTCCCAAATGACTAAAAATTTTCTTCAGTCTGGCCAGCCCCTTTGTTCAGGGACTTACATATTTATTTTCAGCAACTCAGCCTCACATGAACACAAATTATCATAGTCTATGTAATATCTCCATTATAGAATTTCTTAGACAAACAAAAAACTTTAACCCTGGACTAAAAACTAATTTTAACCCCCCCCCCCCCCCCCCCGGCTGAACCTAAATGCTACCCTGACCTTAACTCTATCTTTAAAGAAAACAAGAAACAGAGTCACTGACTAGATTTTCTGTAATATGGGGGATTATAATCTTACCGTACATCAGATAATACAAGAATATTTTTAATGATCCCCTTTTTAATGGAAAGAAAGCAGAAAGATTAGGTTAACAGTTTATGTACTTTGTGCAGTGTTAATGCAAAGAATAAAAAGACTACTCACTAGCAGCTGCTGCTTCTCTTGTACCATCTCCATCATCATTCTGACTTCCCTTTTCTTCTGTCTTCTTTGCTTCAGTTTTCCTTTCCCATTTTTCTCCTTCCTGCTTACTCTTCCTCCTCCTCCTTTTAGCTTTAAGTTCTAAAAGTTGTTCTTTGCCAGATTTTCTCTTCCTAGTTCTGGACTTCCCAGGACTTGCTTCCCTCTCCTCCACGTGCAAAGTTTCCTTTCTACTCATGTCTTTACTTTGAGCATTTTGTTGTTTAGTCCTCTTCTTTTTGTCTACAGATTTCTGCTGATTTGTTTTTGGAGAAGCCTCGTTTTGGAAGTTATGTTTTGTTGTTTTGCTTTCTTTATCTTTCTTTTTAGCAGATTTAGACTTCTTTTCAAACACTGACTTATCATTTACAATTTTCTGTGCATCCAGTGCTTCCTCTGATGATTTGGACACCTGTTGCAAGTAAGAAACAAACAAAAAATCAAGCAAAGTTAGACTAGACTAACACTTCACCTCCTTTTATCACCTTCAAAGTCATTTCCACCATTGCTTGCAGCTTTGCTACATTGCCACTCATAGGGCCAAAGGTGTGTGGGACTGTAGCGAACATTCACTGTTGCAGCAGTCAAAAACAGACAATGAAATTTTCTTAAATTTGCTAGATTATCTGATTCAGGGACTCTTCAACTCTGAATATGCCACAAATTTGGGGATTCGGAATTGAAAATGGAATTTTAAATAATTATTTTCCTCTCATGTGTGATTTTCTACCAAGCTAGCCCAAATGCCTGGGAATACACACAAAAGCTACTGAAGCTTTTCTCCCGCAATGAGTACTATGGAGTACAAGCTTATATCTCAGATAAGCTGGCAAAAACTCACCGATGTTTACATCTCCATGCCGTCCATTGTAATGCAGAAAGAAAATGGTGACTATCTCGCGCATGCACATCGATGCAGTACTAGATGCGAGCGACCTTGCAGGTGTTTTCACAAAATTCAAGGCGAATGATGGACGGCATGGAGATGTAAACATCAGTAAGTTTTTGCCAGCTTCCCTACAGTAAACTTTTTATTAAATTTTCATATCATGACATGTTTCTAGTAGTCCAAAGTTTAATTCGGGCTTGTTGTTACTACAGCCAATAGTTACAAGGCTGGTATGTGTCATTGGCCCATGGGAAAGTCATTTTTCAAGGGTTGTTTTGATTCTCTGGGGGAGCTGCTACGTGCAAAGTGGGCATAAAAACGCTGGAAATCATGAAGAGTAATAGCGTTACCTTTTTTTTTTTTTTTTTTTTTTTACTCTCCAGACGTCCCTGGGACAGGATTAACAGTTAACTGTTAAGGTTAGTTAGATAGTCTAACTGTTATAGCCCTGAGGGGCGTTCAGTGGTGTTATTCTGTTATTTCACTGAATGCCCTGACCCGAGTCCATTTGCCCCTGTATAGATCGGCTTGTCAACAAAAGAAATATGTTCCCAAATCACACTTTCTCCTGCCCGGTTAGCCATGAAAACTACCTTCCAAGTTCGCCATAGGGCCGATAGATCTACCTGCAAACTTAGATTCTAAATTCTTAGTCTAGAAATAAAGAAACGGACTTTTAATTGCTTTGAGACCCTACCTTCCTGTCGATTCCGTCGCATGGCTAATTTTCATTTCAATAGCGCAACCTCCGACATCGTCAGTCTATTTACATCCGTTAGCCTAAGGCCTAGGCCACAGGCGCAGATGAAAGAACGGTGCGCATGCGGCGCTGCACTCTCGCACGTACGTATACGGGCCGCACATACTCTACGTGCGAGAGTGCAACGCCACATATGCACACCGTTCTTTCGCCTGCGCCTGTGGCCTAGGCTAACGGACGTAAATAAACTGACGATGTCAGAAGTCGCGCTATTGAAATGAAAATTAGCCACGCGACGGAATCGACAGGAAGGTAGGGTCTCGAAGCAATTAAAAGTCTGTTTCTTTATTTCTAGACTAAGAATTTAGAATCTAAGTTTGCAGGTAGATCTATCTATCTAGATGGCGAACTTGGAAGGTAGTTTTCATGGCTAACCGGGCAGGAGAAAGTGTGATGGGAACATATTTCTTTTGTTGACAAGCCGATCTATACAGGGGCAAATGGACTCGGGTCAGGGCATTCAGTGAAATAACAGAATAACACCACTGAATGCCCCTCAGGGCTAAACTGTTAACGTTACACATTAGGCCCCTACTTTTTTTTTTTGCATGCACAGATCCATAAACCCTCTATTTTTTTTTTACAATACATCGTAATGACGTACTTAAACATTTTTTCTGCTTCTTTTCTTTCCTTTTCCCCTTTACATTTATTTTCTTTTCTTTTTTCTTTTCTTTATCTTCACATTCACTTCACATTCACTTCACATGCTTAACTGTTAACTGTACCTTTCTCACAGTCCCACTCGTTTGTTTCTTCAGCAGGTTAGGATCGTAATCGGTTAGAACCTCCATTCCCACGAATCCACCCATTTCCTCGTCAGCAAATGCTGCCATATCCACTTCATAAGGTTTCCATTTCTGGTCAGCTAAAAAACTGGACTCTTTTCGGGATTTTCTCTTCATTTTATTGATCCTTTTCAAGCGCTCTCGGCGCTTCACGTGTCGCATGGAAGTCGCCATTTTGGTTCTCAACTTCGTCTCATGAGGGCGGGGCGCAGCGCAGAAAGATTTCATCGTTTCAAAAAATATATTTTAAAAAAGTTTCAAATTCGCATGCAGCAGAACTTATTGCTATTGCAAAGACATCAGCGTGATTTAAAAAAATAATACAATAAAAAATCAAATGTTTGGGGGTTTTCAGTTTTTGCTTTATGTTTGGATTTTTTTTAATTTTTTTTTTGGGGGGGAGGGTATTTTTTCACAGAAATACTTATTAAGAAAGTCTTGTGTTGTTCGAGTCGATAGGAAGGGAAAGGGGAATGGAGAAGGGAGGAAGGACAAAAGACGATAGGACCTCTAACCTCTTGAGCATTGAAAAAAAAAAAAATTGTTTCAAAACGTATTTGAAGGGTGTTTTGACACTTTGTGTTTTCAGTGTTATTTTAATTTTCTCAGAATTGTTTATTATAATTTTAATAGCATTTCATAATATGAAGGGTGCCTTTTTAGGTCAAAGAACTGATGATGAAATGTGCAACAATTTTAGCTGGATTAAACAGAAATAATTTGTCAATAAGACTTGTATTGCAAAAAAAAAAGGGGGAAATTCTCATTTTCAATATCATGGTTATAAAAGTGGCTGCATCCCCCCCCCCCCACATTTTGAGGTGGCTTATGTATGTGTGTACAAAAATACATGTATATACGAATGGGTTGATTTATCCCCCCCCCCCCCCCCCCCCACCCCAGGTATAAGGACCTGTCTACACTAATGCTGTGTCTCCAGTACAACCATTCACCTTTGGCCTAAATATATAAAGACAATCCCATCAAATCTTTAAGGTCATGTATATATTGCCCTCCATGACCTTAAATATAACTTTTCTCACTAAGGCGATGCATAATAAGTACTAAGATTGAAGTTCAGAGCTACAATAGTTGAGATATTGTGATACAAAACTAGAAAAAAATAATTGCACTTTGCATTGACCTCTATGACCTTTGACCTTTACTGAAATCATTCATCTAATTAATGCCATGGGCTGAGAGATTTAAAGTGATTACACAATGGTTTAACTGAGAGATTTAAAGTGATTACACAATGGTTAAAATTTGTTTGATGTATGATCAAGAACAGAATTCTAAGAACAATAACATTAAAAATTTAATGATTTTCAATCGAAATCGATGCATTTTGGCAAATTATTTGTGATTAGTCAAGGGTTAACCTAAAAATTTGAGTATGAGGTATGGCGTAGATGTGGTACCAGCTTTGCGCATTGCAATGACAATGACAATGACAATGAGTTTTTATTTTCCCATGTCACCCTTTGCAGTTGTGGCGCATGCTAGAAAAATACCTTGTGCGCATTTTGCTAGAATTGCGCAACAAGGTAACCACAATGACGTCATTGTGGGTACCCAATTGAAACTGGGACACAGCTGAGGGGCCAAAAATAGGCTGAAATCTTACAATATTTGGGGGGTTTTCTTGGCAACACAAATTTTTTTAAACTTTAGGCAGATGATTTTCTGCTAATAAAATCATGCTCTTTCAAATGAAGGAACATTGTTTCAGCATTGGGTACCCCTTTAATGTAATGTAAAGTTTTCCCTTCAGTGGTATTATTATAAGCTAGTGTGGAATCATATGCCAAAATGCAATACAAAATTACAAAATAAAGTGTTAAGCATAAAGAATACTATTAAACAGATTTAATTTTAAAAAATATATACTTGAATTTTCAACACATGAAGTTTGAGGAGTGTTTTGTTTTGTTTTTGTTCCATTAGAATATGCGATTTAAAATGGAGTGAAAGGTGTTAATTCATGCTTCATTTTCCAAGAAAGGTCCAGCCCCCCCCCCTCCCCCACATTAATGCCATTGGCTCACTGGCTGGACTGATACAACAACGTCACAACCCTGCTAAGATTACTTTTATAAATTATCACGGGGATGTCACTCTCCATTGAAAAAAAAAGGAGAAATTTAATTGACTGTTAGCAAATTATCAATAAAATTAAAGAAATCTTTGTATGCTTTTCCTCTTAAATTGTTTAGTAGTTTGTTGAGGCAAATTTTTTTGATTAGCTGTCTGCCATTTTGGACTGACAGCCCCTCTCCCAAATTTCCTACCCCCCACCCCTTCAAAATGATCTGGCAAGGCCCATAAATTCACAGCTCCAAACATAATTCACCGTAAGAATTATACCACAGCCTCATCATGGTTACACAATATATTTCAATCTATTTATTTTTAAAAAGGGGGGGAGAGAAACGATGAGTATATGTGATATACAGGTTTAATATTGAATAAAGCTTTCAAAATCAATAATCAATTAACAGCAAACATTCATCATGGTATTTGTGATAAAATTTCAGTAAATAAAACTTCTACAAGTAAACTTATATAGTGATATTCATAGTGTCAAATCAATTCATATAGGATCTAAAAGGAGGGCCAGACATGACAAAGATTATTCTTTCAGCATATGAAACCAGAGATGCCAACCTTTTATCAAGTTTTGCAGTGTTTTTATGCCTGAAAAGAAGTACAGTCATCTCTGCCTAAGTCGAATTTCTTGGGACTGAAGAAAATGCTTCGACTTAGAGAAAATTCGACTTATGAGGGGTCAAAAACAATAGAAAATAAAAGAATGGGACCCAGTACAGACCTTCGACTTAGGCGATTATTCGACTTACGCAACTTTGACTTATGCAGAGTTGACTGTACTATGAGTAGAAAAAGTATAAAGGCAAACCTCATTATAACAAATTCCTCTGGACCGAGGAAATTACATCTTATATCGACACCTTGTTATATAAGGGCTAAAAAACAATAAAATACAAAGAGGTGGGACCAGCAATATTACCTTGTTATAACTTATAACGAGAGTTAGCTATACCGTAACCGTTACAGTGTTCTTTATAACAAGGTTCTACTGTATCCCACTTTACAGTCATAGAACTATACAGAAACTAAATTTCGGGGAAAAAAGTGTATTGCTAGAAACCTGCAGTATTGCCCCTAAAAAAAAAACAGTACAAAATACCGCAAAAAAGGAACAGTTGGCATCACTGTGAAACCATAAGGTGGAAAATTTGAGCTTGATCAGTCTTAAATTTGAAACTTTAAAACTTTTCAATAATGAAATAATCACTGGCCAGTTTCTGTTTTCTTCTTTTATTCAAAGAATCCTTATATCAGAACAGCTACATGTATCCCTTTTTCTACAATACTATGCATGTAAATTCAATGAAATTGAGAAATACAAAAAATATTCAGCAAAGTAAACATGCAAAATGCTTGCATGAGAATTTGAAAATATAGTAAAACATAACTCTGAGCATATAAGTGATATCAACAAAGGTTCAAGTAAGTATTGCAATTATAGTTTGTTCTAGTCTACACATTTCAATATTGTGAAATATCAAGTAGAAAATATATGTAATATAATAATTCTTACATCATATCTAAGTAAAGAAAATACTGCTTGTATTATGCATTATCAAAATGAGAAAAGTTTGCAATTTGAAGAAGTGGTGACAAACGGCACATAAATCCAGAAGAAAATATCTGTAAAATAGAACCAAGTTTCATGCAAGAGGATTTTTTAATTTTAATTATCATCATCACTCACTTCGTCATATTCATGATAAATGATGAAACATTGTCAATATTTCTACATGATCATGTGAATGACTTTGCATTATTTAATTGCTGTATACAAGAGAAAACAAATTGATTGTCGCATATTTCAACAAACTGAAAATAATGAACATGTTTTACACTAAACTGTAGCAAGGGCATTGACATAAACTATTACACCCCCCCCCCCCTCCATTCCCTGAAGCTAAAAGCCACTTCCATGATCTAAACAATGAAAAATGGATTAATGCTTTTCTATAAGCACACCTGGTTTTGAAAAAATGTTGACTTTACCTTCTCTACAAATTGTTCACCTTTATCTATTAAAAAAACAACTACATATTGAATGACAATAATATATATGGGGGAAAATATTTGCAAAACAGAAGAACCACTCAGTGGCAAAAATAGCTGCCTGCGTTGACCCCAACCCCAATCCATTAGCTTGTTATGCATACAGACACGTTAGGAGCACACCATCTTATTTACTTTTTTCATTATCTGGGGCCCTGTAACATCAAGGTTTCAGTGGACCATATCTCTGCCAAATGAGTGCACTCCTTCAGGTATTTTTGTCCTTACGTTTTAATAATACTAGCTTACAATCTAGATTTATTTCTTTAAAAAGGTATATAGTCCTTGTACGCGCAGCATCTCTGGTAGGTCCATATCGAAGGACACCATCATTTTCAGCAAGCGCAGCAACATCATGATTTAATAAAATTAATTGTAGTTCAATTTTATATCACATGGCCAAGGGGGCACATATTGGTCCATGTAATATCCAACAAGTAAAAATGAAATTTCACGAAAATATTTCTGTGGTGTACATTTCCCTAGAAAACTGTAAGGTGATGCATTGTACTGTGTAAGCAATAATTTTTCGAAAGAATCGCGATGGTTTTATTTTTGCGAATTTCATGAATCACTCACCGATCACAAATTCAACAACACTCGAAAATATTGCCACTGCCGCTTTTCAACATGTGAAAATATCCGCACATTTGCCTTAGCTCTCATCATCGGCATATCATATCACAATACATATATCACTCACCACAAGTTAGTCCCAGAGTGACCTCCAAAAATCCCTTTAAGAAGTCAAATTCTGCTACCAAAAATGCCAAAAATGCGGGATCGGATGCAATTTTTCCAAGCATGTGGGTCTTAATAGTGGGGTGGTAAGAAAGAGGGTTGCTGAAAATGCGCTATAAATCAAGAAATGAGCGGTTTCATGACAACTTTTTTTATTTATCTCAAGCTACAAGTGTCATGGTATCAGCAAAAAAAACAAATTTGAAAAATAAATCCCCTGGATCTGCCGATATGGCTCTTACATGTACTACTACGTTCACCGCGTATCCCGTCTTGCTCCAGTGCACTCGCGCTCAAGAAATCAACAACTGAAATAAAGTTAGAAATAATGATGAACACAAACAAGATAACAAGATAAAGATAAAGCAGAGTTGATGGAAAATGACATTAATAAAAGTCTGAACTGGCTTCAAATATGAGAGGCAAGTGATTCCACAGTAAAGAACAACAGACGACCTGGACACATTCCAAGGGGGTCCTTTAACAGGAAGTGGCAATTGTAGCTGTCTTGGGAGAATGAAGTCACCGTACGGTTCTCAGCATAAGATTATTTCACTCTGTAGGAATCCCATGGAAGAAGCTTAAACCTTGTTATGCAGTCTGCAAAGAGAAAGTGTGATAAAACAAATATGATTACAACTTAGACGCCTATACACCTCCGCCTACAGTTGCATGCAAAATTATTCAACCCATCCCCCCTCACATTTTGGACATTCTGGCAAAATGAGTAACATTACAACTGCAGACTCCTGCTAAATCATTCAAGTGGTGAACAACTGAATACCAGAGCAAAAGTCAAGATTTAATTCATTTTTTGCAACCGAAACTGAATGTAAACTTTAAGGGAGGGTGTAATATCTTACCAAGAATCCACTTCTCTGCTATGACTGGTGTTGCTCCCTTCTTTCCTCTCCCGCTGTATCCAACACAGAGTTTAGCATCTGAAAGCTTCCTTGAGATTTTACCACCACACAGCGCTATAAGCTCGACCAATCTCTCCCTTGGAGGATTGCTCTCTGGTGGAATATAGAGGGCGTCAAAGGAAGAGAAAATGTCTGTTGGTGAGGACTCTGCTTCAGATTTCGCTCCGTGTGCCAGCCTTGATATCTGTTGATTATCAAATGAAAAAATACTGCTCAGGTTAATAAAATGTTCAATGCTATTTTTGTTGCAGATAGGGTAAGGTTGGATCAAATCAGCCAGTCTTCATCAGGATGTTTTAAATTATATAGCAACCTTATTATAAACAAATCATTACCAGGATTTCATTGTCATACAAAATGCAATACATTCAAACAAACTCTGATCACTGGGGCCTCTGGAGGTAATTAGTCCATCACAACAATATATGAAGAACATGTATATCATGAATGCTGTTTCATCTGTTGATTATAAGTTAGTGGGAAATATCTTATCAAGAGATGCAACTGACCAGAATTGATAGCAAGTCCTCCTATCAATCATAAACCTATCTTTTTAGAACAGAGTTGTGATTGATATCAAGTTGTAATCAATGGGAGTCAATATCACAACTGTTAAAAAGACAGGGCCCAGGAATAATTCTTCTCCAGCGTCGCCAAAGTATATGCTTGACTACCGACAAAAGGCACGTTTTAACCCATGGGAGCACAGTGTCTCCAGTGTGACTTCTGCTGTTATCTCTTGATCCAGAATTGTAGAATGTATGCATCTCCAACACACAAGAAGTAAGAAAAAGTTAATAAAAATTTCCAATGCAGTATGTAGTGATTCAATTTTAAGTAATTATTACCCTCTCTAAATTGGCAATGCAGTAAAAAATTTCATCATTTTCATATACAAATTGGCAATTTTTCTGTTAAATTTTGGACATTTTTATTCACATTGGTTCATGTTATATGCATTTTAATGTTTTCAAACCATGTAGGGGTGGAAAATAAAAATAAGTGTTGCCAATTTGATAAGGGAAAGCTGATTAATTTAGCTCTATAGAAAATTCTGTACTGCCATGTGTTAATGCCACAATATTTTGCTGAGCTACATTCACATGTATTACGCTTTGGGTTTAGACTTACCATAGCACCAGGGAAGTGGACGTTCATCTCATACGGTTCCTCAGGGAGCCAAGAGCCTGCTTCTACAGAGCGATACACCTACCAAGATAAAACAAACATATTCTGTGACCTGTGAGCTGCTAGATATAACAAATTGCACGCCTGCATACATTAACATAAAGCTAAGGGATGTTATGAACTGGTAAAGACAAAAATATATCTTTGTTATCACATGTACATATGTAAAGGCTTTCAAAACAGATGATGGGAATATCCTATTACAGATGAGGCAAGTTCTGTTAAAAATGTCTATGCAGACAAAAAATTCTGTATGAAATGATTCATAATAATGCTGACACAATTTGATATCATGAGTAATTACAAAGACATCATTTTTTTCATGGGATGGAATGTAAGGAAAGATGGTAGACACAAGAACAACTGAACAAACAGAAAAGGATGAAGAAGATGCAAGAATGAAAGGAAAAAAACACACACAAATGGGGAGCAGAAAATGTAATCTAAAGCAAAAGGAGATTGTGAAAAAGAAACAGACAAGTGATTGCCTTTACTTCTCCAAAATCGTGGGGTGAAAGAAGTTCTGAAACTCACCCAGTCCATTGCAACAATCCAGCATCCCCTAGCTATCCCAGAGAGTACATTGAGTGTTCTTCTATTCTCTCCTACTACCACATGGGTGGTTGTATCGCACACTGAGTCAGTCACTGCAAATCTGCCTAGATCCTTCACTACGGATATGACAATCTCTTGATCACTGCAGTGCAGAGAGATAGATAGGAGAGCAGCGGACATCTTATCAAACCGGACTGATGAACTGACTGAAGGAGCACTAATGTAACAAACTCTCACTATGAAAGGTTATCATCATTATCTATGCCTGGGAGGGGAAACTTCAAAAGTGAGCTTAATCATGGTGACCCTCAGGTTTATCTTCTTCCCGATATACCTGAAAGGGATGTGAACTGTACTACCACCCTGGGGTTCCCCTTCAATTCTTCGAACATAGCAGTGGGTTCTTAACATACAAAGATGCCGACTCTCCTCTATACAGGGCCTCCATCTTATGTCCTATCCAAGAGATGAAATGTTTTCTACTGAAATAATGTCTGCATTAATGAAATGGGGGGGGGGGGTAGCATTTACACACAAAACAGGCTTTAGTAATCCCCCAGAGGTGGACTCGAACCCACGATATTTGGTTTGACACGCTTTACCGACTGAGCCAACTTGCCTCTTCTAACTTGTGTCTTATATTATGTAATATAGCAAGGCTTCAATACAACAGAGTAGATTCCCTAGTTCCAAGGAGTGCGTTATTCGTATTGTAAAGGTTCAGAGCCTTTCCATTGTACTTAATTAGAAAATTCTACTTGCGTCCTTCTTAAATAACAATTCTGGCAATTGATTATGTTTGATAAGGTTTAGTTCATTTGAATGTGCTTGCGTTCCTTAGGCCTAAATCTTTTGCATCAGACAGAACTTACCTTCTATGCAAGCTTGTCATGACAATGGTTGACTTTTTCTGTAAGACAAAACATAAATGAAGAAAAAAATGAGAGGCATTCTAAATTTTGTATACATTGCCGTACTTTTAAAAATTTTCCTTAACAAAATATATTCTTTTTCCCCATTAAATACAAAAAAGTTATTTACTCCTTTACTGCTTTCAGATTTCTCAGACATGCCCTGACAGCCCCCCCCCCTCCCTGCCCCCTGAAAGTATACATTTGAATAATTATAATTTACACAATCTTTTTCCTACCCATGGGGCATTTCAGTAGCATGTTACCGTAATTTTTCACTTCATTTTAAATCCTCAATATTTTCCCCATTTTTTACAAGGGCAATTTTTCTCACCTTTTTAGTTGATGGCAGGCTGTCTGACATGGTCACTTTCTTCCTTCTGTTTGAGTTCTTTTCATTAACAGCAGTAGATGCATCTGAAAAGTAAATTCATATACACATGCAATGTATTCTGAAAGTCAAAGCCCTAATCACCAGAATAATTGAGAAAACAGGACGCAGAGATCAGTGACCATTCAGGAGTGCCATACTGGTGTCCTGTTGTTCTGTTGCACTAAAAGGTTGAATGATAATTCTACAGTATTGACAAAAATAAAGGGATTATCAGATTTGGCTCAAACTTGGAATTATGTCAAAGGAGATATACTTCTCTCCTTCTTTAGATTTTTAAAGCCTCAGAGTGAATAACTTCTGTGTTAATGTTAATGTTAATGTCAAGATTGTACCTATCGTGCTGGCATACTTTTATTTGAAACTTCTCCCAAAATGGTTATTTTAAATCAAAGAAAAACACAATTCTACATTTCAGATGGATCCCCAATATGGTCAGATGGTACATTACTAAATGAACTATCAGAAAATATAAAAAACCCATAATCAACTTTTCAACCCCAAGCTCTCTATTTCAGCTGTTTATTCTAGAACTTCCATTGCGACTTAAGCCCAGCGCACACCTTACGATCCAACTGGCTCACGACTGGTTCACGACTGGATGAGAGGAGGTGAGTTGTGGGGCAGTTGTAAGCCTCGACACCGCACACCTTGCGATTCCAGGCCCATCCGACTACTTTGTCTGCGACTTGTGCATGCGCTCTTTACTCTCTTGCATGCCTGACGTCATATCAATACCGCTGTCTGATTGGCTGGAAGATGGATTGAGCCTGCGATCTCTTGCGATCCAGTCGTGAAGATTTGACATGTCAAATTCTTCCGACTGCCCTTCCGACTGGCCTCTGACTGGTCTACGACGCACGACTGACCAGAGCTGTGACGTCACATCTCCTCTCACTCAGTCGTGGACCAGTCGTGAGCCAGTCGGATTGTAAGGTGTGCGCTGGGCTTTACTGGTAATTTTGGGGTGGAGGTTCACATTTTGCCTTACTGTGGCTTTTTTTCTCTCATCTCATAGACCATTCACTTACGTATAAAGAAATCATTTGGGGATTTATCACCAGGGTTTGCCATTTTATATGTAAGCCTTCAGAAAGGTATTAATGCCATTGTTCCTCTAAACAGACAATTTTCATTTCAAGCAAAAAATAAATATATACCTATTTATCAAATTTAATATTAAAGTTATTACCTAACAGCTAAAATGACTACAACTACATATATTTTCCTTTAACTTTTCAATCCCTTGAAATTTTGCTTTTCAAAAATATTTCACTAAGAGTGTGGCTCACTGTTAATCTTTTTGCTCCCTGCACCAATTTCATAGTCATATGGGTTATAATGATTTTTGTTTACCCAGGGAACCTTCATCATCTTTAGTGCTGGTCTTCCTGAGGGCCATGCAAATTATCATTACCCCAGCAACTGCTAGGTCCCCATTTACACCTGCATCAAGGGGGACAGTTGTAGGTAAAACATCTTGCCCAAGGATGTAAGCACTGGAAGGATCAAACCCAGGACCTCTCATGTAAGAATCAAGAGCCCTCACAGCCGCAGATCCAGGATTTGGAAATAGAGGGGCGCAAACAGCAAATTAGAAAATAGAGGGGGCGCAGATGACAATTTTCTTAGATATGGCTATATTAACCCATAGCAGTACAGAGCTTTCTTGACTTCTCAATTAATCATCTTCAGTCCTCAAATTGGCAAAAACTATTATTTTTTTCCACTCTAACATACCTTGAAAAAAATAAATATGAATATAACATGAACCAAAAGAAATTATAATTGTAAAATTTGACTGGAAATCGCCAATTCGTATGCGGAAATAGCGATTACATAATATTTTCTGCATTGCTAATTCAAAGAGTTTAACGATTAGTTACAATTAAATTGCTCTAAATCGAGAATGCCCCACCATACTGCGTTGGAAAGGTACTCAAATTTTTCAGTGAACTTTTCTCTTTCTGCTCATATGTAATGTGTAATGGCCAGCATTCTGGACCAACAGATGCTGCAAAAGTGTCACCTAAGGGAGACACTGTACCTCTATGGGTTAACACGTATATCCAGTAATTATGTTCAGTGTGTGATTCTCAAAAAAAATTGAGGGGGCACACACCTCTTGCGCCCCCTGGATCCACCACTGCCTCACAAATGGACCACAGTGCTCCCACTCTTTCCTAGTTTGCAAAAGACTGAAAATACGTACGAAATAATTGATAAAGCTTACTCTTGTTTTCTTTTCTCTGTGTGTCATCCAAGTCTTCTGATGATATGGCACTCTCCTCACTGCTTGTACAAAGGGCTTCTACAGAATCTTTCTTCACAGCTGATCTTTTCACTTTATGTCCTGTTGATCATATGAAAAATAATTTAAATACACTATGCATGATATACTGACTTTGCTCTGACTATAAAATATCTTTCTGAAGGAAATAATAGAAATAATTGTGAAATATGGTCCCCAAGTGATAATATACAATAAGACACTTTCACAAGCAGAAGTTTTCACAAATTGCTCATATTTCCAATTCTGTAACAAGCAGCTTTTGCAACATGCAAGATTGACTATTATGTGGTCTAACTCAGAGAATTATTCTAAATGACTGTTGGAAGATCATCATTTATTTTGCTCAAAATACCTGCAAAATCTGGACAGAACTTACAAAAATTTGACAAAGCATTGTATCCATGAACAAAGACATTGTACATATTTCACTTAACCATAAATAATTCTAACATTTAAAGCAGATTTACCTTCTGCTCTAAACTCCTCAATACTAGGTCTGTTTTGAGCATCACATGAAGAGAGGACGGAAGAACAAGTCAGCTGAGAAGGGAGAGGCGATAACAGTTTTCTCTTCTTTCCACCTTCCTCATTTGGGATTCCTGGTGAGAAAAAGAAATGTTTTTAAGGCAAAAATTATCAAAATGAACAATCATGGATAATGATTAATACTTACCTCTCTTCAACATATAAATGTACCTTGTATTTTTCTCACTCTTCATTTCGTTTTTAATAATTTCTACTAATTCCACTGTGAAAAAATTATAGTACTATACAGTAACATTTGTTTATATATTACTCACGATTTGATATCCCTCTTTCATTTTATGTTGCTTGCTTCCTGTAATTGTATGCAGAAAATTTATTTAAATGGTACTTTTTTTCTACCACTAAGAATTTGTTTTAGACTGCAGTAAAAGTGGTAAAGTGGTTCTCTTTCCTCTCTATGAACAGTTTTACCTATTCTTTTGCTCAAGGCCATTGGTGTGTCTGCATTCTGGTTCTCTTTCTCTCCCATCTTGCACTTCTTTGCATATTCCTCCCTCACTTCATCAAAGGCAGACTTCTGTGTTCCTCCAGAAGAGGGGGATTTCTGTTTTTTCTCTCCACCAGTACACTCCTTCTCCTCTTCCTTTACGACTGCATCGGAAAGAGAAGCCCCTTCGATGGTGTCTTCTGGCTTGATTGCAGATGACGTTGTACTTGGGACACTGCCTACACTGCAGAGTAATCCTGTCCGTCTCAGGTGATCAGCTAGAGAAGGCTGGTGAACAAGTGGTGTTGTGCTCTTCCTTCTGCTGCTTCTCCTCCTCTGATCTATCTGTCCATCTTCAGGGGAAGGCTGTGCTGGACTGGCAGGCAAGCATGAGCGCCGTCTGGTTGACGATCGAGTGCTCCCAGTACCACTAGCTGAAGGAAGTGTTACATCGCTTGTGTCGGATACAACAGGCTTCTCTGATGAAAAAGATTCATTGCTCTTATTGCTGCTGACGGGTCTTTTTCTTCTCAGACCCTGTGATTTATTCTTGATACTAGTACAGTTCTCTTGAGATACTGTTGCATTTTTCTCTTGAGAAGATCTCGTACAATCAGAACTACAAGTACTTGTTGAAGCAATTGTCACATCATTTGTCCCTGACACACCATTCTGATCTGCAACTACGGTAAATGTTTCATTGCTCACTTTGATACAGCTGTGTCTCTTCCTCTTTGTAATGACTGATCCATCCTTTTCATTACTGCAGTCCTTCAAATCAGCTGACATCTTTTCTTGTGATGAAGTGCTCTCACAATCTAGAGACAGCTTACGTTTCAAAGATTTTTCTCTTCTACCATTTCCTTTCTTCTTAGAGATCTGCTCTATTACTTCTCCTGCACTCCAATTCTTCTCCAGGACTACAATGTCTGCTTCTGTTCTTTGCTTCATCTCATCACTCACATTCGACTCTCTCTCCCCTGATGTAGGTCCCCTCTTACGACCTCTACCCCTACTGCTTCGTGCCACCTCCAAGGGCGGGGTGAAGACATTCCCTTCCTCTACCAGTTTTGTACCACTTGCACTGGTCACATTCTTTTGCCCCCTGCCCCTACAGCTCCTTGCCATTTCTGCAGGAGGGGTACTGACTTTCATCCCTTTTTCCTCTGCCAATTTCCTACCACTAGGAGTTGCAGAGCTCCTACGCCTTCTACCTCTACTGCTTGCTGCCACTTCCTCAGAAGGGCTACCAATGTCCATCTCTTCTTCTCCATCTGCTGGCTTTCTCCTGGAGTTGGGACGTCGCACTGGTCCTGATTTGTGGAGCTTGACGCTGGTGCTTGGGGATTCCGCGCAGGAGTTGGCCTCCTCGGTAAAGCATTGGAACAGCCTCTGGCAGAGGGGTGTTGATGGGGAGATGTTGGGAGAGTCTGTGATAGATAAACGCCCTGTGGGAAAAGAAAAAAATAAGAGATGTCATGAACTGAGAGTTTTAGCTTTGCAGAACTCAAAGATAGCTGTGGAATAAAGAAGACAACTTTCCCCTAAGAAAAATCCACCTCTATTTCCCATTTCAAAAAAAGTACAGTGCTCAAAACGTCCAGCAAGAAAAAAAGGTTAAAATTCATGAATTTGTGGGTGTTTAAATTTCACACTGTGCAAGACAGAAAAAAATGTAACAACTTGACTTGCCTGACTTAACTTACATTGTACAGACTAAAGATTCCTCCATGCAAAGACACCATTACAACTAAAGCTCTTCTGCTATAAAAGCAAACCATAAGATACCCAAAATTCAGTACACTGCCAATTCCCTTTGCATCTTGAGGAGGGATAGTAAGACAGCCTAACCAATACACTGTACATTTATAGATGCTAAGTTAATGGGTGGAAATAACAATAACTTACTGTGTGCTGATCCCTGTCCCTTTTTGATGCTGTCCAGAAGATCCAGGCATGGCTTCATATTAGAGGGTGTGTCTGGTATCAAGGATGGTGTGTGAGGAATGCCATTAGGTACCTGAGGGAGATCATGACACCAAGACATGAATGTTAGAACTAGGGTACAGGAGATCCAGACATGGCTTCATACTAGAGGGTGTGTCTGGTATCAAGGATGGTGTGTGAGGAATGTCATTAGGTACCTGAGGGAGATCATGACACCAAGACATGAATGTTAGAACTAGGGTACAGGAGATCCAGACATGGCTTCATACTAGAGGGCGTGTCTGGTATCAAGGATGGTGTGTGAGGAATGCCATTAGGTACCTGAGGGAGATCACGACACCAAGACATGAATGTTAGAACTAGGGTACAGGAGATCCAGACATGGCTTCATACTAGAGGGTGTGTCTGGTATCAAGGATAGTGTGTGAGGAATGTCATTAGGTACCTGAGGGACATGACACCAAGTTATGAATGTTAGAATTTGGAGTACTAGTACGAGATATCACGTCATGTCTTCATAGAAGAGAGTTTAGGGACAGACTCAGAGTATGAGGAATGGAGAGCAAGGATAAGGGACAGAAAGACATGTTAAGAGAGGAACAGAGAGAGAGAGGGAGAGAGAGAGAGGGGAGGGGGTAGCTGGGTAGGGACACTGACCTGTAACTAGTATTATAGACATTAACAGCCGTTGTGCTCGTTTTTGTGTTGCAGCTACTAGTTTGGACATCAGGTTTGGTGATAGTTAGAGGGGCCCGCAGTTTGAGAAAGTGAGAGAGGGAGAGGGGGAAAAGGGAAGAGGAAAGAGGAGAGCGATAGGATGGGGAGAAGAGGGAAAAAGAGGGGTAGCAATAGAGAGGGAGAAGAAAAGAGAGAAGAGAAAGAGAGCATAGATAGAGAGATATAAAGGGCATGAGATAGGGGAGAGTAAAATAGGGAAGGAGAGGAGAGACAGGAAGGTAAAAGATGGGGGAGACTGCAAGATAAGACATGAGAGGAAAGACTGATCCTTCAGATCACCGACAATGAAGCCTGCTTTACTTACTGGTGAAATAGGTTGTGTTTCCGCCACCAGGATGGCCGGATTGGTGATCGTTAAAGGAGCGGGCGATTGGTGTAGTACTCTAGCTCTTCTCTTTCTTGTTCCTTTTCCGGCACTTCTCTGGATGTCCTCTTCAACCTCCTTGGGCTGCATGGACTTCATCCTCTGGCAGAAAGAGAGGGGAGGGAGGGAAACAAGAGAAACAAGAAATAGAGTGGGAGGGAAGAAAGGAGACGGCGTGAGGAGAGAGAAGGGAGAGGGAGGGGAGAAAGAGAGAAAGGAGATTGCGAGAGGAGAGAGAGAAGGGAGAGGGAGGGGAGAAAGAGAGAAAGGAGACGGCATGAGGAGAGAGAAGGGAGAGGGAGGGGAGAAAGAGAGAAAGGAGATGGCAAGAGGAGAGAGGGAGGGGAGGAGAGAAAGAGAGATAAAGCAGAGAGGGGGGAAAGGAGGGGGAGAAATGGAGAAAGAGAAGAAAGAGAAAGAGAGACAGAGAAATAGAAGAAAGAAAGAAAGAAGAAAGATAGAGAGAGTAAGAATGGGGAGAGGAAAGAAAGCAGAGGCATAAGAAAGAAAGAAAACATAAAGGGGATTGTTTAGTATTTATATCTTGTATTCAGCAAAGAAAAAATATTCTTACATTACTATAGTTAAGACAATATGAAATGCCCTGTGCATATCGAAAAATCTCACTCTCATGCAAGTCAAAGTTTTACTTATTTGCATTTCTACATATTGTATCAATGTATATTCATCGCTGTATTTATATCTTCAAAACTTAAAGTGATTACACAATGGTAAAAAAATTTTTGATATATGATCGAGAATAGAATTCTAAGAAGAATAACATTAAAAATTTGATGATTTTCAATCGAAATCAATGCATTTTGGCTAATTTTCTCAGAAAAACTCAAGAGTTGACCAAAATATTTGAGTATGAGGTATGATGTAAAAGTGGGTACCCAGCATCGGGCATTGCAGTTGTGCTACGCGCTAGACTGTACAATATGTATTATACGTTGTGCGCATTTTGCTAGAATTGCGCGACAAGGTACCCACTTTGACGTCATTTTGACGTCAAAGTGGGTACCCAGTTGAAACTGGGTCACAGCTGAGGGGTCAAAAATATCCTGAAAGCTTACCACATTTGGGGGTTTCCTTGGCAACATGATTTTTAAAAAACTTTAAGCAAATGATTTTCTGCTAATAAAATCATGCTCTTTTAAATGAACTAACACTGTTTCAGCATTGGGTACCCTCTTTAAGTGCCATCCAAGCATCAAAATACAATAATGTCAAGAACATAATTTCTGTCATTTAATGAGCTGTCCTGTTAGCATTATATTTTTTTCTCTAAAATATTGCATACATCTCTAACCCTCAAAATACCTTCAACTTGCCAATCTGTAGTACATCTTTATCATCAGGAGCTAAGACAGGGAAGAGAGACTCAGCCACATGTTCTTGATTCTGCTTACAACTGCATACGTGGAGAAAGAAAATATGAAAATATAACATTGAAAATGATCTTTTTAGACTGAATGAAAAGTAATAACAATAGTACGATAATGACCATTTGTATGGCACTTATATAAGGCATGTTGTGAGTGACACACATGGCACTTAGACATTATTACCCTGGGCAGTCATAGTCGAGCCGCCGAAGAATCTAATGCTCAGTCGTACCTGATAAACCATTAATGTCTCAGTGGAGAGTGGCAAATGTGGACCAATGCCTTGCTAAAGGAGACATTAGTGCTGGGCTGGGATTCAAACTCTATACCTTATCGGAATTGTTATGTAGTACAACAGAGCACTTTATATGTTCCTTGATTAACATTTCTATCCACAACCTGGATTACAAAAATCTTTACACAAAAACATAATTTATTGTCTCCCTCTTTTGGTCTTTGTACATATGTTCTACATATTTCTTACTCACCTATCGACCCACAGTACAGAGACAAGTCTAATGCCCTTCTTCATTGCTTTGTCTCTGGTAGACTTCTTCCCATCCTTCCATACAACATGAGTGACATCATTGGTGAACTTTTTCTCCACCTAATGAAAAATTAAAAATTAGAAAAACAAAACAAAAAACCCCAAGAATTTGACATTTCTTTCCTATACAAATTCACTAGAGCAATATCTATATGTACAAAGCTACAAGTCATACATGAATGTTTTCCAATCCTATGATTATTCATAAAAGAAAAGAAAAACTATTGAAGATCTTATCACCAGCCTGAGGGCAGTGCTCTTGCTGCTGCTACATTCTTGGTTCTTATATTCTGGATCCCTGACCCTGCTGAACTTGTGAATTCTTTAATCCACCTTGGCTAAACAAAGGTACCGACTAGTCATGAAGATTATGGGTTAGCATTCACATGTACATGTACTTCTTCACTATTCAGGGGTGGGTGAGGGAAGAGAAATTGTGTGGGGGATGTGGGCGGGTGTTTGTCTGTCTGCCTGTTTGCATTATCAGAATTGTCCTACTATCACAGAATCTAGGATTACAGACTTATAATAAACAAACTTTCTACAACGAGGCTTTACTAAAACTCAACTGTGACTTTTAAAGGGGTAAGTCCATCCTAGAAATTTCACCATTTCAATAAAAGGAGGTAAATTTGAACAGCATTTTAAAAAAGAAATGAGCAAAATCGGTCAAAGAATAAGAAAATTACACTCATTTACATTTTCTAGTAAACTACTCTCAGCTCTGCAAATTGGCAAAACTGATGACATCATATGCGAGCAGGTCTTCATTCACTTTGTACATGGAATTTCACATTTTTTCAGTTTTCTTGGAAGTTACACATTTTCTTACCCCATAGTCAAAGTATGTTATGTAAAAAGCAATTCTTCTGAACATATATTGACTATGGGGGTTAGAAAATGTGTAACTTCCAAGAAAATTGAAAAAATGTGAAATTCCATGTACAAAGTGAATGGAGACCTGCTCGCATATGATGTCATCAGTGTTGCCAATTTGCAGAGCTGAGAGTAGTTTACTAGAAAATGTAAATGAGTGTAATTTTCTTATTCTTTGACCGATTTTGCTCATTTCTTTTTTAAAATGCTGTTCAAATCTATCTCTATCTCCTTTTATTGAAATAGTGAAACTTCCAGGGTGGACTTACCCTTTAACTTGAACTCACCTTTGCTCCTAACAGCTCCAATTGCTTTGATACCCCTTTGGATCGGTTCTCAGTCTTGGTTCTAACTTCTACGTAAGCAACAACATCTTCAGGAAAATGCAAGAAAAGGGGATAACTTCTGAAGTAAGATGAAAATATTCAAACCGCACATCATGATCTATTTTGGCCTACTATATGAAAATTGGAAAATTCAGAATTCATACAAAATTCATGCTAAACAATTTTAACATTTTCAGAATAAATTTGGGGATTCTGTCCACAACAGAAAAAAACAAACAAACAAACAAACAAAACTTTAACACTAGCCTAGCCCCCCCCCCCCCCCCCCCCAATAACAGGCAGCAAAGGTTTTTCATTTTTCATACTACAGAAAATATAAATCATTAAATGTAGGATTCTGTATGAATTATCGTTCGGACAGAATGCAAACAGAATTTGAACAAAAGAATGCTATTACATTAGATACCTTTTAGCACTCTATCATCCACCCGCTGTGTATTTGGGATACCATCATTATCTCCATCATCACCATCACCCAAGAATGCATCATCAGCATCAATATCACCAGAACTGTCTTCTCTTCCTCTCTGAAAAGACAAACAAAACAAATCAATGTCCGTGAATTCCATATTTCTTATCAGAAACTGTAAATACAGTGGAAACTTAACCCTTTTTACTAGTTTTCAATGTACAGGAATTGGATGATGCGTACAGGCCTCAATGAGACATACGCCTGCAGATCTACATGACACATATAACGCATGTTCTACCCCTGCCATATCGCCATCGGGCCCTGGCCTGGGCTCAGTGGGCTGGGGTCACTCACACAAGTGCTCGGTTATACTAACCTCACACAACAGACGTGCTGTAACATGCAAATTGCTGGCAATAGGGCAGAGGAGCAAGAGCTGTGTCACTAGTGATCAGAAAAACATTTTTCAAAATTCACTCGATCAAGATAATTTACATCCAGTTTGAGTTGGAGAAATCCTGGAATAGAATGGAAATATGATATTTTATCATCCTAACATTAGACCTAGGTCAGGTGTGTAAAAAGCATATACTTTCAGGCCTCGAATTTCATAAAATTTGGGTCACGGCCACTTTTTTGGGAGGGCACATATCCTCTCAGAGGGGCACCAAGGCCAAAATGGGACCTGACCTACTCGTGCCACGGCACAATGCATAAACGCGCGTTTACGCTTTGTCCACAGTAGTTCATTCATGCTTCTCACATATAATTACGCACGGTGGCAGTATTTTAGGGGTTGAAGCGTAGCTAGAATTTAATTGGGGGGCAGTAGTGGGCATGCAAGGTGTGCAAATTAAATATTGAGCATACAAAGTGTACTCCTAGGGGGAAGGGTGCAGGGAGGAGGGAGTTTCCCCCCTCCCGCGCGAAGCGCGGAAGCTCTGAAGTTTCTTTTTCATTCCTTGTCTGCTCCTGCTCTTCCTACGTTCTCTTACCCTTTTTTCTTCCCTCTGATGCTTTTTCTTTCTTTCAGGGGTGTGAGTGACCACAAATAAACAGAGCTGAAATCACAAAAGCTCCTATACTTTTGTACAGAGGAAGTGCACAAAAAGCTGACATTAAGTTGAAAATCAAAACCAAAAAAAAGCTGAAATCAGATTTAAAGCTGAACTCTCACACCCCTGTTCTTTCTTTTTGCCCTTTTTTTTTGTTTTTTTTTTTGTTGTTGGTGAGACTGCCCACTGGCTATATGGATGAATCAGGTAATTCCATTTGAGATTATTATCATTAATTCATGTGGATAAAGCTTAAAATGAGAAATGAGAGAGGACAGAATCCTAGATCATCTTGAAGTATTTATCACTCGATGAATTGAATTGTTAATTGAGGTGTTCATTTCTTTCCTTCTCATCCCTTCTCCCCTTCCTTTCTCAAGAAAAATTTGTTACTGTTACAGGATAAGCTGGTGAAGGTGTGTGGTGCTCTGTGGAGTGAATGCAAGAAAGCAAAACTAAAAATAAAAATGGCATCAGGCTCAGAGGCAGCACAGAAGAGAAAATGTCCCCTTCTATTATTTATTGGATTGTTGTTAATGTCATTACATAATCTTAAGCAAACGAATGTCCAGAAAATAATATTAGCATCTCATGTAAACCAAGCGAAGAAGTGGTTTACATGTTTAATTGAGTACACACTCAGTGCAAGTAGGCCTAAGTAAATTCTCATCACTTCCTATACCCTAACCCAAAACAAAGTAATTTTAAAACGCAGAACTTCACAGAATTAAACTTTCATCTTTTGGGGTTCTAATATTTTTTTCTAGATATCACATATCTTCACAAAATATGTTAAAACTAATTATTTAATCAAATATCAACCCTACAATGCCCTAAAAGCTGAAAAAATAAACTAAAACCACGACTGAAAAATCTTGAAATCAGCAGCCCAATGAGGCAATTTCTGCAGGATAACTCCCCCAGAGCTCGGGGAGCAATTGACTCTGAAGGAAGGCCTACAGCCCAAAGCAGCTGACTAAAAACATCGGCGGCCCGCGCTTCTTTAAATAGTAATGATGTTAAGATACTAATCAAGATAAGTTTCACTGACATTTTGAAAAATAGAATCCACACACTAGGGTCTATATCAAAATTTTATCAAAATATCGGCACTCAAGACCAGAAATAACCTTGATAATCAGAAGTCAGGGTAGGAACCGCGGCACCGCCAGGTCATTCACTACTTGCACTTACACATACATGTACACTACACACTACACTGCACTGGTACATCATCTAACAACATGTGGGACTGAGCAGTTAATGATACTGGCCTTCTACGATCATGGCGATATCGCAAACTTCTCCTGTTGTTGAAAAAGGGTGCATTTTGTGTTAATTTTAAATATTTTGTCACAAAATAAAAAGGAAAAGTCTGGGTTTTATTTTTTTTAATGTAGTATGAGTTTCTTAGATTGGAGGGCATCAAGGCCACTCAGAAAATTTTGTGGCCGTAAACCTTCTGATTTTGAGAAGGGCATCACGGCCAGTGGGTGGGGCATACCGGCAAATTGCCGATGGCCGGTGGGTATTTCGAGCCCTGCACTTTATATCAATTTGTGGATTATTTCACTTTCAGTGATTTCTATGATCTATCTTTGGCCTAATTGCGTTCGCCGACACATGCGAGAGTGCAACGCTGCTTCGCCTAGACCGAAGTGTTCTGTCTCTAACAGTCGTCGTTAGCCTCGTATTTTGGTAGGGTCGGCACTTCTCCTTTTTAGAGACAGAAGCTCCCTAATGCGATATGCATGCAATCTCATTGTCATGGGCACGACAATGAAAAACTACCTCAAATTAGCTTTTTTCCACCTTTATTCATGAATGTAAAAATATAATTACATACTACAGAGTAGAACTATACAATGTAGCTTACCGATTTTGTGTTTGATTCCTTTTAACTCTCCATTTTCAGGTAAAATCCAGGGTCCTAACGTTAGGTCCTCTCGGTTGAAAATCTTGCAGCAGCCAACCTATATCTCTGTACATGTTCGCCTCCGCGCTTTTCGCAGGGAGATCAGCGAATTTGCGACTCGCATTTCAACCGTATTAACGAGCGACCAAAACGAAACAACAACAACAAAAACATCCTTCGTACGTATATGCCCAAACGTACGTACGTGGTCGAACGTTTGAATACGGCCGGTTGAAATGCGAGGAGTAACGAATTCGCTGATCTCCCTGCGAAAAGCGCGGAGGCGAACATGTACAGAGATATAGGTTGGCTGCTGCAAGATTTTCAACCGAGAGGACCTAACGTTAGGACCCTGGATTTTACCTGAAAATGGAGAGTTAAAAGGAATCAAACACAAAATCGGTAAGCTACATTGTATAGATCTAGTTCTACTCTGTAGTATGTAATTATATTTTTACATTCATGAATAAAGGTGGAAAAAAGCTAATTTGAGGTAGTTTTTCATTGTCGTGCCCATGACAATGAGATTGCATGCATATCGCATTAGGGCGCTTCTGTCTCTAAAAAGGAGGAGTGCCGACCCTACCAAAATACGAGGCTAACGACGACTGTTAGAGACAGAACACTTCGGTCTATGCTTCGCCTAGCGCTTGTGGCCGAGACCAGCGGGTGTAGATCTAGGTGAACTCACGATGTCGGAGGTCGCGCTATTGAAATGGAAATTAATCAAGCGGCGAAATCAACTAGAAGGTAGGATCCCGTATCAATCAAAAGTCGATATTTTGAGTTTGAAAAATAAATTTAAGCAAGGTTCTTATATCACAGTTTGATCGACTGGTCCACTGGCGAACTTGGAAGGTAGTTTGCAGGGTTAACCGGGCATGAGAAAGTGTGATTTGGAGGCATAATATTTCAAGGTCACATCTGTCTACACAGAGGGCCTATGTCAGCAATCTATAGCTATCGTGTAAGATCAGAATAAAATCACGATAGCTATCCTATAATAGCTAGACGAGTCTGAGTCTGAGACTCTGAGTCTGAGTAACTCAGAGTTAGACCGAAAATTTTGTCTCAAAATTTCGTTGTTAGCTTCATAATTATACTGGTAGAGTCAGCACTCCAAAAGGAGGAGTGCCGACCCTACAAGAATAAGAGGCTAAAGACGACAGTTAGAGACTAAACACTTCGGTCTACCTCTGGAGCCTGACAACTGACTGAGACTGACAGTCAGCAGCCCCGTTAACCGTACCACTGGCACTGCACCCCGCCTGGCCTGGCTGGCCGCTTGGGCCTGCCCCGTAAGTCAGTGCTGCTGCAACGCGCTGCCTTCTTCTTCTACTCTCGATCTACGTTGCGTCGTTCACTAAGATAATCTTGAAATAATAAAAGAATTCGTTGTATTACCATAGTAATTTACATGATTTTCATAAAACAAAATTTACTGTTGTTATCATACCAATGACTTTAAAACTCACCATCAAATCCTCCGTGGAGTTTCGTTTCCGACCCATTTTTTTTTTCAAAATATCGCGGCTAGGGCTAGGGAGGCTGCACTGAATTATTATTCTCAGCTCAGCGCATGATGGCGCCAGACATAACCCCCCAAAAAAAACTTTTTTCTCCCTTTTCTTCATTTTTCCTTCATGGACCTTGTGGCATCTACTACTACTAATACTACTATTACTACTACTACTACACTAGTGACCAACTGCTTCCCTTTATCAAGCTTGTTTTTGTGGAGAGAGAGGGGTATTTGTTTGTTTGTTTGTTTGCTATTTTTGTAATGAGCTATGATATCCCTTTGCAACCGTTTTCTTCTTTCTTTTTTTTTTCTTTGACCATTAAAGCAGACTGAGGTGAGTTACTAGTAGGTCTTATATGAGTAATTACTTTCTGTCCAAATGAACCTTGCATCCAGGGGCATTGTTTGTCGGCAATCTGGGCCTCTACACCTCCCCCCCCCCCCCCCCCCCCCCCCATTGAAAAAGGTCTTGCGACACCCCTGCTTGCATCCATAGATTTCTTTCCACAAAATGGCAATTACTCAGCGACCTCGGACGCTATGCGGAATTTGTAGTTTACGCTTTGGTTGTAGTTTATCTTTTCAAAGTTTCATTGCAAATAAATGAATAAATGAATAATAAATAAATAAATAAGTAAATGAGTAAATGAATAAATGAATGAATTATAATAAATACATACATGTTCACATGCATAATGAGTGAATAACACGATAAAGGTATATTGAAGTAACACCATCAATGTTTATTATTGCCTTCCATTTTGATATCTCACTTATCATAATATCGATGAAAAGTTTGGAATTATCATCTGACGTATCATTATGTTCTTATTATTTTCTTTATTATATGAGCAACTTCAATTACAAATATTCCACATTTACAGAAGAGAATGGGTTGTTTGTTCATTTTGGGGTCATTCATAATTTCTATTTTATTCTACTTCCCCTAGTTCTATCTCGATCGGTATGCATAGTGCATGCAAAATAATAATTATAATAATATATTATTACGGCCTTCCGAAGAGCAAGAAATGCAAGCTCACACTATTTCGTTTTCGAAATTTAAGTTTACAACTATGGAACTAACTTCATAGCTGACAAGAGATATCATGGATGCTTAAAAGCTGCGACATGAAATATCACATTGGCGAATTCGACTGTTAGTGGGGCGGCATAGCCGACCAATTGTGCATTTGGGGTTAATGGAACCAAATTTGGCCCAAATGCGGATACATGTAATATAAACAAATTCAGAGGAGGAGACATCTCAAATTCTGCCCATGGGGGCCGTGGGGGCCACCTTTAAAAAATGGTCACATAGGGACACTTTTCCTTCAAACACTGTCAAAAATCTACTGTAAAAGGTTAATTTTAGGTAATATGACATCAGTAATCCATATTCGAATGTTTCAGGGCATGAATATTTCTGCCCCAAATTTCATGGTCACCAGTTTACAAAATGAATGCTATAACTTTTATTTCCTAAACTGTACAAGTTATCTGTAGGTTAATCAAACTTGCAAGCACGATTACTTAAATATATATTTACAAATCATCTCATTGTGCACCTCATGAAAAAGGCCCCTTTAAAGAAACATTTATATAAGAAACATGACATTTGGGGCAGAAAATAATTATTTAAGAAACAAAGATGTGTTTCAAATTTATATTGTAACCATGAAAGTTCACATCCAGTTTACATGGGATAATTTTTTTTCCTAGCAAAGTTTAACACATTTTGTGACATTTGATACCTCTTTCGATTACAGTGAAGCCAATCTAGACTTCTTTAGACTATTTCCCTAAATGAGCAAAAAGGGTCCATTACCCCCCCCCCCCCCCAAAGAGAGAGAGAGAGAGAGAGAGAGAGAGAGAGAGAGAGAGAGAGAGAGAGAGAGAAAGAGAGAGAGAGAGAGTGGTTGCGAATATCCTCTTTTCAATTATGGGGCAAATCTGAAACATTCACTAAAAATAATTGCGCTACATTCATGCACAATTTCTTATGATTTTAGAACGCATAATTATGTATACAAAAATTATCATGATGGCCAGCCGCCCCGGTCTTCAGGGGCAGAAAATGAAATGTCTCCACATATAAATTTTGTGATAATGTTTTACTTTAGCTGTGGTCGAAACGGCCCCCAAAGGCAGAATCTAAGATATCTCCTCATCTAAACCTTGTGATAGTGTCTTAATCTATCTTTGTGCCAAATTTGGTACTTTTATTCCAAGACAGATGTAAACTGGGGGCTATTTTCGATTTTTTTTTTATAAAAAAAGCCCCTTTTTAGCAAATCGAGCCCCTAAATTATGTCTTCAGAAATATTGAAATATTTATGCCCTGAAACATCCGGATATGGATTACCGATGTCATATTATCTGAAATTAACTTTTCACAGTAGATTTTGGACAGTGAATGAAGAAAAGGTGCCCCTATGTGAGCATTTTCCTAAAATGGCCTCCACGGCCCTCATGGGCAGAATCGAAGATGTCCCCTCCTCTGAATTTGTTTATATTACATATATCTACATTTGTGCAAATTTGGTGCGATTAACCTAAAGTGCACAATTCGGGTATATTTTGTCACTATGCCGCTCCACTATGTTGTTCCCTTGAGACAATAAATGAATAATCATATCATCACCCATCGTCTACTGTGTTTACATCGGAGCAGTAATGTGGATAGCACAGTACTATCGGGAAGGGGGGGGGGGCACCGGCGTAAACCGTTTCAAGTATGATCGACATAATTTTGTCGAAATTTGTTGCTCACACTCAAGTATACAAACCTTCTCACCCGCCCGCACCCCCCCCACACACACATTTTTATTTTTTATTTTTATGCGAGCGAGCAAAGCGAGCGATCCAAAAACAACCTCTTCTTATTTTGCCTTCAAAATGCACTTTAGACCTATAAGATTTTCAACCCGTCTATTAGTCACCACACTACCAAATGAACAAGGAAAAACGCACTTTTTCGATGACAAAATATAGTTTCGACTGTTTCGTCATCAGAATACGAGGCCTATAATCTAATCATATTCGGTCACCTATCCCTTGCATGCCCAGTTTGTTTGCCTTCCCCCCCCCCCCCCCCAAAAAAAAAAAAAAAAAAAAATCTTCATCTCGATATCATGAGTGAACGCAGCGAGCGACGACAAAATTATTATACAAAATACACTAGATGATTTTGTTACGGTACACCTACCTGCATAATTCGAGGAAAGTGGGACACCTCCTCGCTGGAAAACATATCATGATATTCGGGCAGCACTGCTGCATGGAATAAGAGTGATTGCTGATCTAAAACATCTTGTTTTTAGATTTAATGAGCAAAATTGATTTGTTTTATACTGAGAACAGGTTCAAGTGTATTTTCATTCCCTTCTCGTGATCTTTATCGGCATCTTCTGTTCTCACAGAGGGTTAGGAAGGGGCCATGGTCATACGCAGCGGGGGGGGGGGGGGGCAGTTGCCCCCAGAAATTTTGAAAACTTACGTTTTTTACTGAAAATTTTCACAAAATCCACAAAAAGTGTGCACCAAATCTTTCAATTTCACTTTTAAAAATGCAAAAGGGCCCTCGCGAACAGCTCGGTCGCTTCGCTCCCTTTAAGAGCGCCATCATACCAAGAACCAACCAATTCAACCAACCCAACCAACCTCGCTTTCGAACTTCTTCGAAAATTTTTATGTGTCTTGGCCCTCCAGGAAAAAAAAATTCTGCTTACGGCCCTGGAAGGGGCTAATGGTCACATGCCGTTATCTCCTGAAAATTTATTTATAATTTTAGGCCAACTTGCCGCTCGAATCGTTGCAGTTGTAATAACTAACATTTTATGAACAGAAGAATTATACAATGAGTATATAGAGAGACAAGAAGCAAACCAACGGCATTGGTTAAGATACTGAAAATGCGAGCAAGCGAAGCGAGCGAGCGCTCCCAGGTTTTCCTTTATTTTTCATTACTCTTTTTCCCTTCGCTTTCCCCCTCTTTTACAATATGAGTCTTCTTTAAAAATTCGAGGGTATATTGTACACGCCACCCCTCTCTCGAAAAAGTGGGCATTATATAAAGGGCCCTCGCCCGCGGGATTTACACCACGGGGGGGGGGGGGGGGGGGGGGGAGGGTGCTGGATATTGCCTATCATGAGATTTGTATAACAAAGGGATTTTGTATGATGGCTTCAACAGGACACAAATCAATCAAAACTCCCACTGTGTTTCACAAAATTTTTCAAAATGTCATATTTCCCTTCATTTTCATGGTAGAACAGTTATTTTGTGTAAGTGGTTTACGATATATGCTTGAAATTTGTCCCAAAGAAATGCATTCCATCAGAAGAAACGTAGAAAACATTTTCAGTTATGATGAACCATGAAGAAATGAATTAATAAATAAACAAGTAAATAAATAAATAAATTTGTGCATAAATATATAAATAATGTATAAATATGATAAATTTGTTTAATGTGAAGAAAAGTTTTTTACGTTCATCCTGTACACATTAAGACAGGTTTGTTTTCGTACCCATCGTAACAAGTCACAACTTTCTTCTTTTTCGTCTGATTTTGATCAAGATATTCTGCTTTCAAATAATCAATTAAATCTGCTTTCAAATAATCAATTAAAGCGGTCCTCGCTCAATGAGGTTCATGATTTGAGTTATTGAGTTTTACTCCTGTTCAAGAGTAGAGCTAATTACGTAGAGCGAGGAGGTGCATATTATGGCTTCATTCAGCGACGTAAAATATCAAGGAGTTACATGTATGGTATATTAGGATTCAGCAGAAAGCATCAAAGAGTTGTTGCGTTTTTTAGCAGAAGTGTTTTTATTGACATATACACGTCAATATGTTTATTTCCAGGATTTAATCCATTATCAGCGTAGCTAAGTTCTAAGCACTCTAATCGCATCTATTCACTTCGTCGCTAGGCAACGTAACACGCTCCGCCCACCAACAACTAAAGCGAGAACAGGTGAATCGTAGAAACGTAAACTGCACGCGTTCATTGCATACGACCGAGTGGTGAACTAGTGTCAAGTTACAGCCCGTTATAGATTTGTGAAGTTTGGAAATTCGACTCTTTTTACTGCGGAAAAGTTGTATTTTCTCCTTGATTCTTGACAGAAAATTGAACTGGAGCTAGAAAGGAACGTGGAGGGTCCGTGTTTTAAGGAATACTTCTGGAATTTATTATTTATGAACTAGTGAAAATATTAGCCAGAATGGGTTGTGGAAACAGCAAAAGTTCGACGGCGGTGGAGAATCAGTCGGGTCCGACTGCGCATACGAACAATCACCAAACGGGGGAACAACCCGGTAAAGTTATGAACGGACCTGATAAAAACACACAGGAACAGCAAGATAGCAATAAACAGATAGAAGAACAGCAAAATACAGGTATGCTATGCGATGCATGGGGCTAGAGTTTGAAACTTCGAAGCTATTATATTATTTTACGACGTTGTGACATGAGAGATAATTCGTGAAAAGAATGATCAGAGAGAATCATGAGAATAAAGTTAAGAAAGAGAAAGAGAAGTCTATGAATTGGAAAGAGAACTGAGACTGAGAGAATCTGTAAGAAATGCAGCTTGGTTTTAATGCTTTATTTTACATTCAGCTATCAATTTTATTTCCTAAAGCAATGTCGAAAATGGAAATGCCATACATTGGTGGCAAGTTTGGGGGAAAATGAAAATTGTTTTTGTTTGAACCATATAGTCCTATAATCATGAATTTTGTACTGCAACTACATCATGACAAAGATTATCTTGGTAATGTTGGTTCATCATCATTGTCACTGTAGTATTAGTGATAAGTGACTGTAGTGACAATAACATATAAACATGATAAAGGTGTCAATAGCTTCAATATGACTCATCATTCATAATCATTTTCACCATCATCAATATCCTCATCTTTATCAGATGTCATCATCATCATCATCATCATCTTCATTATCATCATCAGCAGCAGCATCATCATCATCATCATCATCGATCACAACTACAATATATGCAGCAACTTCATTACCATTATCTCACTGGCATAGCATCATCCAGCAACATCACCACTATCACCACTACCCCCACCACTGCCACTACCACCACCACTACGACTAGTGCCATCATAGAATTAGGGCCATCTACATCTCCTTTAGGTCATCATTCATCAGCAGCACAATTACCTGAAATAAAGACACAAACACCACCACCACTATCACAATAGCAATGACAATAACAAGAACAACAACATCATCATCATCTTCATCATCATTATCATCATCATCATCATCATCATCATCAATATTATTGTTATCATTATAATAACCATCATGATATTATTCACTACCATGATCACTATCACTTAATTTCCTTTATTGGTAGACATTGTTTTACTGCTGCTGGTTACATAACACTGTACAATGTTACACAATGTTACACACAATGCAATATTTCAGTACTGCAGACCCAACCATGATTTCATTAAATCGAATGAAAATAGGGGTGAATGTATTAATCGTTATGTGTAAATGTGCAAAGTGACCAAAATTAGAAATGTCAAGATTGTCTTTTCTGAGATATACATGTAACATACTAAAATGTTTTACATCTTTTTAGCAACTACAACAACAGGAAGTATGTTTGAAGGGAAATTAATTGAATCATCCCCTATGTACATGTACTCTGCATGTTTCTTCAAAAATTACAGTGGTTGTAAGAAAAAGTGGAAAAACTTGTGTGAGTTAAGTCCCTTATAATATTACCAAAGCACAAATGTACACACAACAAAAGGAAGTATGTTTGAAGGGAAATTAATTGAATCACCCCCTATGCACATGTACTCTGCATGTACTTCAAAAAGTACCGTGGTTTTAAGAAAAAGTGGAAAAACTTGTGTGATTGAACTCTCTTATAGTCTTTGCCAAAGCACAAATGTACATACTTACGTGTATATTGATTTCTCAATTTTCCGTCTATATTTTCTTTGCACTTGAAAACCTTTCAAAATGATATGCATCATATAACAGTCACTGGAAAGCAGATCAATAGTACACTATACCTGTAAAGAAAGAGAGAGAGAGATTCCTTTTTAACAAATTCAATCAATGCCGAACATTGATTTTACTCTTCCAAACCTATTGTAACCCAGACTCATCCCTTTGAACCATAGGACAAAAGATTCATTGCCTAGGCACCAGATGATTGTATTTTTCATTTATATTGTGACAAATGGTACTACTCTTACTGTAGATTAATTCGTCCCTGTTTTCACGAAGTGACGGATGAGCGCGCAACTTAAAAAAAGTTAGTTTTGAGTAAATCGCTTTCAAAGTTTCAAACCTCAATCTCAACCTCTTTCATGTATGAAGGGTGAATAAATTTTATACCCTCATGTAGGGCATATTCTGGACAACGTTCATTATCAATCATTTGCATATTCCTTTTATATTTTAGAAGAAAACGAGGTGTAAACAATGCCGTCATTTCGTGAAAACAAAAAATTCAAGGTCCAACTGTGATTTTGTTTTCACGAAGTGACGGATCTCAGCCAAACGCGTGTTAAACAAATGGGACTTGATGAGCGCGCATTTGACCTAATTGTGCGCGATCATGTATTCAAAGCGAAGACGCGCTTTTATTTTTTTTTCACGAAGTGACGGAACTCAGCCGCACACGTAAAACATACGAGGCGGCTGAAAGCCGTCACTTCGTGAAAACAGAAATTCCTTTTAAGGGGTATTTTCTTGTTGACGTCATTGCCATAGTTACGTAATAAGACATTATTACGGTCTGAAACTCTGTGAGGTTCAAGATGTTAGTGAAAGATGTCCAAAAATGCAAAAAACTCAAAATTGAAAAATCTGCAATTTTCCTCGTATCCGTCACTTCGTGAAAACAGGGACGAATTTGTTAAGTGTTTTATTGATAGTAGTTTGTTAGTTGTGAATACTTTGTTAGCTTGCTAATTTGGCGTGTATTTTTTTTTTTTTGCCTGCAACCATTTTAAAAGCATAATCCTGTTTGACAATGAGACAGTGACAATAAATGATGCAATGCCTTGTTAAAAAAGGGGGGGGGGGTAGATGGGTACCCCCTCCCCAACAAAAAGTCATGAAAAAGACATCATTACTGAAAAAGAGCCACTGTTAAACATCAAGAAGTTCACCTATAGACTTATGATTGGACATTGAAACATATGCATAAATATGATTGTAGTTTCAAAAATACCTAAATAAACTGATATTGAGATTTTGGACCCTTGCTTGATTATGAAAATTATCATTTAATTATAAAAGTTTTTTGTTTGATTTTTTCCCCATAGAAGCAAAAACATTATTGTATTATTTAGCAATACATTGATATATCCTCTTCAGTAATTCTTTATGTTGAACTGATAATTTTTTTTCTAGATGTCTTTGTAAGATTTCCAGAGCTTTTCTGCTCTTCACTCATTTACGGATATGACTTTGTTATTGCCTTGCCCTCTCTGTCTATTGACAACATTAATCATTCCATGCTATTAAACACTCCCCCGCTTCATCCCTTCTTCAGTCTGGTGAAAAGCAGTGATCCTTTGAAGAGGAATCAAAATAACTTTCTCAGGGGCTGAGAGACAATAAAGTACCAGGATAGGCACATTAGGCAGTCTATTCAACAATACCTGCGTGTTTGGACTTATTGTAGTTACTTGGGGATGAGATCCCCCGCTCAATGTTGATCCTGGGGAGGCACCTTTTGTTCATTGAGTCACTTGACTGCACTGTTGCTGTGGAAACGAGTCCCCCAGTGCAGCTATTGTTGTCTGCTCATCCTCTAAGAACTCCTCGTTTGACGTCATCCTTATTAAGAGGGCATTGGAGAGAGAGAGAGAGAGAGAGAGAGAGAGAAAGGGAGCATAACATGTAAGTTTGTGAAGTGACTTTGTTGTTTTGGCTCATCAAGCATGAGTTTAGGGTGGGCAATTATGCTCTTACGTGTAATTACTCTTGATGAGGAGATATATTTTTGCCAAAGTCACGACACACCTCCAGTTTAAACACCTTTTATTAATAGGGTCTTTCGAAGAATCCTTATAAAAGTACCAAGTATGTGTGTAAGTGAAGGGGATGTACATACATGTAGAAAAAAGGAATTGAAAAGTTAGAATTTGAATTTGAGAGAAAAGAGAAGTAGTATAATTTGCTTTAATCTTCCATTTTTCTCATGGATTTTGGAAGGTTTGGGGTGCAGATTTCCAGTTTAAGGCTGCATTTGGGACTTTTGGGCATTGTCGCCTTTATCTTTCAATTAAAATATTTTGAAACAGTGGAACATGTACAGGTTTAGAATAGTTAACCCAAATTGACAGAAAATTATAATTTAATTCGATATTTTGTATTGTTTGAGCTCCAGTACTTACAATGTAACTAGGGCTATTGGCTTGACACAGTCATTAGATACAGTATACTAAAAAGCTGAGAAGATGTGTGCAATTGGCAATATATGGGACAACGGAGTTTAGACTTGCCCATAATGTATATGATATCACTGGTATTTTTTAGTAACAGTAATTTTGTTTTGTGTTTTTGGACCTATATTCCCACAAATGTAGGCTTGAAGAAAACCATGACTTCAATAAATTGCACGAGTACATGTGTATGAGTGAGTCCCTTTCCAACCAGTTGTTTAATCATGTCCATGGTAACGCGATTGTACTGTTTGCAGAATAAGGCCAAAGTCTGATTTTACGACTTTGCAGTAACTACATGAAGCCGTGTTAAAAGTTGAACTCAGTGTACCATCATGGCTGCCTGTCCTGCAATAAATTGCCATGTTATTCAGTACTACTTGTATATTGTGTGAATTATGTGGTATAATGATTATTTTATTCAATTTTGTTCATTATTCAAAGATTTAGGCAATTTTCTAGTCAGTTTAAATACATGGTTGGTCATGTCACTCATGTGTGCATGTTGGTGGTCTGGTATTTGAACTAATTGAAATTAATTTAATTGCAGGCAAGGGCGTTCAAGGCTTGCTTTCCAGGAATTGAAATATTAAATCAGTTTTTGACCTGTTTACTAATTTATGCATCAAGTTATTTAACAGAAGTTTCCCTTGACAACCAAGAAGCTTACCAGAGGCTTGCCTGACATAGCAATGTCTTATTATGCAAACTGGAATCCATCTATTCAGATCCCATAGTGCATAACAGGTGACCTGAATAGTTGGTAGCCAAAGGTTCTCCCTTCTTGAGGGAAATGTACATACATGTAAATGTGAATACATTAGTAAACAGGTCTGCTGTACATATTCATTCAGTAGATAAAATGATTATTAACTCTTCTGATCTCTGGTCAAAATGATCATCAAACTATGAGAAATTGGGCAAAAGCATTCTTAGACCATTTGGATGATATTAGAAGATTTGAATGGTCAGAGAATCAACACATATGGGATAAATGAACTGGTTGTTCATCTGACAAAAAATAAAACTGTGGTTCTATGCATATATGCATGATATCATAATGTTTTCCTGGTGAGGTCATTAGCATACATACATGTACTACAAGAAATCATAATGAAAATTGACCATTCAAAAGATTTTACCAAGTACCTTTTGAGTTGATGTATTTAAGAGGTTCAGATCAAATAAAAATTAATAAAGGCACTGTCCCATACTACCGTTTAACAATTCCTTCTGAGAAACAAACACGTACGTTTATTGGACTTTTAAAATTCGTTCTTCAGCTGGTTTACAGACGTATCTAAACGTTGGCAGATGGCACTAGTTCATGGCCACAAGTTTTTGAATTTGCCTCCGTCTGACACCGTCTGACATAAATATTTAGACGGAGGAAGACGGAATCGTTAAACGGTAGTATGGGACAGGGCCTTAAGATTTGCAAACCACAGAACACAAATGTACCAGGGTACAGTAAAATTTCTCTCTCTTTCTCTCTCTCTCTCTCTCTCTCTTTCTCTGTCTCTCTGTCCCTCTCACTGTCCTCTTTCTGTCTGTCTCTGTATCTCTCTTTCTCATGCTTCCTATCTCCTCTCTCTCTCTCTCTCTCATTTTAAAATGGACAGTAGTGACTCGTGAAGGCCTCAATTACACCTGACTGTTACATAACAACAACCTCATCACAGTCCTGAGATAATAGTAATTATGGTAATAGTTGGCAAGGGGAGCATACCCTGGGGCTATAAGGTTGCCATGACTACAGTGTACCAGTAGCACATCTTCTTTATTGTACAGTATCTGTGTACACTATGCAGTTCAATTGATTTGATCGAGAATCAGTCCTAAGTGTTTGTAATGAAATGGACAAGCACAGTGCTGAAATGAATATTTTATTAACTGTAGATGGGCAGTCAGTTTATACTAATTAATCATAGAGACTTTTCTGTATTATCGTTTACCTAGAAAGTGTTGAACTGTGCGATATATGATATGAAATGGAATCATATCAATTTGTTGTCACTCACAAATTGAATTAAACATACTCTTTATGAATAATATGTACAGGTGTATGATAAGAAACTCCAAAGTGACTTTACACATTTTGTTATAGGATTGGTTTCAGTGCATGTATTTTATTTATCTGTTCACATTGATTTATTTTCATTCTTCATTGATGGGCTTACATTTTTTATCAAAAGAACTGAAGAGTGAAATAAGAATATATTCAGTGCTTCATGGAGAATGCAACCCTGATTAACTTGAGCTGTTGGAAAATATTTAGTTTCATTTGAGATTATTTGTGTATGATTATAAAGTTCGCACCATATTGTGTAGGCCTATTTCTAAGTGAAAAATGTGTACTGGTACCTGTTAAAAGAAAGTTAAAGAGAGCATTCTCAGTCTTTTAATATCAGTTTGAAAGAATATCATATTAAAAATGTTCCCTAAAAAGGATTACTCTTCAAGTGCCATCATTTAGAAACAGCTCGAGTGTTCAGCCCAAACATTTGTACGTAGTCTCATATAATACCGGTACCGGTACCCATTTCTGTAGGCAGTAAATGGTGCTTATCAACAAGATTGATTTAATTCCTTATCATGTTAAGATTTCAAATCCTGGGTAAATTTCGTCGGTTGCGTGGCAGAAGGGAACAAGCGCCCTTGACTGGCAAAGGGGAATGAAGAGACATGTGGTCAAATATATATATATTTATATTTAAGAAATGTATGAATAATTACTTCAAGAAATTTATACCAGATCTATCCTAGAATGTTCATGAAGTTATTATTTGAATAGATTTCGAGATTAAAATATCTCGATATTTGATCGCATGTCTCTTCATTCCCTTTTGCTGATTAAGGGCGCTCATTCCCTTCTGCCGGGCACCCAACGATTTATTACCAGTTATTATTTACAACTTATGAGCACCCCTTCCCAACTTTTCATACACACTGTCTTGAAAGCAGTTTGAAGTACATTTTAGAAAAACCCATTTCCCTTCAGTAACCTGTAGACCTACACACAGTACCTTCATTACAAATCAAAATGTTTGTAAGCCGTCATGTTTTATCGTCCATTAGGGGTTTAGACTGAGAGAAAATGATACCACTTTACACCATACTGTGAGGATAAAAATACATTCCAGATGGCATAAATAGAAGAACTAGTAGATGCAAAAGGGAAACCCCTTTATATTCTTGAGTAGGTTGCAGGCTCTCTTCTTGATTCAGTGTCGAGGGTCACTATGGGGGGAGGGGGTGTACTTTTTTGTGCGATTTTTGTTGGGGAGGGGGTTGTGTATATTTTGCTGACAATCAACCCATCATCTGCAGACTAACTATTCAGAAATATTAGCAGCAAATATTTTTCATAGTGGAACTGTGGCAGAATGCAGTTATATAGTTATTACATATCATAGTGCACCAGTGTTCTGCCTTTGTAAAAAGGAGAAAAAAGGTATGACATTATTTTTGGATGTCAAGGTTTGAAGATTGATAATGATTATAAGGCCTCTCAGTTGGGAATTCATTCAGAAGAAATGGTGCAGTTTTAGAGACCGGTGCAAAGAAATTAAGAGGCCCATATGTACAGTCGATCTCTGTTGTAACATCTTTGATTTTGTTTTGCTGAAATAAAGGTGAATTATGTATAAATATCTTTCTATTGATTACAAGAGCTGTAGAAAATACATGGAAGTATTTAACCCGTTTCATACTGTAGTGGCTTTAAATGGTAAAATTGAAAAAAAGAAGGTTCTTGAACTGTGAAGTGAGACAACTTGGAACATTTTTTTGTTGTCAAGTTATAGCAATGAAAGAGGTACTACATCAAAATCTCATTTCTGATTCATGTTTATAAACTCTGTTGCATTATAAGGGTTAATTACCTCAGGATTCTGAGGTGTCACCCTGACATCAGCACGCACACTCTTCTACCTCAATAAGTGCAAACCCATCAGATCTAAACTTTGATGGAAAAGAAAGCAGCAAGAGCTACTGTTCACCCATGACAAGACTAATGCATGCACTAAACAAGATGGAGAGAGAATACCATCGCTTTGGTCTTACCCCCAGAAAACAGAGAGTTTGGCCAATCGGTTGCTATGTTTTGAATTAATAACAAAATGGTTGCTAGGCAACAGGGGCCAATGTCTAGCAAGCAATGGCCATGATCTCCTTTGTATTCACTAATGTGTTGATGTTTGGCCTAGACGATGAACAAGCTGTTTATTCTTTTTCAATTGATTGCATTCAGGTTCACTTGAATTAGATAATTTAATTAGTCCTTTTCTTTAATGGATTGCTTTTATCTTATCAGTCATGCATTTGACAATGAGTCTCTTGAGAATGCTTTTTAAACCATATTGAATTATATATATCTGCTGTGAAGTGCTTATCATGTGAATGAGTGTTTTTACACCCTTATTTCCAGATTACGTGTACACGTACATGTAATGACATGTAGAAATGAAGTGACCTCTTTTGCGAATTGGGATGTGGGGGGGGGGGGGCAAGAGAGAGAGAGAGATGACAGTGTGGCTGGGGAAGATAAGAAGAGAAAGAGAGTTGAGAAGAGTGACTCATATCAACAGAGGCAGTGACAAAAAATAAAAAGGAAGAGAAAGTTTTGAACTTCATGGAGAGACAGAAGAGAGAGAGAGAGAGAGACAGTTACCTGTGTGAAGAAAGGAGAGATAGAGTTCAAAGAAAGTACAAAGATGGAGAGATAAGGGGATCAGAGGAAGAGGAGAAGAATGATTAAGAAGGGAGGAGAGAGAGAGACTATTAAAGATGGAAAGACAGAAGGGGGATTTGTTTTCGGATTAATGAACCTTCGAAATGACAATTTTTTGTTCATTTTCGGACTAACGAACCTCATTTCATTTTCGGACTAACAAACCTTCAGAATAACGAACCTTTGGAATTGGGTTAATGGGACCAATTGGTTTTTAATGGGTAGATTTCAATGATATTGTAACCAGGGAACTGTAACCAGGGAATATGGTGGTTAAAAACAGAAAAAAACATGAAATGATGAGCTGGATTAATGGAATACATTTGCATGTACACTGTACTCGGGGAGTGAGTGTGCGCTTAGCTGTTTTTCTGCAAGTGTTGACGTAACAGTGGAGGTAATGATGCTCTGAAAGAGTCTACATGTAGAGATGATTTCAGTACATAGAACACATTTTTATTAATTATTATTATTATTATTATTATTATTATTATTATTATTATTATTATTATTATTAAATTTACTATTAATATTACTGTCGCTGTTATTTATCATTCATTTGTTATAAGGTACATGAACATTTGTAATTGGTAATACAGGCATATACGTATGCCTAGGAGAGGAAAAGTGAATGTAATTACTATGGCCCTTGAATCTCTTCTGGCATAACATTTAATACTGTATTACCACTGTGCATTTAATTTGATTTTCATTTCATATGTTTATGTGATTATTCTTTCTATCTTTCACTTTCAGATTCCTCACCGAAAGAGGAGATAGTACAGAATGGAGAGGAGAAGAAAGATGCAGAGAAACCAGAAAATACAGAAACACAAGGTTAGTCTTAAAACACTGCAAATATATATAGTTTTTTTTTTTTTTTTTGGGGGGGGGAGCATTCTCTCCAAAAACTTTGGGTAATTTTAGTGTGATGTATATTTACCTCACAGAATTTGTTTTCATTTATTTTTTTCACTTCTGAAATTAAACAGAACTCTCATTTTACAAAATATATATGTGCATGTAGAAGAGTAATGATTGAAAATGCACTTCATAAGTTACATGTAGTTTAGGATAAGGTATAGGAGTGGAAAATGATTTAATGTTTAACTATTAGCAACTGATTTGAAACAAAGTTATGTTAAGTTAGTCCTATACACCATTTACAACATACCAAATTACTTCTGCCCCTAATTAGATCAGTGTGCCTGCTGTTGCCAGTTTGAATTTTGAAAAGTTAATGTGTATCAGTCACCTGGAAAAAACGTGGACAGCTACAAGTAGTACGTGTGAAATAGCCCAACACCACTTTACCTGATGTTGTAGGATACATAGTTAAGGAAATTCAAGAAAATAAAGGATAATAACGACGTGTGATTGAATGGCTGTTCATTTTCATTTAAACACCCTAGTTCAAAGTTTTTTCTTATATGCTCTGAAGTTCTGAAAGTATAGTACTTTTTATTGTTTTAGAAGAGCTTTCATTTTGGGAGTGTTGGGGGACCCGCACCTCCAAGTGGTGGAGTTTATGGGGGTCAATCCATTGTGCATTATGTACCAGTAATCAAGTGCGAACAGGGTGTCATGCAAACAATTATATGTTATGGCATCATTACAATGCATTCAGTGCATCAGTTAATAAATTGAGAGCTTTACCTATTCATAGCTGTGCTCCCACTGGTCTCATTGATTTCCCATTTGACTTTCCATTTGATGCGGATATTAGTTAGATCCCTAAATATCTGTTTGATTAGTCTGTGACAACAAGGTGCAAACATTGTAATATTTCCCCGAAACATGTTGTTACCTAGCAACACCAAGCCATCGGTTTGTTGTCCCAAAACATGTCCTAGCAACTTCACATGTCTATAGAACTTGTGTGTTGTGACACAATCAGTGTTGTAGATTTTTAGTCATTTATTCGTATAGATCGTTCAAAGGAATTTAGAAAAAGTATATAAAACAATTACCTTGAAAATAACTTTATTTTCGTTTTTTAACAGAGCAAAATCACACACTAATGCCTGGGGAATAACAGAAACAAAATGAGGATTTTTAAGGCTCTTCCAAGATAGAAAATGAAATTCTGAGGACAGAATTAGAGAAACTCACTGAATGTTTTTCTCTTAACTTCAAACAAGGTTAAATGAAGTCTTTCAAAGGACTAAAATAGAAACTTTGTTTAAATTGATCAGCAAAAGATATTACTTTATTCAAGGTTGAAATTGTGATATTTTTTTTCTACATGTAGTTATAAAACATATTGTATTATTTTACTTTTTAGTGTAGCCTACCTTCCTTCTGGATTGAAAATATATACTTTTATATATGTTTTAAGGGGAGGGGTATGTACTGTACATTTTACTGGTCAAAAAAAACCTACATGTATCATCTGCATGATGTGGGACAATTCAGAAATACTCAAAGCTAATATCTCCCAGGATGACAGGATGCAATAAAAAATAAGCACATACATGTAGTGCATCATGTGAAGTGGTGAAGTCAATTAACTTCATCTGACAATGTACATGTATATGTGTGCCCTTCATCAATTATTATCTTATTTCCTGTATCTCACAATAAAACAATAAATGGGGATGGGGGGGGGGGGATTGTAAAGGGATGAAATATTGAAATATTTCATAAATTTGTTTCAGCACTTTCATTAGCAGCCAGCTGAACGAGTTGTCTTTGACTGCATGCCGCTAAGTGAATGATTCTATTTGTGACGTAGCAACCTTTGTGCTTAGTCTAATGAGGAGAAAATTATATTTTACTGGAAATGTTCAGTGTACATATGTTATATTTATAAGCCATTGTTTGGACAACTCTTGATAGTGGCAGTGATTTTGTTAGTAATACATGTAGTATGTTATTGTATAGATCGCGGATGCTACCATCCGCAGCACTGATTTCTCTGAAAAGGTATTTCACTATTCCCCTGATGGCTTGGATACACTGTACTCTGTCAAAAAATACACTATATTTTAGGCAAGTGAAAACTTCATTTAGTGCAGCAAAAAATAAAATATAAAGTTGCTCTATCCTCAATAATTGAATAATATGAAGTTGTCATATTAGCCCACAGAATACAGAGTATAGAATTAAAGGAAAATGGAACCCATGCATCAGTGTGTTTTTAGTGAATGAAGATGAACAAGAAAGAGTAAACAGTGAAAGGTTGAGCAAAATCAGACAATCTGTTCAAGAGTTATCAATTTTGAAAGTTTAAGTAAATCCCTATTATGAAAATTCTTAAGTTGGCAACTTTGCCAGCATCTGTGATGTCATCGTGGACAATTAACTCTCCATTCATTTTGTGCATGATTTTTAACAAAATTGATTTATATGAACTTGTAAGTCAGGAATCAACATAATTCTTCCCAAAATACTTGCAGAATTGATGTAGCCATGACATACTCAAATAGTAAATCAAAAGAATTTCTTTATTTCTTGAAAATGAAGAAAATGTTAAATTCTGTGTACATGTATAAATTGAATTGAGAGTTGTCCACGATGACATCACAGATGCCTTTGGAGTTGCCAATTTAAGGATACCCATAATAATGATTTACTTAAACTTTCAAAATTAACAACTTTTGAACAGATTGTCCAATTTTGCTCATACTTTCACTGTCTATTTTTTCTTGTTCTTCTTTATTCACTAAAAGCACACTGATGTCTGGGTTGCATTCTCCTTTAATTAAACTATGGGACAGTACATGTATGAAATCATGTAGTTCTTTTGAGTTACTATTTATACATGTATGATGTAGCTAAGTGCGGAATACTCTTCATTTTTTAAGTGAGCAATCAGCAGAATTTTGTTGTTGTTGTGCAACCCCCCAAGGGGAATCAGCCACTGGCCACAGCCCCCCTTTTGCCAGAGCTGCTTTTTATTTCAGGTAAAATAGAGACCTTAAAAAGCAGAGGACTTTTTGGTGTTGTTGCTTGTCAGCAAATTTTTGTGGTGCTGCATTCACTTCCAGCCCCCCCCCCTTTTAAAAAATCCTGGATCCGCCGCTGTAATGGTAAAGGAGTGGAAAGAAACCAAAGGATAACATAAGATCACAATGGGGAGGATCAGACAGCAGTTCGATTTCATAAGCATCCTGTTGCCACTCATACATGTACATCAACTGTAGTCTCCACATATATATATTCAACTCTTAGTATCTTTTTATAGAAGTAATATTTCAACTTGAAGCCAGTATTTTGAATATTGTAAAGTGATATTGAACCGCTAACATGCATAGCAAAATGTCTTTTGGCAAATGGTACACTTTAAATTTTAAATGGGGTGAAATTCAGGGCCGGTACACATTGGCCAATCCTGGGGTGGTGTGTGGCTCTCGTCTCTCCTTACCTGTTACTTTTCCCTAGTGCCAAAGGTACTGCTGGGCTGCTGAAATTGCCACCCTCTTACAATAAAATGTCAGCATCGCATATGAATCACAAGGGAAAAAATAATTAATTTTTTTCTGGGGCTACTTTTTCAGCCCACCCGCCCAAATTTTCTACCTTGTATTTCAGTTTACATTGGACCCTATGAGAATTTCAGGGGCTCTTTTTGGCATTTCGAGGGCAAATTTGCCCTGAGCCCTCATGTATTTTTTCCCCTGATGAATCAGCAGCCCCACGCACCCACTGTGTTCAAGCCCTGGATTTCTAGGGAGTGCAGGCATTTATCCCTTTAAACCATGAGATGCTTGTTAATGGGACTGAACAAAAGAATGTGATCTTGTTTGTTATTGCAAACCATGCCAACATGAGTGTTACAGATTTGTCATTCTGTCAGCTACTACGAAACAGTCAATCATAATATCATTCAATACGTATATGATTGTGCCAGGGGCAATTTAGAACATATGCATTGTACATGTAAATAGGGGGGTGTTGGACCGAAGTCAAGACATCCAATTAGCAAGCACGCAATCAAGAGAAACTCATAGAGGGATCATACTATTATCTAATAAAGAAAATTCAAATTTGCAGTAGTAGTAACACCATACCTGATTTTCCGATGGAAAGCTTTAACTTGAAAAGGGGGATAGGTTGACCCAACCCTTAATAATAATAATAATAATAATGATAATAATAATAGTAATAGTAATATTAGATATTTATATAGCGCACATTAAGGTTTAGCTAGAAATATACAAGCTAGCAGCACAAAAAGAAATATACAAAAAGGAGAGAGGGATGATTGAAATTGCACACTTTGGTGATAAATGTAAAGCAGATAAGATTTTCTGTCAGATTTACTGACAGAAAGTGTAAAGTGAGAATTTAGGGAGGAGGTGATAGCCCTCCTTCCCCCCCCCCCCCCCCATACCTAGTAACTCCCAGACTGCTGACTAGTAAATATGCTTTCCTTAATGTGTTGTTGTTAACGTTGTCAATACAAACATAGAATACAGACACACACAAAAGCTACTGAAAGCAGCTATATTGGAATGAGCAATCATTGTTGATGCCTGCAGCATGCAGTAAAGAAATAATTAATGAACTTTTCTTGATTTATTAATGGGTTAAACCATTTTGTTGCACACTTGTGACTGCTGTTAAGTGTGAAGGCTGAATGTGAAAAAGCAGAGAAGGTCGTGGATATTTTTTGTACCAAAAAGCCAGCTGTTGAGAGTTTTTTAAAAGTATCTTTTTTCTCAGTATGTTTTTTCTTTTGTTCTCAGACAGTTTTTGGCACACTTATTTACAATATTTCATCTTTGAAATTTATGCTGCATGAATAAAAAAAAATGTCATCCAGTTATCAGTTATTGACCAGGTCTGAAATATTTTCCTAACTCTAGAGACATTGCATTTTATTTCCATAATCAAGTTTACTTTGAATGGAATTTTGATTGGTTCAATTTATGAAAGGGGGTTATTAGTCTGCATGAAGTCTGGCCACAAAAGAAATCAAATTTTTCTCTTTTCTTTCTTTTAATACTTCAGAATCGGAAGATAGGACGACAGGAGAGGAATCAGCCCCAGAGCAAACACCAGAACAAGGTACCTACCCCATGCACCCTCTTCTTCCTTCTCCCTTTTAAGGAAAAAAACACTCAGAAAAGGGAAGAAGTATTCTTTCTATACAAGATTGTTGTAAGGAAGGCCTGGCTTATTTTTTATATCCCCACCTTCTTCTTCTCCCATTTATACATTCAAACCCTTATCGAAAGAGTACTCAAAATTTGAAAGGGGAGAAGTGAGTTCTCTATACAGTTCTATATTTTTTTCACTGAACGCTAGCTACTCTACATATTATCAATAATGATAATATCAAATCTTTTTTTTTTAAATTATCTAAATTTGTAGTCTGAGTTTTAAGCTATAACCATACTTGTTCTCTTTGAAGTCCCATCTTGTTTTAAAGCAGCAAATAGTGTTGCAAGCATTGTTTTTAAATTTCAGAGTACTGTTATTTTATTTTTTTTGTTGCTAATTTGTATTCCTCTGTATGGTCTATTGCCTAACTACTGTAGCATGTACACCAGGGCATTTCTGTTTTGATTCCTTTTGCTGTTAGCAAGAAAAAAAAATGCTGGTTTCTTTTTATCATCTGTCCTGTTACTAGCCCTTACTCCGCTGCATTTCTATTGTGATTTTATTTGAAGTTTGCTAGAAAAATTGCTGCTCGGTTTTCATTTTAGAGTGCTATAAAGACTTTCTTAAATTAGCATCTTCTTGGCTGGGTTGAGTGCTTGTTCTATTTCAAATACTCTAAATCTTGCTGCTGTGCAAGGCAAAACTTTCTGTCAATGCTTGTGTGCTCTCTTCTGCAAATTCAGAAGAAACAAAACCTGTTGCAACAGAAGAAGAAACGCCGGTGACACAAGCAGAGGAAGAGGTAGCACAACCTGAAGAGGTCAAAGAGGAAGAGGTCAAACAAGAGGAAGAAGTCACACAAGCTGCGGAGGTCGCACAAGAAGAAGAGGTTACAGAACCTGTAGCAGAGGGATCAACAGAAGAACCAGCAGCACCTGCAGCAGAAGAAACAGAAGAAAAGCCAGCAGAGGAACAGGCAGAAGGTATTATCAGTTCTGTTCTGCTTCTTTTTGCTCTCACCTGCATAACTAAACAGTTTTTTTTCAGTGACAAAACTTTTACTTGGCTCTTGCATTTTCCTGTCTCGTATGCTGCTAATGATTTGTTCACTTTTCGTAAGATGTTCTGTAATTGATTCTTTTTTGTGTGTGCAATCATAAAGCAACTTCTCTAACAACATAGCAGATTATTTCATGAAATATTCTTTTTCCAACCTTTTCAAACTTGTGATAAATATTTTACATATTCATGCCAGAACATTCAGTATTACACTGAGTGCTCAATCATGACATAAAGATTTGAAAAACATAAAGAAGGTAGAAGGTATTCCTCAGCTCACCAAGCTGATACATGTACCTCAACCAAGCAATTTATTGAATGCATGCCCATATTTCCCGATTGTAACTCATGTGTCAAATGAAGAGAAAAACTTAATGACTTCATTTTACTTTCTAATACCTTGTTAAGGAAATCAAAACTTATCAAAGCCTGTGCATTGTACCATTCTTCTGCTGCTCTTTTTTAAATATCAGCTTAATTACTACCAAGTATTCTTCATATCCACATGTATTTTGACGTGTATGATATGAAAGGTTGTCAAAGTGCTTGCAGATTTTGCATTAATGGCACTAAATGTACTTCCTGCATTTGTTGTTCTTCATTCTTTCTACATTATTTTGTGGCTAGAAGTATCAGGGAATGAGGGTGAAAATCTGGCAGCATCAGATTCACATGAGCTTCAGTTAGATGAAGGTAAATACCCATTAAGAAGCATTAAACTGTCAACTTGTTGTTAGCCAGGGGAATTGAAACAGTCTTCCTAGCTTAAAAGCATCATCAGGCAAAGTTGTCTATGATTTTGAAGTAGCAAGCAGGATTGAGTCATTCAAAATACCAATCATTGTCATCATCACGATTCAGTGGCAGATAATCTTCTGTACATCTAGACATAATCCATTCTGCAATAGTCTTTAATTCTACTTTTACTTTTTATTAAAACTTTGCATGATGAAGTCAACTACATTAAAAGGGAAAATGCCTTAAGGCCGAAATGAAAATATATAATATGTAGTTAACAAAATGTGTATTAGTTTTTTCTCTTACATTCACTTGCCTGCATCGTTGCTCCTACCATCAGCAAGATGTGATATACTTTTAACATTGAGAGCTAAAGAAGAAGCTTGCATTTAAATTGAGTCTCACTTTCTTATTGTAATTTGGAAAAGGGGATGTGCAACTTGTGTGACTGCTTCTGCTTATTCTTCTAACATTGCTAACTGTTTGTATGCTATCTATGTAATAATTCTACGATGAAGCAATTTTCTAGGCACTCTAGCTGCAAAATATTTTTGCCTAAATGCTATTTATGCTTAGTACTATCCTTAACTTTCATGTGATCCCTGACTTTTGGTATCTCTGTGTTCTGTCCTTATTTCTTTCTCTCTTTCTCTCTTTCTCTCTCCCTATTTCTTTTTCAACCCCTTGTTCACTGCTACTCCCTCCCTCTCTTTCTCTGCAACTCTCCCTTCCTTATCTTGTTACCTTCACTCTTCCCCTTCTTTCTTCCTGCTCTTCCTGCTCCATCTTTCTTTTTCTCAACTTCTTTTTCTTGCTACCCTCTCACCTCTACATGCATCTGCTGACCCCTTTACCTTTCTCCAATATTTTTCATCTTCTCTTGATCTTCTCTCCTTCTTTCTTCCTCCTCTCTCTCCCTCTTGCTTCTCTCCTTCCCCTATTCCTCCCTCCTTCCCCCCTTCCTCCTACTTTCTCTTCCTTTCCTCCCTTCCTGCTCTCACACTGTACTAATCCCTTCTCTTATCCAAGACTCAGCTGTTGATATGGAAATCCAGGCTGTAGAAAGTCAGGCACAAGCTGAAGAAGAAGAAGGTACATTTATTTAAATGAAATTAGGAAGAAAATGAAAATCATTTCCCTTCATTCAAATGTTTTGATACCTGAAAATAGCTTCAACCAAATTTGCAAATTATTTTACAAATGCACTCCCTTCCATGATATCCAAAGTCATTGTCAAATTGATGAGGTAAGAAAAATAAAAGAATTGAAAGAAAAGTGGAAAATATTATTACAGTTTTACACATCCATTTTAGAAAAATTGAATGCATTTAGCTTTATAAACAAAAATTAATCATCTTTTATACTCTACATTATTAAGCATATAATCTTTACCATTGCCATTTCCTTCGTACATGCTAATTTTGCTTGGTTTGAAAACTTTTCATGGCATCTGCGTCCTATATTCCTATTTTTTTTTCTTCAAAATGTGATTTTTGTGGCTTGAAATGCTTTCAAATTGAATTTGCTTCATTTGGCTTATTGCATTTCCGCACTACTCTTAACACATTTGAAGCAGATATTGAATGCCCTAAAGCTTTCCTGTAACTCTCAGCCTTATCAATCAGTGTATTCATAATTGCCATATACTCTAGGTTTTTTTAATCCCTCTTTCCCACTCTTTATTCAAATTGCATAGAATGGTTAGAAGGATTAACCTTTCATAGAAATCAGTCAAAATGTATACATCATATTGGTAGCATTATTTATGCAGTTGATGTTGTTATTATTGTTACCAGGAAATGCATTATAACACATAGAAGCAGATGATTCTACAAAGTTTGCTTTTCCAACTCTCAACCTAGTGAATTGGTATCACATCAACATGTTTTCAGTATTTGCGATATCCTTTGGAGAATACTGAAGGGCATTCAATGTAACTCGCATTAATGACAAGACTTTCTTATCCCTGCATTAATCCTAACTTTAATCAAACCAGAAGCAGATAGAACTGCAGTAGCGGAACCACTGAAAAATGATGAGCTTTCAGCAGTTAGTGATCCAGCTGTTCCTAGTAATGATGAAGCATCATCATCACCTGTTGTTGAGACACAGGAGCACAAAGACGAGGCGCAGGTACTAAATAATGATGCCGAAATGCCAAAAGAGGACAATGATGTTGCTGTAACCGAGGAAGTTCAAGCAACGAGCGATGAACCAACAGCAACAGTCGAAGACACTCCTTTAACAAATGCAAACGAGGACGTCCAAGCAAAGGATGAAGAAGGTGATGCAGTTGAAGCAGTACCAGAAAAAATGGTAGAAGAGGCAAGGGACACACCAGTGAAGGATGAGGCAGAGACGGCGGGTGAAGGTTAGATCGAGAGGCAATACCTACCTCAGGCATTTTGCATGGTGTTCAGCTGAACATTACATCCAGATATTACTGCATGCATGACCATTTCGCTTAGTTCTATTTATTCCCATTGCATGAAGATTTCCTTCCCAGCATTACACAGTACAGTAGTTTTCATGTGTACCAGCATCTCAAAGTGAAGTCAACTTGGTATATGATGTATGTTACATATCATGCCTAATGCATGCAGAATTCTTTCGCAGCATCATTCTCGGTAGTTTTCAAGTGTTTCTTACATTGAAGTCAGCTTGGTGTATGCTACTTGTGGTCGCATGATCCTGAACCTCAGTTTTCCATTCTTCAGGATTCCAGCATTACGCATTTGTAGTGAAGTGGATATCATTTAGCTCCTTTATTCCTAGTGCATGTGTATACCCTGCACCCCTTGTAGTTATCACTTTCCTTTATATTCACACAGTCTGGTCCAACTTTGAATTCATCTACTGTAAACCTGGAATATTGCACAGTGTGGAAATTTTCACGCATTTCGCGTGGCATGACACATGCTCAGAAATGAAACCACACAAAATATTTTGCTTATTATGCGGATAAATACAGTTATCCTAACTGTCCACATAATTAAAGATGTGCGATTGTGTTTAACTCGGCTGAGCACGAAAAATTAATTGTGCGAAAATTTCCACTTTTACAGTATACACTTTGGTGAAGTCATTCCTTATCAGTTTTCACATTCCTTTATATTCACACAATCCAGGGTCCAAGTTTAATTTCATACATGTATACACTCAAAAGTGGGGGTCAGTTCTGTATATCCCATCCATTACTATTGTAAAGATCATATTGCCCTCCAAAGTGAACAGGGCCTTCCTCTAATTGTCAACTGTGGAGACACTGTGGTGTGTACACGTTGTGAAACTCACCATAGTTTTCTTTACCAATAGTGTTTGACACTTTTGGTGAAAGAAGTAACATAATGATGTTGCTGCATCGGCAATATTATGAAAATGTTCCTTTTACATGCTATGGCCACACTGTAGTATATACACACACTGTTGTTCTCTTTGTGGCCGAACATTGTACACATCTACACTGTGTTACAGTGTTTACACAGTGCAAAAAATAGTGTTCACAGTGTGAATGCAGTGTGAACACCATGTAGACACGGTGTGGATGCAGTGTTAGCACTGTGGGTGCGGTGTGGATGCAGTGTAAACACAGTGTTGATGCAATGTTAACACTGTGGATAGAGTGTTAACACAGTGTACCCCCATTGACGGTACTATGGAAATGTTCCTTATCCATGCTATGGTCACAATGGTTCTTTATCCCCACAATGTGTCTGTATTAGGCATACAAATTTTATAAATCATCATGGATCTTATGAAGATCCATGAAATCATCTAACTCTTCCATCTTTGCAAATGGCTGATATTAAACTTGGTAAAGCACTTAGAGATATCAGAGATGTATTAGGTGTTATAAAATCCATGATAATAATAGTAATGATAATAATAATAATAATAATAATAATAATAATAATAATAATAATAATGATAATGATAATAGTAATTATAATGATAATGATAATGATAATGATAATGATAATGATAATGATAATGATGATAATGATAATGATAATGATAATGATAATGATGATAATGATAATGATAATGATAATAATATCAACTTGTTTCTGCCATATTGTACATCAGTTGCATGATCAGTAGCTCCCACCTATCTCACTTGTATCCTCTTGTTCCATAACCTTGATTGTGCCGTACTTTCCATGATATTTGTGATACCGATTGAAAGAAAGTACATGTACAGATGTGTACCTTCAGGTGCTCACCCACTCAAAAGCACTACAATGAATCCATGATTGAATATATTACACAGAACATGTTAAACATAAAACAAAATACATACGATTTCTTGTAGAATGCTGAATCCATAAACTCTCTTTGATTTCTCTTTTATTTAACTTTCCTTGTTAATGAAGTGGTTTATGCCACCTCCAAAACAAGTCACCTGCACTTAATACACAGCAGAGCTTGTTTCGTATTTTACACGCACGATCACATTGACTTTTTCAAATATTTGTAGTCAAGGTGTTTTCAATCTATCATGTACATCATATCACATTTCATGCATGTGTGGATACCAAATGGGATAGAAATTCATTGAGAACACGTCAGTGGAAAATTCAGGATTCTCGATGGGGAGGTGGGGGTGCTAAGAAGAAAAGTGAAAAGTTATGCCATTTGTAGTTATTGATATCTGTTTTTCTGCTCCTATTAGGGGGGGGTGTCCCATTTCCAGATGCCTTTTTTGGTCTGAAAGGAAATGGCAGATAGGGGGTACAGTTATGGGCACACTTCTTTACTTAATCAACATGCATGCTGGAGTAGGCCACTGCATGCCTTTCAAACATTTGCTGTGGCAAATTGGCAAATTTTAGCAAGGCTGGGGGGGGGGGGGGTGGGGTTGCTGATTTCTTTTTATAAGCCATTGTACGGTTGTAGATCATTTGACAAACGTTAGACAAAGAAACAAACATTAGACAAACCTATATAAAGGAAAACAGAAACAAAAACTGTTAAAACAAAAATGAGGTAGTCATTGTTTTTCTTCACTAGTACAAATGATTTTATTGTGTAAATGAGAATTTATTGGATTGTTTAGGTGGCTCCATAGACACAGATTTTGCTTTTAATGTTGGAAGCATTTTTGATACACTCATTCAATGCAGACTATATGAAACAGTGTCATATCATTGAAAGGCAATTTTTAAAAAATCAAATGATTGTAATTCATGAGCATATTTCATTTAGGATTTTGTACTAAAAAGTTTTTTTTTTTTTACGGTATGGCTTTAAGAATGCAGAGTCTAACCAACATTATCTCATAAGGAATAATGATTTAGCACCTTCTGTTCATTCAACAAAGCTCTCGGCAAATGATTTCAGCCGCAATGCTGCTATGGAATATGCATGAGTTGATGCATGTATAGGCCTTTGATCCTTTATAATAACGCTGGATTTGAAGTCACCCTACGCTATTATTGAAGCACAAAGGCGGAATTGCGAAGTAGTCAATTACTAATTGAATTGTGAAAAGTCAATTGGCCATCTCAAATTCAATTTATTTGATGACAGCACATGCACCTTGCTGTCAGTGCGATCATCAAAAAGGGAAATTTGAGCACCAAAGGATCACAAGGACATTTTTGAAGATTTTGCTTTGGCAGTCTTTTGCAGTACTGTTATTTCATTCTATCTAGTGGCAGAGATTTGACTCACCTTTTCAATGGGTATTATTTTACAGCCTTTACTACATTACCAAATGTAATCATTCAACTTACAGGACATAGTGTAGTATGTGAGGTAATTACTCAGTCTTAGATAAAATTTTATATAAAATAAAGTTTTATTTAAAGCAAAGTCCTTTATAAAAATAAGTTATATACATGTACCATTTGATTTTTATTGTTTTTATCAAGAGCCCTCCCCCCCCCAAAAAAAAGCTTAGTGCACATTTAATTATAGTGTACTTTGTAGAAACAATTTCAGCATTCAAGGATTAATTAAATACAACAAACCCTATGGCTATACTGGAATTGTCATGACAACATTTCATCCATTAATGAAATAAAACATATGAGGCAAACACTACTTGATATGTTTGGGAATCGATGAGGAACACTTACTATAAGTATTTATACTTGACACATTTCTTTCACTCCTTGTTTATATTAAACAAATCCAGGGAAGTCACCAAACATGAAGAAAGGTTTGAAAAAAATTGTGAAGCATTTACTTTTGGCATGCTGCAATTCCTGTGAGAAATGAGAGTAGCCATGGTTACATAATGATAACTGGTCACTCAATCATATTTTGTAAAGAACATTGTGAAATCTTAGAATTTGTTTGCTAGCATAGACTGTCTTGACTCGAGACTAAACAAACTTCACAGTAGTCAAGTAGCTAAATTGCAGGTCCTGTGTAAGTTGTAGTCTATACTCTGAATAATTCAGGCCCCTGACATGACTTACAGTTATATAGCTTGACGAGTGCATTTTACCTGCAACAAACTGTGCATACTACCGGTAGTGTGACTTACAGTTACATAATGTATTAATGCTACACTAAAATGACTGTTGCCTTGGATAAAATGAAAAAACAAAACAAAACAAAGAAATAAGAAGTCCTTTGATATGCTCAAATAGTGGAAATGCGATTTATCTTATGGTGCCAAATAACCTGCATGTGTGTTTTTTTTTAATGAAAATACAAGTAATGTCATGTAATCAATCTGTAGATCAAAAGAAGATGTGTATGTATGTAATGTACATAGAATGTTTGCAAATTCATTTTATATGAAATCATTTATGCAACTAATCATGATTCCTCTTTACTTATTCTTCGTATTTCAAGTTAATTTGATTTTTTTTTTCATTAACATGTTTTAGTACAATGTTATGTTGCATGAAATGGTTATATTTTATCCACATTTTGTGATGTCCAATTCTCATGATTCCTTTCTACTTATTCTTTGTATTTCACGTTCATTTGATTTTTTTTTTCATTTAAACAGGTTTTAGTACAATGTTATGTTGCATGAAATAGTTATATTTTGTGATTTCAATGATGATTAGCTTAAGATGTGTATCATTTGCTATCCATTGTCTTTGTGTTTATTTAGTGACCTCATCATTTTCTATTTCAGTTAGTTTTCCAATTTCACATCAATATTGTCATCCTTTTTTATTAAAATGAATATAGTTTTTGTTATTTTCATCACTATATGTTATGTTTATTCATGAAACTTTGAAGCATAGTCCATAAGAATATGATCACAGGCATATCCCTATTTTTTTCTCTGTGATATTGTAGAGACTATGTTTTTCTCTTTATGAAAAGCCCTGGAAAGGCTTTATTTAGCATTGACGTAGAAAAGCAAATGTTATCTTTTCATTACTTGGGATGATGAATAGCTCATTCTCTGTATGACAATGGATAGTAATCACATGCCTGTGCCATTGACTATTAGTGCATGAAATGCATTATTTGCATTATAGTTATCAGGCAAAATATATATATTCTTTTAAAAAGCGAAAGAGAAAAAAAGAGAGCATACATTCGCATGCTAAGTGATGAGGCTTAGCATTCTCAACAACTCTCTTTGCAATTTGTACTCTGAAAATTGAGTTCCAAAATATGTTGGAGACTGCAGTCAAATTTATAATGGTAAATAAAATCACTGAGAAAAAATTCCAAAAATGGCATAGGAATCTTTTCTTCTGAAGTTTTGTTTGTAATTTAACATTTAACTCTTTAGAAAATGTTGATGCACACATTTATGGTATTAGCATTATGTTTCTCTAGGATTTGTTAATTAGAGCAATTTACTTTTTTTTTAAAGTGCACTTACATTTATTGTGACTTACTCTTGATTTTTTCTCTTTTTTCTCTCCTTTTCTTCTGTGCCTCCCTCATTCTTTCTCTCTGCTATCCCCCGCTCTCTCTCTTTTTCTCCCTTTCTTACTCTCTTGCCATCATCAGGAGAGCAAGCCAAGGCCGATGAGGATGATCAGGCTACAGGCGAGCAAGCGGCAGAGTAAAAACTCATTTTAACCACCATTAGATGGAGATCACTTCATCCCGTTGCCATGGTTACACAGTTGATGACATAACCTCAAGGAAAATGTTTTTTATAACTGGGGAGGGAGGGAGGGGAGGGTATGATTAGCCTACAGGTCTTTGGAAGGAAAAGATGTTGATCGTCATTCACAGTGCATTTTGAGCAGTGATTTGTAAAAACCTATGTCCTGTGGACACTGCCTTGTGATCATAGTGTAGATTTAAGTTTAGATCAAGCATTGTTTGTTTTCTTCTGCCTAAAACTGAAGCAAATACATACATTATGACTTATGAGGTCATGTCCATTTGATAATGTATGCCCACTTTGGTGTTGAACGAAGAATTCAAACTCATATTTTCTCTTGGGAGTTCACTTGCAGTGACTCTGCTTGAAATAGCACAGACAATGATGCTTACTGAAAAAAAAAAACCTTGGTGGGGTTAAGTCCAAACGTTAAAATTACATGTATGATGAAACATAAATCTCAAAATGAAATAAGCAATTTTAGAAGAAGTTTGTCTATATAGTGAACTATATGACTTCAAACAGTCCATGGATGATAAGTATTGATAAATTTTCATGGCCTTGGCAAGTTGGCAACTGATTCCAAAGAATTAATTACTATACTTTTTGTCATGGGGATATGGTGTGTTTTCTCCTATTTTCTTTGTGGGCGTTAGTATCACTTTGGACAACTCTACTGTACTGCCAACTCGTCTTTGTTATTTTCTTTCTACAAAGAACTTAACACATCCATTCATCATCAACTCTGCATTTCTAGCTTATTTGTAGAGTGATTTGAAGATATTTATAATCTATGGGTATTTAGTGCATAGGAAATTCATATCCTAAGACATTTGCAAAGACTTTTTGAAAAATCATCATGAGGCATCTCAATAAATGTATGAAAATTACATTGAGGGAGCTTAGTGAAATTTAGTGACATAAAACGATGCAGTTGGAACAATAGTGCATGTTATGCAAATTATAATTTTACCAAATTAGAAAAAAAACCTTTTTAGAAATTCATCAAAGCAATAGAGCAGGTAAAATGCCTCTGTTACATTGATAAGGCTTGATATTTTACCAAAAAGCGTACCGGTATGCCATATTACATCTATCATATTTCGATTCACCACAATCACCAACGATCTCGCCATGTGGATTCTGGATGCGTCTTTCCTATCACTTTGTTTCACTAAGCTAATACCTAACATATTGCATTAGCCACATACATTATCTAAATTCAGTTCATTGGGTATTTAAAATGTCCTCCAGCCGATTTCTCCAAAGTCTTTGCAATTATGTTTACATATTGTGTGATTGTAGAGTATTTGAATTCCGTCCATGTGTTTAAGATGTGTGATCACCTGAGAACAAAATATAATATTTGGTACAAATTTGCCTAGTCTAGAACTTTTATGGGTTTTTTTTTTCTTTCAACAAAGAAATTAATTGCTGCTCCTATTATTCTTCTAATTGTGTTTCCGTAAACAATCACCCCAAATGAAATCGCCTTAAAAATGTGAATCTCATATAGAGGCGTTTGAAATGAAATAATCTTTCATCCAGATATATTTCTTTCAAGCAGATAGATATACATATATGATCAAAATATTTTGATGGGGTGACTAGTTATATGATTATTTTTCTTTTAGATTGATTTCTTTTTTCTCTTTTTTGTAAGATGAGAACTACCAAGTACATTCCATCTGCTTAGAGGCAGCAGGTCGTTAACTTACATCCATAGTTAAAGCCCCTTTGGTTTTCATCATCAAAAAATGTATTACATAATAGAGGTATGAGCTCCTGTGTAATACAGGTCTAGATAGTTGATCACAGCATTGTATTTTTTTGTATATTGTGTATATAGGGCTTATATTGTAAATATATGATAATTTATACTAACAAAAATACTCAATGTCATTCCATTAATTAGCAATGATATTAAGATTTCATAGCCTTGTAAAGTCCAGTTGTGAAAATATTGATGCCTTGCGTTCAATGTAGCTTGCCTGCTACAAGCCGGTGGGACATCAACTTCTAATTTTTTTTTGCACCTGTATGTGCATGACTGCTCCTCTGGCTTTTGATTAACCCATTCATGACAGAGGGTCCACATTATGTGGTTTGGTTTAATAACTTTTGATGTAGAGCCCTAAAAATCATATCAAATACATGAGCAGAAAGAGCAAAAAATTCTACACTTACTGTGCCCATTTTGGTTGCATCAATATTTGTTGTTTGATGCTGAAAAATTTTCAAAGGAAAATAAGCATTAAAATCCTTAAGTTGGCAATGCGATGGCGAGTTCAAAATCACAGTTTTTCCCTGCAAATTGGCAACTTTGACTTCTCATCATGCTTTCTGTCAATTTATATTTATTTCAGATACATGACATTTAATAAGAAAAATGTATCATTAAAAGAAAAAAAATGTTAGTGTTGCCAATTTGAAGAATAAAAGCTGATCAAATCAGTCTTTAAAATAATTTCTGTCATGAATGGTTAAAAATATCAACACATTGAGGACAATTTGATTTCAGTTTAACACACATTTTCTCTAGAACCTAGCCTGAGTTATCTTAAGCCCATCACACAATATGCGACTCATCTTTGACCTGATTTTGAAGTTATCAAATTTTGTATTAAATACAGAGTCTTTAAAAAGTGAAATTATCCTTACTGAGATTCAGATGGGAATATCAAAATTTTGGTTTTCTGGAGTGTAAGCCTTCAACTCTGATTAGAGTCCAAAATTGGCTTAAAAATCGTGGACACTTGCAAGACTACTATGATGTCACTATGATTTGCTATTGATTTCACTTCATCTCCACCGAGGAGGCTCGCAATTAATAGCCTGGAATTTAGATTTTAGTATTCATATGACTGTTCAATATTTTGATCATTAAGACTATACATGTTTGAATATTCATACCAAGTGCTTAACAATTTTTTTTTTCAAAGTTGGATCGCAGGCCAATCATATAGTTTGCGGTTGGCTTTAGTGCTCAACAGGGTTAAGTTTAAGCACAAATAATGCTTCAGTTGATTAAAGTTTAGTGCTTGTTTCCTACAGCAATTTTTGTTTTAAAATCATGAAAAAGTCATAATTTTATAGCAATGAAATGGAAAAGGATTAAAGACATTGGTTAACATTGTTATAATTTTTAAAAATCTCTTTTTGTTACTTGAAAATGGGATAAACGTATAGGGATTATAGTGTAAAAATACCAGTATGAAAGTTTCAGAGTACAATATCCACAGAAAGTATTTTTGAATATTAGAAATGTGAACCAATGTTTATACGAGGGTCGGTCGCACAGCCCAGACATAAGGACTGCACATGCGCACATGACTCAACGGACCGTGTATTGGCGTATCACGCGGCGGAAGGCAGATAACAGAATTTTTTAATTTGGGCAAACGGTCCTCTTAGTTTATTGTCTCTCAAGATGAAAACTAATAAAATCGCGTTTTGCATTTTTTTTCATTCCAAATTATGGTTGGTTTCAGGGTTTTTGAGTACAAATACAGGTACTCATAGACATGTTTCATCTTAGTGTGAGAATTTTTTAAATCAGCTGCTCACAAAGTTAGCCATTGCCTTTAATGGGAAAGAATATCCCTGAAAGTCTTATTGCATAGTTTGTTAGTTTGTGTAGTTTGTATATACCCCTGTATGCATGAAATATATTCATTCTGACATCTGGTATTCCTGAAGAACTTGGAATGATATTCTGAAAGCATTTTGATCTTTTATGGTATTAAAACAATTTTAATTGTCATAACAAATGAAAACGTGTTGAATAAACACATATCATAGGTTCTTGTGCAAATGTGTCTTTCAGATTTACATGAATGCTGCCAGCTTTGCGCAGACATTAACCAATGAATTTTCTCATATTGATTCATTGTGACTATTAATGATGTTATGCTAACATAAAAGATAACATGTGTTCGAAATGCCACCATCCCTGGCTATAATTTTTTTTCCTAAAATTTGTCATCATTAACCATTGCCAAAATTTTGTAACTAATTACTTGCACCCAATCAAATGCAATGATTTTAATTGGTAGATTTATCCTTTATGATAACAAGTTTGATGAAATAATTTGATGAAAATATAGTTTTCTCTAACAGAAATAGATGTTTTTTTCTTAAATTTACAATAAGTGTTTCACAATAGCAAGTAATGCATCACTTGAAACTGAAAAAGGAAATTCATTGTTCGGGCCGGATCGGGCTATATCCAGATGTGTTTTCGGTCATTTCCTTAATTCTCATTCCAGAAGAGTATCATTCTAAAGGCAATATTTGTTGGGTAGCTTGGTAAAATGGAGGTGGAAAAAAACGTGTCCACAATGCAAACAATACAGACATGATTTTCTTGCATACTTTACACATCTTTTGCACCACTCTGTTTCGCCATAGCTACCTAACAGAAAAAAAGCATGACAGTTGCCATAGCAACGTATGCATTGATGAAGTCATGAAAACCATTTGAACTTGTAGTTTGATCAAGACACTGTTCTTTTTTTTTCTCAAAACTTTGACCACCAGTGCCTGTAATTGTGGAGTTCCAAGGGATGTATCTTTAATAAGAAACATATAGTTGGTCTATGTTTCGAACTTTATGGCAGGTAGTAGTTGAATTATGAAAAGGACATCATTGTATTTGCAAAGTTGAATCCTGTTTACATGTGATGTGATAAACAGCCAAAAAATCTACAGGTTGTACCATGGCAAAATACAAGACGCTTTCACACATGATGCGACAGTGTGGTAACACACTGTGGCGCCACACTGTTTCGTCTTCACACATGGTGGGACTTTGTGTCACCACATATACTAATGAACGCGCATTAACGCGTCAACTCTCAAGAGAGCATATTCTCAAAACTGGCGCAAGCAATCTCATGGCAACAATTCTTGCGCTAACTTTTTAGAAATTTGATTGGTGCGCATTTTTTGTGTATCTAAGGAGCAGAAAAAGTGTGTCCTGCCTCTGCAACATTTTTTTCTCGCCGTATACCCCATAGGCTTGTACACAAAAAAGTGTGGTGACACAGCGTGTTACCACACTGTCGCATCATGTGTGAAAGCACCTTAAAGCAGATATTGCATGCATCACATTATTTCATCATTAACGTACAAGAAACAGGCACTCAGGGGCTTTCGTTGCCCTATTTCTTACAACCGCTGTTGCTGTTGCTGTTGACTTTGTAAAGGTATAGGGGGGATGGTGTTTTGCCTTGGCAGTGTTTTTCAGCATGCATCTTTACTATGTGGACTGCCCTAGGGACAAAAGGAAGTGGTCTTTATAGACAGGCAGCCATTACATACAGGTTTTCAGAAGCAATATGACTGAAATAAATTGACAAAATTCCTCATAGATAAATGGATTATATTTAGTAGGTCACCATGGCAGACTGTAATAAATAATAACATAAACTGCATGGACATTTTTGAGTCAGCTTTTCTGTAAGTAATTTCAATTTTGCCATTTGTACATACAAATCCACATTAGTACAGCAATTTATGTTAAATCTTCATAAAGATTAATGGTCTGTTAATTGTAATACAGTCTGTCAGTCTGTGTTACCTGATGGTGTATAATAAACTTGTCCTCCTCTCAGAATATCGCTTAGAAATTCATAACACTTTTCCCCATTTCATATAAATAAAAAAAAAAACACTTTTCCCCATCGCCTTGCAAAGAAAGTATGTTCTCATGGTAATCCAAGTGTGAAATATGCAAGAAATTACAGAGCTTGTATGTTCATTCCAGTATATTTTCCTACGGTGTACATAACTCCTTTAGCGGTAATCTCTTTGTGACATATGCGAGCAAAAGTAAAAGATGATCAAAAGCAAGAATGATATACACCGTATGTAAATAGAGATATTTAAGTGTGCCTTAATCATCTCAAAGCATTCATTATTTATGCTACGTCAGAGCCAGTACCACAAACATGTGGTTTGTAGATAGACATGTGACGCAGGCAGGAAGGAATTGAATTTGGAGTTGCGACCAAATCATGTGAAGATGCGGGTTATTGATTGAATGTATTAAGTGGAGCCCTTTTGGGGAGTTGAGAAGAATTCAAGCACATGGCCATTTTGTATGATATTTTGTATCCGTCCAGTCTTCTAAGCCAATTACGTTCAAAGTTCAACAGTTCAGCTATATTCAGTCTATTGATAATTTATTGGTAGAGTTAATAATTAGCTCCTATCTAATAGGAGAAGCTTGCTACATTGTTATCATTAAATTAATGCAATACATCTCCACATTCTATGGAACTTAATTTAAAAAGGAGAACAAGGCAAATTACATGTTATTTTTTTTTCTCGATTAATTGAAATTGAAATTGAAATCAACATTTATTTCCTTCTCATGAGTACAATGTGAAAAACAAGGTTCACATAATTTTTACAATGTGGTACACATAGATTGCGATACAGTAATAATTTACAAAATAGAAGGAGGCGAAAACCCGGAAAGCAAAGCCTGTGCCAGTGTTGGGAACACCCATGATAATTGTAATTGTAATTGTAATCGTAAAATTAGTTTGGACAATGTTACACTCCTACAGAGACTGATTGGTTAAGGGAGACATTTTTGTCTGTCTGTAACATTGATCATTTTGATGGATTCTAGTTTAAATAGGCAATAAAGGCAACAAAACTTTATTGAATTTCAAATCCTTCAGTGATGTTTTTTCAACACATTTCATTGGCTATTTTTTACGAGGCCTTCAAACTTTAAAAGTTTGGCAAATGTCCGTCCATGACAAACAGATCAGGCCGAAACACTGGAATTTCTGTAACTCATCTGAGATGATATGTATACACTAAAATGTTTGGTACTGCAGTATTTGAGGATAGCATTGAACAAACCCATTCCTTATTTCATTATTGGTGCAAAATATACATGTATAACACTGAATTGGATTACTGAATAAGCTTTACTGATTAGACACTTCTGCATGATTCAGAAAAAGTTGTATTTTTTGCTTCTATGCACGGTTGTAAATATCTGTTTTATGTTGTTTCATTTATCATGACCTGTAACGAGACATGCCTCTGTTAAAATCTTTTTCTTTTCACCTTCATTTTGCAATTATTGTGTACATATTACTTTAAGTTACATTTCAGCTATCATCATGTATGTACCTTGCCGTTTTGAGGAGCACTTGCATTTATACAGAGATCAGACTATAATCTTGGAATAAATGGTTTAATCAATGATATCATGCATCTTTTGTCTTGCATGTAATACCCGAGTTGGTTACTTGTATGTGGGTGTGATGGATTTGTTGGGAAAAATATACAGTAGTGATATAGCGTGGGCCCAGGTATTGAGGGGGCTCTTGCATTATGTGGGGGGGGGGGGGGGCAGTTACATGTCCTTTTGGATGGATGAAATGAGATTTGAAAATGGCACGGCAAAATGGGGAAGTGCAAGTAGTAATTCAATATTTCTATGTGCCTTTTCATTTTCGGTTATTTTGGTGGGTTTTTTTTTCTTCATGATTTTATTGTGCGATGGGTGGGGGGGGGGGGATGATTCAGAGAAAGAATGTGATAGAGAAAAGACACAGAGACAGACCAGAAGGGTAAAAGAGAGAGGGAGGACAGAGAGAGAAACATTGATGACAGGAAAAAAAATGGAGAGAAAGTAAGAGAGAGAGAGAGTAAGAGAGAGAGGGGGGAGGAGGAGGAGAGATAGTCTAGAGGAAATGGGAGAAGTAACATACAAGAAGAAACAGATTGAGAAGGGGGGTAAAATAAATAAAGAGAGAGAGAAAGAGAGAGAGAGAGAGAGAGAGAAAGGGAGGCTTAGAAGAAGAAAAAATGGGAGTGGAGTATATAGTCATTTTGAGGCTGAGATTTCAAGTTGAGCAGCTCGATCATTAGCAAATGCTGGCACTTCATTCACGTAGTACGTGTATGCATTTTCCCTCGTATCCCTATCCCTATACCATGAAAGAATATTATTTAAACTGTTCAGAGCCAGAAGGGCATTAACTCATGTCATTTCATACAGACTTAAACGCCCTTCTGGCCCCAAACAGACGAAATAGTGAAGCACAACCGTTAATAACAACTACAATCCTCAACAACTCCTCGTACACCGTGATCAAGAATGTCAAGGTATCCGAGTGCATCGAAGGATTGATCGCAAACATTGGAAGCAAGGTTGACAGGGCGGAAATCATTCATTTCAATGAATTTCATTAGTGCGGACCAATCGATACAAATATAAAATGTTCGCTCCGAAAGAGCGTCAAGCGCTCAGCTGCTGCAGAAAATAATAGAACAATTTCTAACCTTGTATTTTCAAAGCCAATCGTTGGGATCGTTAACTTAAAAAAACCTTTTCCTCTGAATCTTTAAGATTTTAAGGGGAAAAAAGAAACCTTTAATACATTTTGTGTTTGACTTTTTTGTTTTTGGTTGGTTTTATTGGCGTAGACAGGTCCTCACTAAAGTACTGGGTTGATGATTCCCCGACATACTATACACGGTCACACCCACTTCACCCTCCCCGGCTACTACGCCCCTGCCTCTACCTGTACTCGGACATTCTTGCCGAAAATCGAAATCTGTTCAACGGGAGGAAAGTTTTAAGGCACTGGGCGCTTTAATCATAGAGTGATATATAGGCATACCGAGTTCAACCAACTACTTTCAACAAATCCGTGTTATTTAACGCAAAACTTGATTTCATAGAAAACTTGTATCGGGTAAGAATATTAGAAAAAAGAAACATAGGTCTATCATATGCATAATATTCAGAGCGACGTGAAATGAGTGAAATAACAATATGAAAATAACAATCAGGAATGTATCAAATAGAAGTTCAGATTTATAAATTCATTAAAAAACAAACCAAAACAAAAATGTGGATGTTAGGAAAGAGGGGATAAGATAAAAGAGAAAAGGAAAGAAACTAAGAAACGGCAAGAAATGTGATATAAGAAAGAGAAGAAGGCGGATGCAGAGAAGGAGAGAGAGATAGAGAGATATATAGATAGATAGATAGAGAGAGAGAGAGAGAGAGAGAGAGAGAGAGAGAGAGAGAGAGAGAGAGAGAGAGAGAGGAGCAGTGAGAGGTAGTCAAGGTTATCTAACTGTTTTCAAGTTCCTTTATTTGGCAAAAGACAGATTCTTTCAGGCAAGACATGTGTAGGGCCTACGCCTCATGATATCAACGTCATGGGGGCCGGGGGGGGGGGGCATCGCCTTCTTGCACAGAAAATAACATACAAATATACAAGATCACCGACTCGAGGAGCGTGCCTTAAGACGTCGTGTAGATCATCTTCTCCCCCCCCCCCTTTCCTTTTCTCTCGCCTTTTTTTACCGCCACTACTTGAAAAAGAAAAGAAAGTAAATTCTTGTTCAAGGAGAACGAGGTATAAAGGAGGACTATGTATTGCAGAATATCCGTTGTCATGTCAACCACGATAGGCCTATTAAGTTCCGCCATCATCTTCCAGCTTGCGTCATCATTACAAGGTGACACTATTGATATCTCTCTATATATATTTATTTCTTGTATTATGGATAATACTATACCAACACCATGATCATCAGTAGCACAATTTTATAGAGCTAGTTGTTGGGGGACAGTACACTGATCCAGACTGGGACTGACATCCGGCTGAGTAGTTTCAATATAATCGACCCTCAGACTATAAATCGTTCGGCCCTCTAGGCAAGATATCGAGCGACCTGTCCTAGGGGAATAAAACTCCCTAACTACCCCACGGCCATGCATACAGGGCCCCAGAGTCCCCCAAAATTAAGCGTATAAAACGTTATTGTGATATGAACTATTTCAAGAATCGTCTGCTAGTTAATGATCGATCACCCGGCATGATCATCGCTAACCAACTTGCAGCACGGTTATCTTTAAACCTTATCATCAGAACTCTTCCAGTGACATACTTTAGCTGGTTTTCAACATTTCCCCCGTCCTTTATGCATGACCCCCTTTTTTGTTTAGTAGGATTTGTCTTTTCAAGCTGTACTTCTTGTAAAATGTTTCCTCTATTCTTAGTTCGTCTGTCCAATTCACTGTCTCTCCTGTATCCCTGCTCTGCTTAAACGCTCGCTGTCTCTTTCTCCTGGCTCTCTTCTTTCTTGTTATTCATTTCATCCTCTCTATCCCTCCCCCCTTCTCTCTCTCTCTCTCTCCCTCTCTCTCTCTCTATGAGTCTTTCTCAAACTCAAGTGTCGAAATATCACTTTTCCTGGTTTTTTTTAATACCTTTTCTTCCTTTTGGTCAGATTAATTGCTTGTTATTCAAGGCTCGTTCCTTTTCCCCCTTTTTATTTAATTTGTGGTTTGTGGGTAGTGGCAACTTCAAATAAATGTGGTTTAGTAGCTTTAAATATCGTTTGAAAAATATCGCACCATTTCGACTACATTGAAACAAGCCCCACCCCTATCCACCTTCACCCTTCCTGCAGGAGCTTCGTTTCGAGGAGGGAAAAGGAGAGAGAGAGTTCTGCTGTTCAAGCCCTGTACCAGGATCTGCATTTTGCTTCTTACATCGTCTTTATCACGACCTTTTCTGTGTTCTCATTTCAGTTTTCAGTGGTACAGTCGTTGTATTCAGTGATAACAAATCCTTTGAGTTTTCACTTTTCTCCTCCCACTCGCTATCTCTCTCTTTCTCTTTCTCTCCCTGTCTTTCTCATTCTGTAGCTCTCTCTTCTGTACCTCTCTCTCTCTCTCTCTCTCGTATTCTCTCTCCCTACGTCTCTGTGTCTCTGTCTGTCTGTTTATCTGTCTCTGTCTCTGTCTCTCCTCTATCCTAAGATATTCCCCAGGATTCCCGGCGCCCTCGACATGCATTTATACCTTTCTTTCATACATATCTTCCTTCTTCTCCTTCCTTAGATGCTGATATTTGACATGCTTTTTGTGTCAAATTGTGTCAAATTAAAGGTCATGTCAAAAATGACATTTTCTCTCTCATATCGTATTCATATCTATATCAATTGCCAAGAGTTTTTAAGGATTAACATTCTAGTATTCTAAAATACATACATACATAGATTGCTATCACACCATCTACCTATTTTGATATACTGTAGCCACAATAGCCTCGTCCCCTCTAAAAACCTCAATTTCAGTACATAATTCTCCTGATTGGATATGGTTAAAAATCCAGGACAGCCACATTGTTTGGTTTGCACTCGTACATATACTGTACGTCTGCCACTGCAGAGTCGACAATGGCAACCCAGCGGTTGTGCTATTAGTCAAATCAAGCTACTAATAGGTTAACAGCTTCCTGCCTTTACTTATGAGTTATTCGTGTAAATACATGTATAACACGATAAAAACTACTTTCGAAAAATCAACATAAGGCAACTTCAATAGCCCTATCACGTTTAGAAATGTGCGGACTTTACAATGGCTTATTACGTTATCCGAACATGATTTGTATGGGCAGTACAATAGGCTTTCGAAATTGGATGTGAGTTTATTTTTCGAAAGTAGTTTTTAATGTGTTATATATATACATGTATTCATAATAGCAACCAATAAGAAATGCAACACCAATGATATCTGGTTTCCACAGTCACATTATTTTAATATTCAAATTTCTTTCAGATTTCTACACAAAATAAACAATTATTGTGTATTCCTATATCTTTACATTGGCGGAATCTAATTTCTTACACAGCTATATCCCACTAAGTGAACAATACCTTCTCAGTGCAAGAAATGGTCCAGTGGGAACACTCTCCCTTTTATCATCTTATTTTCAAGTGATAAGATTATCATGATGTGTGATAGACACAGAACTGCACCAAAGCCAGACGAAAATAATACAAATCTATGACATTTAGTTAAACAACACTTCCCCTTTACAAATCTTCATGAATCAAGTTAGATTATTCTGAAGGATGAAAAGTACCTAGCTATCTAGAAAATATATTTACAGATAAATAAGTATATTTTTGTCCCCATGAATTTACAATAATACAATAGATCAAAGACAAAAATGTAAAAGGAATAAGTGTCTCATTTTATGAGGTTTTGAGTCTACATAAAAAATGATGTCTTTGTATCAGAGGTGGAGCTTTGATTCTCTGTATGGGGAGGGGCATAGACTGGGTTTTCCACAGGGGTAAGGTCTCTCCTTTACCTCCTCACATTATAAAGCAGCTTTGATACATGTATTAAGAAATCTTTCATCTTTCATCAAAATCAAATAGTGCCTGACCATTTACACATATTTCTTAAGTTAAGTTTCAGTTTAGAGACAAACAGTTCCCATTTTTGAACAAAACCTATTTGGGGGTCCATGTTGAAAGATATTCCAGTGTATTAAGTATTACTCAATGTACTATATACATTTGTTCTTCTTTTATTTCCTTTTATTTATTTATTTATTTTTTTTTTTTTTGGGGGGGGGGGGGAAGAGGGGCGTTCTAACGATCTTAGTACTTACGTCATACTGGAATAACTTGATGTATCTTACACTCTTGTCACATCAACCACAGATACACTAATATTGTGTATGCATTGAATGACAAAGTGTCATGAAATATTGATTTTGTTTTCCTAAATAGAGTAAATAAGGACAACAGTTCCACTCGATGGGCTTATTTACACCTTCAAACATTCCTCTGCATTAAATATGAATTCATCATCTTCCCAGATTATATCTCTCGTGTGTATTCATAATAATAAAACACAAAATATTCTAAAGGGACACACGCACAAAACACGTTTATTACTATATAATGATGTCATGAAGCAAAAGGTCAAAGGTCAAATGTCAATGATTTGGTCTGGGTAATGCATAAACATACCACACGGGAATACATTAAAACAGTCTTTATCCAAACCTCACTCACATCATTACAATGAAGCTCAATACAAGTGCACTGAGGGGTATAATCATCAAATTAACAATAATAAATTTCATCTACTTACATGTTCAATTGTGACAAAATATTTTGACTATGTACAGAGGGGGGTGGAATTTTTCAACATGTGAAAGACGATTTGTACATCTGAGAATTAGTACATAGAGATGATCATAATTCTATATAATCCTTTGTATAATAATCCTTTTCAGTGTACAAAAAAAAAAAAAAAAAAAAAAAAAAAATAATGGTAAGCTAACCTGGATAAACAATATTTGCACATTAAATATAAGTATTTTCATCAATTACAACTACAGGTGCTCAATCAGAAATACATGTATCTAAAAATTCAAAGCATAAATAAAATGTAAAAAGTGAAAGTAAATTCGCATGTATTGAAGTAGGCAATACTGTTCCTGTAGCTACATAGATGTCTATAAAATAACCATGAAAAAAAAAAAGTTTGCCACTAAAATGAATGTTAAATACATTTATGTCAATGTAACCTACTTAAGCCATGCATGAAAGTGGAATGCAAAATTTGAATAATTTCAATTTAGTACACATAAAGTCATTAATTACTAATTCAAATAGAGATTTCTTAATCAGACTTACAAAGAAATGAAGTCCCTTTTATATTTTATATACTTGATGTTGTTGTTGTTGTTGAATAGGGTTTTTACAGACATGTATCAATCAGATATGATTATTTATGTCTGGGACCGACCTTTAATGTCACCATCTGAAAGACGTGGCAAATGTACATTCATATCTTGCCAAGGACACTAGTGCCGTGGCAGGGATTCGAACCCCGGACCGTGTGGTTCAAAGTCCGGAGACTTATCCACTGGACCACAACACCTCTACCTACTTACATGTATACACTGTAGTCTTTAAACAGACTATAGTTTTTATTATGGAATTAAAGCATAGGCAGTTTGATATGCATGCATGGCTGTGTAAAATGATGCTGTCACGTGTTGCACATAAAACACTTGTGCTTTGAATTCCTCTTGATGATACCCATGCTGCAATTTTTTTTTTTTTTCTTTGCAACCTTGTAACATAATGCAACTAAAATACAATAGGGAGCTTTAGATATGCAACGCAGCTCAGACGACGCGGTATCTTGCCAAAAATGTTGTTGTGCGCATGCGCGAGACAGCTCTTTTCCAATCCATCCTGCGTCGTCTGTTTTACACGATGGTTCTGGGGCCAGTTTACCGTCCTCCCCAATACGCGACGCGAGACCTTTTTGACCCTTTTTTATGACGTAACAATGGTTCATATTTGAGCGCACGCGCTTTGTTTGTTGAACTGCGTCCTCCCCAAATCTGAAGCCTTTTTGCAACGCGACGCGAGGAAAGAGGAGAACGTAAGTCAACTCAGCAAGATTCCGCGTCGTCTGAGCTGCGTCGCGTATCTAAAGCACCCTATTGAGAGTTGTAGTCATGAAAATAAAAACAGAAAGACAAGGACGTCAAAAAAGACAAAGAAAGAGAAGAGAGAGAGAGAGAGAGAGAGATGAAATGAATCAAGAAAAAAAAACATCTTATGAAAAAGGAGAAAGAGTGCTTCTCAATACTGTTGTCATTTCTAATATTGGAAGCTTCTAAGTTTTGAGCAGTTCTACAATCTGCATTTGAGCAATTCTATGTGAGCTATTTTGCAATTATTCAGCTTTTATCCTCGCTGATAAACTCTTCCTAATAATTAGAAAACATCTTTTCTATCATGAAATCACCTTCTTCGACAAGTACAAAGTTATTACACTAAAACAAATCAATAACAACATCTTCATACTAATGAAAAAATTGGAGACTGAGCCCCTCCCTTGTCAAAAGTCTGCAAAGATCGGCCAAAAACAGAGTTGCACATTCAAACATGCCAATGCACTCCTTCACATTTGGGAGATTCCATTTGACAAGATAGTTGTGAGCAGCATCACAAAAACTAAATTACGAATCTTTTACCACACAAAGCAATCTATTAAAACATTCAAGATATAAATCTATATGATTGCATGTATCCCTGTTGCCAAATAAGAAAAACACTCTCCTCGCATAACATATCTAGTAAATATCCTTACGTTGGGTTCAAGTATTGCATCAGATAAACTGTACGGATAGTTCTGCCTGATATCTCTAAGCTGCATGGTTCTGTGGTTAAAACTGAGCTCTTGGATTAGAAGACCATGTGTTCAAACCCAAACCGGAGCGATAAAGAATTTGAGAGCAGCTTTATGACTCCTCCATTAAACCATGAGTCTAAGTGAAAGTCCCTAAATGAAACCATTTTGTAGTCAAGAGACCATTTTTGTACTCTCATGCCTGGCAAATCCACTCACTTTGAATTACTCTTTGTTGCAGCAGTTCATAACAAACAAATGGACTTTGTTGCAGTTTCTCTGTGTGAACATATCATGATACATCCAACATAGTCCTATCAATGAATCATACCCCAACCTTTCACAAAATGATTTCATGCAAAGGCTCTGCAACTATGGTACACTTCGGACGAGTAAATTGAGAAGACAAGTACAGGGAACAAAAGTAAAGAATTCAGAATACTTATGCACCCTTTTTTCAGAAAAAAATAAAAGATTTTTTTTTTTTTTAGATTCTAAAAATTTTCTTTCTTTCTCTTTGATAAAACAATGTACGCAACTCTCCGTGATATTTGCACCTTAAACAAAAGAGCAAAACTTTTGGTTCAAGAAAGCTCATATTTAACCTTAACCCTGCAGCAATTTTGTTTTTATCCCACAGAAAAGAAAGAAAGAAAGAAAGGAAGAATTTGAGATGACATGATAATGTCAAGTAGAATGAGGGGGGGGGGGGGGGGGGGGGGGGGCAGGCGGGCATATAACTCCCCAGCAGGTAATTACATGTACATGGATTGATTTTTAACTACAATACTGTAATCCATATCTAGAACCTTACCATGTGTTGCACTCAAAGAGCGTGACATTGCTGAACTACCACTCCCAGGAGCACAGATACATTTTCTTCTTCCATTTCACAGTCTACAAGCCCAGTGCATAGTTTAGCTCATGTCTCAATTGACCTCAAATATCCACAGATATCTGAAACATGGAGAGGTCCTTTTCAGTGCACTTAGAATAGTCACTCCCAACGTGACAGAGGTGCCTCATGAATAGCTCTAATTTCCCTGTTCAATAGCCCCCTCACACCTGACCGAATGTAGGCGGACGAAGGGTGATGAATGGGAAAAATGCACGAAATGCACGCGAATTCAACGAATTCAAATAAAATTTCCGTCAAATCATGCGATCAGTAACTATTGTCAAATTTTATCAACGAACGGTAAGCGAAGGATAAATATGACATGCGAAGGATATCGATTTTTCGGTTCACCTCTTTGAGTAAATTGCAGTCGAAGGCGAGCGAAGGGTTGATATAACCCAATAATAAGACGAACGAACAGTGAGCAATGGTTTGATATGGCGTGCGATTAGAAACGAAGACGAGGGAATAGATCGGGTGTTTGTCATCATGTTGCTTCGTTAAGGGTTCTTACGAGATCGGTCCACTTTGGCAAAAGCGCGATGAGGGACTATGCGCGACAATAACACACGAACGATAAACGAACGATTATCGCAGACTAAATAAGAGGTGCGAATTCAAACAGATGACCAACGATTTTTCAATTCGTCGGGAAATTTTAAACATGTTCAAAATTTCCGCGCAAATTTGAATAATCGCAGCTGTTAGTTCAGAAGGTGTACGAACCTAAACACGAAGGGTAAATATGATTTACTATCAGTTACCATTGAAAACGATTTTAAAAAAAATGCCTTTCGCCAGCCATCGCAAGGCATATTTCAGGCAATTCGGTTAGGTGTGCGGGGGCTTTAAAAAGAATACTTCCACCTGGGTATCATGGAATGCACCATGGGTGCACAATTATCAGCATATATCAAGTATATGTGTCATTGGGTCTTAGATTTTTGTCTCAAATGACCCTTATCTGCTCATGCTCAGATTTTTATCTATGAACTAATAGAATGGTAAAGAGTTGCTCAAGACAAAAGCTGGCAGCAACAATATAACATGCCATAATTCTGCAATGGAAGTGAATTCTTTGTAAGGAGGTATAACAGTTTTTCTAAACTTGAAAATATCATCAGCATAAATCAAACAGATAGGAGAAATCAAAATCAGCAAATTTCATATTTAGGGGGTGTTGTAAGAAACTCGAGTTGCGATCAATCGCAAATCAGTTGCACATTCTGCGCATACCCCCAGATCCGTTGTAAAGTTGTGCTTGATTAGCGAAATTGCAAGACCTGCGCACCATTTTAATATCAGGCACAACTTTTCCTTGCAACAGGATTGATTGTAACGTACGGTCAACTGCAAATTTGCAAATCAATTGCAAGACTTAAGGCTAATTTGGGAGATTTGCAATTGACTGCAACTTCCTTTCTTGCAATGCCCCCTTAGACTGCTAATTACATGTGTATGAAAGCAGCACCAAGGCTCTGACTTTTCCCATCTTAAATGAAATTTTCATAGCTGAAATCAGCAATCAGAGATAAAAGTGTCCTCCTATTCAATGCATATCTAAGTTTTTCCATGCATGTCCATGTATGCATGTAGGCTCCCAGCTACAACCTATCCAGGGAGAATACTCCTAAACCTGCTCTGGGGAAAAACAATTTCAAATGAAGGATATAAATTCTGATGAATACATCTATCATGTCGCCTCCAAAGCTTGAGAAAGCCCTGTTACACCCTGGTCATTCATTGTGTTTTGTCGGTTGGTCAGTTGGGTTGTCTAGAATCTGTCACGTGAGGGCGATATGACAGACGGCACCAGTCCTGAGGAAGAACTTTCGGAGCATGGAGCGGATTTCCGGTCGTAGCTCAAAAGTGATGATCTCGCACATGTGGTTGTAGCAATGGGCAGCATGGGTTTTGAACTGCGGAAGGAAAAAATTAGAAATAGGAACGTATACTAATGACGATAACAACAACAACAATAATAATAATAGTAAAAAGTAATCAATTGCAAAAACAACAAAAGTAACAACAACGGACAGCATAGATCACAATGTCTAAACTGCCTAAATGCACTTTCAAAGGGTTGGGACATGGTCTCCATATCTTTTGCATTGGACAGCCATAACAGGCACTAATTCTATTGTAAAGAATAAATTCTTCTGGGTACCCACTATATACCCAGTGCCTTGTCTAAGGACACATGCAACGGGTAGGGATTTGAACCCTCAAACTTTTGATTGAAAGTCAAGTCAATGAACCACGGCAGCCAATGTCAGTCAAGCAAGATAGGCTGGAATAGAGTTGGGACAAACGCTTGGACCAGGTCATGTACTTACCCTTTCATCAGACATCTTGAGGATCCTTGTTAGGACCAGGACTAGCAGAGACTTCCAGGCTGTGCGGTGACTCTCGGAGTCCAGGGATATGAAGTAGCCCAGGGCTTCTTTCTCTAGACTGTGAGGATGCAATTAAAATGCAGACAGAACTGGTTCACTATCAATAGTAATAATAAAAATGATAATAATAATAATAATAATAATAATAGTAATAATAATATCTGTTTCTTTAATAGTGCAATATCCAATTTAAGACTGATCAAAGCACTTTACAGATGAAATAAACAATTCATGAAACAGGTTAAGACAGAAATGCATAAATTTCTGTTCTTATATACGCGAATGCAAAAATTTACAAATAGTGACCCTAACATTGTTATATGCACTGCTTGACAAACTCTTTTAACATGTACAAGTATGTACAATAAAAGTAAAAAATAACAAAATCTTGAGAGGGAGAGAGAAAAGGAGAGAAAAAAAGAATTAGAGAGGGAGAGTGCTGTAGAAAGAGAAAATAGAGTATATAAAGGGTAAACATGAGAGATGGAGAGAGAGAGAGAGAGAATTGGAGAGTGAAGTAAAAGAGATAGGAGAGTGTGTGTGAGAGTGCAAGATAGATAGATAGACAGACACACAGAGGGAGAGAGGAAAGGAGAGAGACTGTGAGAAAGGGAGTATGAGAGTGAGAGTAAAAGAGATAGGAGAGTGTGTGTGAGAGTGCAAGATAGATAGACAGATAGACAGGGGGAGAGAGAGTGTGAGAAAGGGAATATGAGAGTGAGAATAGAAGAGATAGGAGAAAGAGAGGGAGAGAGAGCATAAGAGAGATAAATGGACAGATAGACAGAGGGAGATAGGAAAGGAGAGACACTGTGAGAAAGGGAGTATGAGAGTGAGAATAAAAGAGATAGGAGAAAGAGAGGGAGAGGAAAGGAGAGAGAGAGAGTGTGAGAAAGGGGGAAATGATTTAAAAGGATGCAGAGTTCCTTACCCTATAAGTCTTTCTTCTATGACAGGTAAGCTGTCGATCCTGTTCTCATCGGAATACATCTTGAAGAGTAACCTGAAAGCACAGGCCAAACTAGACGTCTCTTGGGTCGACAGGTTAGGCTTGTTCTTCCCTCTGAATCCTGATGTGAAATAAATATACCAATAATAATAGCAACAACAATTAAATAATAATAATAAGAAGAAGAAGAATGAATAATAATAACAATATCAAATAATAACGAGATTTAATTCGTCATTCGATCAGACGAATTAGGTGGTCTGTCGTCTTTTTGATATGGATATGATATCTATGATTATAAAAGGTATATGACAGTTGGCCTTTTATTCATCATTTTCATCATCAGGGTTTGTATCACCGTCAGCAACATTACTGTCTCATTATCATGGTCATCAAGAGGATTATAGTCATTCCCAATTAAAATCCCCATTCAGAGAAAATTTACGAAGAGGAAGCAGCCCTGATAAAAAAAAAACGTTCTGAAAAATGTTCTGAAAACGTTTTGTGAACGTTTATTGAAGACATAGACGTAGCGGACCTAATAAAAATGTTTTGTAAACTATTTATGAACCTTCTGAAAATGTTTTACGAACGTTTTTTAAAGACGAAGACGTAGCGGACATAAAAAGAAAAATGTGAACGTTCTGAAAACGTTTTGTGAACTTTTACTAAGGACTAAAACGTAGCGGACCTAATAATGACGTTTTGTAAACTTTTTATGAACTTCTGAAAATGTTTTGCGAAAGTTTATTAAAGACAAAGACATAGCGAACATTCATTAAAGATGAAGACATAGCCGACCTAGTAAAAACGTTTTGTAAATGTTTTGTGAAGGTTTCTGAAAACGTTTTGTGAACGTTTATTAAAGACGAAGACGTAGCAGACCTAATAAAAACGTTTTGTAAACATTTTGTGAACGTTCTGAAAATATTTTGTGAACGTTTATTCAAGACGAAGACGTAGCGGACCTAATAAAAAACGTTTTGTAAACGTTTTGGAAACGTTTTGTAAAAGTTTTGGAAACGTTCTGACAACGTTTTGGAAACGTTCTGACAACGTTTTGGAAACGTTCTGACAACGTTTTGTGAACGTTTATTAAAGACGAAGACGTAGCAGACCTAATAAAAAAAGTTTTGTAAACATTTTGTGAACGTTCTGAAAATATTTTGTGAACGTTCTGAAAATATTTTGTGAACGTTTATTCAAGACGAAGACGTAGCGGACCTAATAAAAACGTTTTGTAAACGTTTTGGAAACGTTTTGAAAACGTTTTGTGAACGTTTATTAAAGACGACGACGTAGCGGACCTAATAAAAACGTTTTATGAACGTTTACTAAGGACTAAAACGTAGCGGACCTAATAAAGATGTTTTGTAAACTTTTTATGAACTTCTGAAAATGTTTTGCGAACGTTTATTTAAGACAAAGACATAGCGAACGTTCATTAAAGATGAAGACATAGCCGACCTAGTAAAAACGTTTTGTAAATGTTTTTTGAAGGTTTCTGAAAACGTTTTGTGAACGTTTATTAAAGACGAAGACGTAGCAGACCTAATAAAATGTTTTGTAAACATTTTGTGAACGTTCTGAAAATATTTTGTGAACGTTTATTCAAGACGAAGACGTAGCGGACCTAATAAAAAACGTTTTGGAAACGTTTTGGAAACGTTCTGACAAGGTTTTGGAAACGTTCTGACAACGTTTTGTGAACGTTTATTAAAGACGAAGACGCAGCAGCCCTAATAAAAACGTTTTGTAAACATTTTGTGAACGTTCTGAAAATATTTTGTGAACGTTTATTCAAGACGAAGACGTAGCGGACCTAATAAAAAATATAATAAAATAATAAAAATGTTTTGTAAACATTTTGTGAACGTTCTGAAAATATTTTGTGAACGTTTATTCAAGACAAAGACGTAGCGGATCTAATAAAAAACGTTTTGTAAACGTTTTGGAAACGTTCTGACAAGGTTTTGGAAACGTTCTGACAACGTTTTGTGAACGTTTATTAAAGACGAAGACGCAGCAGACCTAATAAAAACGCTTTGTAAACATTTTGTGAACGTTCTGAAAATATTTTGTGAACGTTTATTCAAGACGAAGACGTAGCGGACCTAATAAAAAACGTTTCGTAAACATTTTGGAAACGTTCTGAAAACGTTTGTTGAACTTTTATTAAAGACGAAGACGTAGCGGACCTAATAAAAATGTTTTGTGAACGTTCTCAAAATGTTTTGTGAAAGTTCATTAAAGACAAAGATGCAGCAGACCTAATAAAAACGTTTTATGAACGTTTATTAAAGTCGAAGTCGAAACGGATCTAATAAAAATGTTTTGTAACTATTATTAAAGACGAAGATGTAGCAGACCTAATAAATGTGTTCTAAGAACGTTCTAAGACGTTTTGTGTTGGGTAATCTATTTGCTGTCTAATCACCAGTTTATCTAATGTTCGATGACCTGATGAACTCAAAAAATATTCAGGTCTGAGAAGGAGACTAGCATCACAGACACAGGACAATTTGATTTTTAGTATTAAGCAAAGTTCACCCTAAAGGTTCAGTACACGTTCATGAATCATATTTGCAATAGGGTTGTACATAAACTAATGTACACTGCATTGCAATAGACATAACACGCAAAATAACACAGTTATGGCATTGTTTGTAATTGTATGTGTAAACGTAGTCGATGAAGATGGTAATATGAAAGGGCAAAAAATGTAAAAAAAAAAAAAAAAAAAAAAAAATTGACACCGCCGTCGCCGGGAGTCGAACCAAGGACCATGAGGATGTGAGACCAGTGCTTTACCGATGGACCAGAATATAGTCCATAGAGATAACACGTAGATGGAAAATGGGATTCCTAAATCATATTTTCCAGTTGAAATTTCGATATGTTCCTGACATCTGATTAAAAAATAAATGGCACACTTACGATGGAGAATTTTCTCAGCTACAACATACTCGAAGCTGGGCAAAAATTGAGTAAAAATAACGGAGCTGTTGCTCAAAAAAGACGGGAATGTAGAATCAAGAATTAGAAAAAGGTCATGTCCCATAGACAATACACGCAAAATGTGAAAAAATGACATGCCTCCGTTTTTCGTAAGATTAGACCATGATGCAGTTCTCAAAATGAAAAATGAAGGCAATTGGTATATAAGAGCATTGTCTCAGCTACAACATACTGAAATCCTGGCGAAAATCGACCAACAATAAGCGAGATAGTCTTGATTAAAGGTAAAAAACATGACGTCATTATTGAAAAAATGAAATTTTGAGTTCACATGAGAATATGGTAACGTTCCGACTGTTCGACCCCCAATTTTTTTTCATGAATTCAAATCTTCAATTCATAGGCTTTCAGAAAATGTAAAAAAAAAGGGGGGTCCCCATGCTTTTTAACGAGCTATGGCGGATTTTAAAGTGGCATGTTTTTGCATGTTTTTACGTTATTTGCATCATAGACGCGCGCACGGATTTTAAACTTTGACGCGTGCGTGCGGCGTTTTGGTAAGTTGAAATCGATTCTAAACTGATGGAAATGGTCAAGAAATGTCTCAGAATTGCAATTCAAGTGAAAAAACGGCGTTTTTACGTTATTTACGAGTTGCGCACGCGCAAAACGCGCGCGCGGGCGCTTACGCGCGGAAATTTTTGAAATGCTTAAAATGACCTGAAATGGATTTTGGTTTGATCCATGAGTGATTTTGAGCATTTTTAAATTTTGCGCGCGCACTGACGCGCGGACGTACGCGTACGCGCGCGTTTAAAAAGTTGGAATTGTTCAGATTGATATGAATATTCATCATGCCAAATATGAATGAAAAATGACATTCCGTTATGAAAATATGATCATGAGATGATTTTTACAAAATGGCGCCTGGATGACGTCACGATGACCCGATGAACTTGAAAATGACTAAAAATCCGAGATCTCGTTATGACTGATAACTCCTGAAAATTTGACGAAAAATGATTCAGCCAGTTCTGAGATCTCGACTACACAAAAAAGTGGGTACCAATAAAAAGAATAATAATAATTAATAATAATTAATAATGAAGAATAAAGAAAATTCTGACGAAATTAAAAGGTGATCTGTCATAATATGACAGACCACCTAATAACAATCTGTCATGCATTACTTGTATGTTTAGACACCGTACCTGCTTGTCTGAGGATCTCCCTCTGTTCGTTATTGCTGTTGAACTCCTTGGCAAACCGATGTGATTCCAGTAAGCAGTCTAACAGCAGGAACAGTTGAGGGGTGGAGAGATACCGGTACATACCAGGCTCCTCACCGCTTGATGTGGATTCAGAGGCAAGAGAGTTGTCATCTAACGTCGTCTCCTGGATGAGGAAGAAAAATGGCATGTTGATACTTTTAGTAATGGCGTCTATACACGGAAGGATCTAGGATTCTCTTGCAAAGAGGGAAGGGCACGGGGACAAATCTCAAAAATTCTTGGGGTTTAAATTTGCGAGAGGGCATGGGGCATATGAACACATTTTTTTTTTTGGGGGGGGGGGGAGACAAGTTTTTTGTGTATACAGATTTTATTCCAAATTGAATTTATTGTCTTCTCCTTTCCTTTCTCTCTCTCTCTCTCCTTTTCTTTACACTCCACAGAAAAGGGGGAGGCAAGAGCCCTGATTACTGTACAGCTACATCACTGTACATAACATTTACTGAAAAATTCTTGCCAGCAACTATAGCTGAAAGTACCCGGATATTACAAAATTCGGCTCATCTCTGAAATCCACTCACTTCCAGTAAATGCAAATGTTTGGTTCAGTACCGTACTCTTTTGGCTTGATCGCAAAACTTTTATTTATCTGAACTTTGATCGCTTGCAAATCACCATCTTTTCTCATCATAAGTTTCACCAAACCACCATGGATGACTCCTGTGAAACTTTCAAGAGAATGACTGTCCCCCTGTTGAAAATGTATCAGAACGAGGGATTCTGGCGCATAAGAAACCGCATCATGAACTCGAGCTGCTAGCAAGGAAAGCTGCAGGTGTGTGCTAACCATAAACATATAATAAATTTACTAGACGAAAAGCAGCACGCGCGGATATCATTACACAAAAGACATTAGGCCCTGCCTTTTCAGATCATTTGAAGGGGCTGATAAGCACCCGTTATTGCCATGATATTGATAACACTGATGCATTATTCACATCTATTGCGCGTATCAATTTTATTGTCACACTTTGATTTAATGCGCATTTGTTGCGCATTTATTGTGCATTTATTGTGCATTTACTGCGCATGTTTTTAGCTGATGGCCGTGATGTTTTAAAACATGCACAAACGCACGCTTCTCATTGGAATCATCTTACAAAATGAATTATTCATGTTTGATCATGCATATTGATGGATGCTTAGGTTGGCCTTCTAATGGATCTGGACAAAATGGCGGAGCTTTAGGGGCCTAGGCTGGTATTCAATTCAATACTTGGATTAAGTAAAACTTTTACTAAGTATTTTACTTGGCTAAGCAATTTGCTTAAGTCATATTCAATTCAATACTTTGAATTTTACTTTAGTGGGTCAACTTTAAGCCAAAATTCTTACCGATAAGCATTGTGATGTCATATTTTCAAGGCGCAATTAACACGACGCATCAAATACGCTCGAATACGCTATGATATAATTCTGCGCAGCTCATGATGACTGCATATAAAAACCTATGCCTGCCAATCAAGGCCTCCAAGTCTCCTAGGTAGGTGTCTTTAGATTTAGGGTAAAATACTTAGCCAAAATATTGAATTGAATACCAAAATTTGCTAAGAATTATATCTAAGCAAAAAGCTAAGTAAAATACTCATATTTCTGACTTAAGTATTGAATTGAATACTGGCCCTGGTACTAACCATGCAACTGGGAAGAGTCAGGGGGGATGCAAATTTGAGTATCTGCTGATAACGGAAGCGAATGGGTCACAAAAGCTATCCTACAATACATCCTGCAGAGCGAGAATTCAACAATCGGGTACTTTCTAGGGCGACAGTCAAAAGGGAGAATTCTTACCTGTGCAGCTTTCAAGTTCTCAGCATCTTCATGTCTGCTGGTAGCAGGAAAGAAGACAATGTTATCTATGGTCTGTATTAACTCCAGCTGGACCACGCATTTGATTAGCAGGGATGAGAACAATCTTTGGTCTGCTGCAGTTTCTGGTAGAGAAAAACAGAATGGAACATGGGCGATTCCGATTTGGAAAAACAGTCACTTTACTTCACATTTTCAGTAAAAACAATCACTTTGATAACCCTGAATAGCCAAAACATTTGAATTAAAATAAGCTGAAACAATAAAGAATTCCACAATCTTAGTTTGTGTAGTTAAAATGCATGTTTGATTTTAAAAGACATGTTTGAAGTTTAAAATTGGTGCTTTTTTCTAGTAATTCCGTTACCGAGGTGTTATACCACAATATCATGAATGTAAGAATAAAATTGTTGGAATGAAAGAGTTCATGTGAAAGAATGGGCATATTTACAGAGTATTAAGTGGTGAGAAGGGAGGCAGAGTACAAAAGAGGCACAGAAAGTCTAAAAATGTTGGTAACGGAATTATACCCTTACCATGGAACTGCCCAAATATAAAAGTAATGTACAATCATTAGTATTTTTAGGAATATTTCTGTCATTCACAAGAAGCAAGCTCAAAGATACAATGCCATCTCCACTCACACAGATAAAACCAGTAATACTTTAGGAACAGTTCATTTACTTATGAATAAACAAATGCATTGATTATGCAATGTTTTTTCCCTTGCTTTTCTACCATCTTTTTTTCTAAAATTGAGACTCAGAGACTGCATTCCCTTACCACCAAGGCTCTAGCCATAATGTGTCTCGCCATGTTCGTGTGCAACTTTTCTTGCAGGAACATTATAACATTTGACCTCATTTGAACTTTGACCTATATACATGACCTTTGACCCCAAAACAACATTGAGGTCCCTATAGAGCATCTACCATTCAAGTTTCATAAAGCGTCACGGACGGACGGACAACCTATGACAGACGCTAAGGATCCCTTAGTCTTGTTCCATCTCTGTAGCTCGACAAAGAAGTGACAGAAGCAGTAAAAAATAATGTTATTAAAGTTGCTATCTTACTCTGGTAATCTGAGGTAGCCTTGCTGGTTTTACTGTCTGTGCTGTTCACACTCGCTACGCTATGTTGGCTTCCCATTCTTTTCAGGTTAGACTTCTTCTCTGATGGTGACGACGGCTCTGGTCCAACGTCGCTCCCAGCAGGCTAAAGAGAAGCAAATTGTTTAAATTATTTATGATTTGGTATACTTATGATGATTTTACTTGCACAAAAAGTTACTGGTATTGAATTTACATTTAAGAAATACTGACGAAAGGAGGTAACTCACAGATGTTTATATAGAACCATTGTTAAAATCTTCATAAAAATAGAATGTTCACTGCTTGCTGTCCAAGCAACCCCAACACACCTTCCCCCACCACAAAAACAACAACCAAACAATTTAGGAAAAAAGATGACAAAAAAAAGAAGGGGTTATCAGATTTTCCAGGTGCCATTTGAGTCAAAATTTGAAAGGGGACATATTTTCTTGGTGAAGGTACATGTATGCTACCAACAGGATTTCAAAAGGAGAAAATGGGACAATCATATGGTCATATGGGACTTATTACCTCGGACTTGCCCCATCCGTATAACATGATCTACTGCAGACACACTGATCTTTACCATGACATTAAGGATAACTTCCACTGATAAGGCCGCTATGGGTTAATTGGATAACACTTGATAGAAATTTACCTCGACTTTAACCTCTCCATCCTGCTCCGATCTCTGGCTGACATTATCAGTCTCTGCTGATGGCTGTGGCTGTTCCTCAGGCTTCCATGATATTAACCTAGTCGAATAATCAAATAATTGTTTTGTTATAACTGCAGATACATTGATCTCTATCCCCAAAGATTGTACCATCACTACAACATTCAATACTTAATTATGATGTACAATAATAGATGGGATGTAGGATACAAAGTAATATAATTAGTCAATGACAATTAATTTATTACCTATTTTTGACATTGCTGAATTCCTCATTTCAACCCTAGACTCACCGGCGTAAATCCACTCTGAGTAGTGGGGGGGATGATTGACTTTTTTGACAATTTTTTTTTCTGTCGATCTCACACTTAAGTATAAGCACACACCCTCACCGACCCGCACAGACCCCCTTACACACATTTTAATATTTATTTTGCGAGCGAGCGAAGCGAGTGAGCCAAAAATAACCACTTTTCTAGTTTTTAAGTGCAATTTCAAACAGAAATTCTAAAATATGAGCGAGCAAAGCGAGCAAGCCAAAAATAACCATTTTTAATCGCATTTTCGAATAGAAATTCTAAAATAATGACGAGCGAGCGAGTAAAAAATAACCACTTTTTTGGTTTTCAATCGCATTTTCAAATAGAAATTCTAAAATATGATGGTTGTTTATGACAGATATTCAAAGATTTTACTAACTGATTAATCAAAATATATTTTCTTCCTTAAAAAGTGGGGGGGGGGGGATATTTGTACACGCCATCCCCCCTCTCCAAAAGTGGGGGGATATCTCCCCCATCCCCCACCCCCCCCCCCCCCCCCCCCCCCCCCCCCCCCCGGGATATTTGTACACGCCATCCCCCCTCTCCAAAAAGTGGGGGGATATCTCCCCCATCCCCCACCCCCGGGATTTACGCCGATGCCTGGACTCTCAGTCTTACAGTATTCTAAACCTAAAAATTGTGAGTCAACAAATCATTAACCTAAAACTATGACAAAATAAAACCTGAAAAACATGTTGGAGGATGAAATCCTAAATCCTTACTTACCCTTGTGGAATAGTACTTCTGAAAATCTCCAGCATACAAGCACAGATCCTATCCCAAAGCTCAGGATGGAAATCAGGTCCATTGGAGATCACTAGCTGCTCCATGCAGTTCGTCCCTGACCTTGCAAGCTGCTCATTGTCTGTGGGAGAGGGTGTGCATTAGGAAGATACATTGTGCATTTCTGTAAACCTCGAAAACAAATTATGCATTATAGTCATACATATGCATGAGAAATGCACCATGGAGAAGAGCATAATCATGGAAAGATGGAAAGGGGTGCCCTCTAGGGCACATTTAACAATTTAAAGACTCAATCCTGTATTCAGCGGCAAAAGGTTTAAAATATTTCTAAAATGCATACACTGTGTCACATTTCTGTGTCTTAGAACACACAGATAAATGGGTGTATGTAATTACTTTTGTTGAATCACTTGTGTTCACAACACACACACACACAAACAAAACATAACAGCCCCCCCCCCCCCAAAAAAAAAAACCCAACACAACACACCCAAGGTTTTTGGGAAGCGCTTAAACACTGCGTATATGAACAAACCCTAGGGAATCAACAGGCAAATTGATCCAGTGTGAAGTAGTTACCTTGTTGCACACACCAGAGTAGTTGCTGCAGAAGATCTTCTAAGAGAATGTCCTTGAGGACATCAAAGTACTGCGTGAAGACATCGACGATGGCAAACAGGGCATGGTTGCATGTTGTCATCATCCATTCAACCTTCTGCTGACAAAATCAAAGGAAAACTTAGTGAATTTAAAAAGATCCTAACCTTACATGGCATCTTCACATCAATCAGTCCCTAAAATGCAAGTTTTTCAATATTTTGTTAATCAGTTTTTCACTAACCCATCCTCATCTATTAAAGTAAGAATGAAACAAGAACAAAACCACAGAAGAAGACCCTTAAGATGTCAGATAATAGCACGAATATAGCACCAAAGTATATGAACTCTATACTTCAATCATCACAAGTAGGTATATTTACAAGAACTTCCTGACAACAACTTCACCTGATCAAGTTTATACAGAACTGATATATGCCATGAAAATGGCATGAATGAATGGCTGAACAATTCCTTACACCAATGTTTGTCAACATATCTTATATGGTACGTCTCACATGGGCATATTCATAAATCTGTAATATGTATATGATATAATGCATGAAGGTCACATGACTGACCACCTGATGCACAGGAACCTCAGCCATCTGATCACGTAGCTTCATCTTGTCAAATATCCTGAAGACAATTCTAAATCATGTGTTGATGTATTAACAGATTCCATTGCGTAATCACAAGAGTGTACCCAGGTCATACGACTAATCACATGACTGATCACCTGACTCACCTCAGCCATCTGGTCAGGCAGCTTCATGTTGTCAAATATCCTGAAGACAATCTTGAAGAGATCCTTCCACCAGTGCTTCTGAAACGTGTTGCCGTAGCTCTTCATGATCTCAAACATCACTGTTAGTCCTCTGCAAAGAAATAAGTTAGTAAGTTATCATGCATCATGCAGCAGTTTTCTTTTTACACTGAAAGGGCAGTCTTAAAGGTCCATTCTAGTAATGGTAGGCCCTCAAAAACTGTTTGTCAGAGTTTCCTGTTTTAAGCTGGTCAGTGGCAAGAAAAAGGCAAAACTAAGACACTTTGAGGTTTTCTCTCCTCAAGTTGAATATTAAACATACATGTATGAGAGGTGCAAAATATTTTGTTTCTGCTGGGACAGCGAAAAAAATTCACAGGCCTACACACATGTAGAACCAGTGAGAGTTCCATTTAAGTGACATGGTGTACGAAGTGCTGTGATAGCTGTGCGGGCAGCGATCGGGGTGTAGGCAATCTAGCATACAGCAGAATGTAACCCTTACATTGTGCTTATTTCAAATATTTCACTGAAATCCATCGTAAATCATGAGTGGAATATCAGGTGATCTCACACACGTATCTTTTAATGCGATTCGGGTGATAACGATACCAACCTTGTTCTGACATCCAGTTTACACCTGTTGATGACTCGAGAGAGTTCAAAGAGCACTGGGAACCAACCCTTGACCCAGATCCTATCGTCTTCCGCCACCTGGAGCTCTTGATCTCCTATGTGATCATGGAACATCTAGAGATCATTGAAGACAGAGACAGAGGCAGAGAGAATGATTCAGTGAGAGGGAGAGAGCGAGAGCAAAGATATTACCAGCCAACTCAAGAAGCATCATAATTACTACAGTGTATGTCACTAAAGTCTGATAACAACTCAATCTATATATCATGATACATAGAAGGATTCAAAACAAGTGTAACAGGATCAGGAATCATTAAGTGACTAAGATCTTATTGTCTGCAACACTTGAAGCTCTTGGTCTCCTAGGTGAACATTTTACATCTAGAGCAGGGAGACTGGGGATTGCAAATTAGTATGTCAAAGCTGGGAGGGAACACTGGGTTATGTCATAGTTTGATGAAAACCTGTACAGATGACTGGGAGACATATGCATCAAAACTTAGTCTCAGGGGCACATTCACTATGAACATGACAGACAAAGAAAGCGGACAAAATAAACCACCCCTCATTCTACCCTTCACAATGGTTCTGGTAGTCAAAAGAACATCCCTTCACTGCTATTGTCTAAAATATGTGGAACAGGTGTCACATGCATATTCACCTAGAACTACATGACTAAACATAATAGCTGTGAAGGGATGTTCTTTTGACTACAGAACCATTGTGAAGGGTAGAATGAGAGTTGTTTATTTTGTCCGCTTTCTTTGTCCGCCATGTTCATAGTGATTACCCATCAATCCCATTCAAGGTTGTCGCTGTAAAATGTGAACAAGGTCTGTTGTTCTGTGATTGGACTACTCATTCACCAAGCTACATGTACTTCCCATTTTCCATAAATCCTTGGACCCGAGAAAATAGCTATCAAATATTTGACCCATCAGACTTGTATCCTCATGCTCAGATGCAGTGAATTACTTGAGGTTTCACAGTGACATATTTGTATTGGAACAATTCCTGATAGGTTTTGTTGTTTCCATGTTGATTTCATAGGAGACAACTTCATAAAACCAATTCATGTCAATACCACATGTACCTGTTCTTTTAATGTTACAATATCACTGCTGCATCATCTTTTATCATTACCATACCATCAGCGACTAACCTGAGGTTTTTCCATGACGTATTTGGCACAATTCCTGATGAGTCTTATTGCTTCCATGCTGGTATCAGGGAAGGCAGCATTGCAGGCAAACTCTGACAGACACTTCACCGCATCCTGGAAGGAATCCAGCGTCGCTGAGAAGTACTTCTCAAATACTGATGCTGTAAGGAGATGAAAAGGGATTAGGGAGCATAAAAAATAGCTAAAGATGAAACACATGGATATTTGATGCATTTCAGTTTTGCTGAATTATTTACTTTTTTTCAGCCCTGTACCCTGGGTACCAATAGCATGTGAAAGTAATTTTTAAATGTTTTATTCAAGAAGATTTTAACGAATTGAAGAAATTTGTCATCATACATCGTCATAAAAGAAGGAAAATTGGCTTTGGGATTGTTATCCCTGATTGTGACATAAAAGTCACCTGACAACACTGCATAACTGTATTCTGATGGATGTGAGATGGCGCTACACAACGCCGTACCTCAGGCTATGACGGTAACCCGGGTTATGCGTGCCGAATCATTTGCAGGGGAAGAAGTATTTCTTTATTATTTTTTATAAAGAACAAGATAAACGATTGGAAGAGACTTTGAGTACGATCCAATTTCAGTATAACTCCCATTTCCCATAGACTCTAGCACAAGTTATCTCAGACTTAATGTTCACTGGCGTTAAATGTCTGGATCTGAATTGGATAATTGTAAAAGACCAACACCGCAAGGAAAACAATTTTCTGACATTTATAATTAGTATGTGATAGGTTTTTTATGTACATGTATGACCAATGGTCCTGCAGTAACTGCTTTGTGGTTAATTCCCTACATGTACTAAAATCTGAACCCAACACTGTACCTAACCCTAACCCTAAAACAAACCTTATATCCCAGCAACAATCCAAACCTAAACCTTATCTTTGTGGAAATAAAGCTTAAAGACACACAGTCATGGGCTTTCATGGGGAATTTGACACTATTCGGGTGCTTACCCAGTAACAAGTGTTGTCCATCACCCAGAGTGGAATTAAGTTTAAGACCTAATGTAATGCTCAGTATATTCCACCCGTTGCCACATATGGTAAAATAATTATCTCACTTTCCCTGGCCCAACAATGCCAGAAGTAGGCCGAAGAATGTCTATGGTGGGACAGCTTGTATAGCTCTATTGAAGGTATTTCCAGTGCTTTTCACAAACACTATGAACATGACAGACAAAGAAAGCGGACAAAATAAACAACCCCTCATTCTACCCTTCACAATGGTTCTGGTAGTCAAAGAACATCCCTTCACTGCTACTGTCTAAAATATGTGGAACAGGTGTCACATGCATGTTCACCTGATTAAACATAATAGCTGTGAAGGGATGTTCTTTTGACTACCAGAACCACTGTGAAGGCTAGAATGAGAGGTCGTTTATTTTGTCGGCTTTCTTTGTCCGCCATGTTAATAGTGAAAGTCTGGTGTCAGCAAATTATGATCCACTCCCCATGAAAACCCATGACTCAGTGTCTCTAACCTGTTGAATACTAAGCATGAGTTAACTTGGGTTAGGGTCTATGGATAATGTGTGTTATGCTGAAATCAAACGGATTAAAGTGTCCCCCACAGAATGAGTGAGATCACCCTGGGCCAACTGTGTGCCACTTACAGATGATATTGCCTGTAGTTTGGAATGCTAGCTCCACAATGCCTTCCTCCTGATCCGATGCTGCCAGATGAAACACCGAGAAGACGTTCTTCCAGCCTGATCGGATGTTACCTGCCTGTGAGTTCACCATCTGAGCTATGCAGCGTACAACCATGTCACGGATGGTGGGGGATCTGAGAGGGAACAAGAACATGATTGAAGGTTCACTCAGATTTGCAGCGCCAAACCCCAGGGAGAACCTTCGCGATTTCTTTTTCATTTACTTGTTGTCCCACTTATGATAATGATATGTGAATTAACGTGAAAAAAATAGTTCATGCTCAAATAAAAGAGAGTTTTCCCAAAAATCGCTCAAATATGGGTCATCATATGTTGTGCTGACTTTATAAGAATTTAATAAGTCAAAACTTTTTGCCACCAAGAGGCAAAGAAATATGCCTAATGCCTCGGCATGATTCTTTTTGTCGTCTTGTACCCCATTCATTTTTAACACATGAAAAAACATGGGGGTGTACTGCAACCACTTTCCTCTGTAGAGCTTACACTATATATCTAAGCTGTCCTACCAAACTGAGTAAAAACCCTGCTTTATCGTTGGGAGAAAGAGAAAGAAGGGGGGAGAGAGAGAAAAAGAGAGAGAGAGAGAGAGAATAAGTTCACCATATGAGCTATGAAGCAGACAATCATGCCACAAATGGTCGGGGATCTGAAGAAAGACAGGCAGTGGTTACTAGAAAATATAAATAAGCTACCTCTACAATTCAATTTTCATGATTCAGTGCCAATTAACCATGTCCACTGATGTGCTTCATAAATCAATCCTTTAAGTCATAGCTGCTTCCAATAGTTACGGTGCGGAAATTGCAAAATTACCATGTGTAGCTGAAATCTCTGCATGGTCCAATCAGATACAGTCCCCTAAATGCATACTCTCTTTGAGCTAACTGTGGTCTGAACAGACTGACCACAAAACTTCTTGACTTACTTATTCCTTTTCATGATGTATTCGAAAGGCCTCAGGAAATCTTTCTGGAATTTGAAGTTTGGCAGTTCTCCTTTCTCCAGGAACTTCATGGAGAGTTGACGAAGAGAGTCGATTGCAAAGAAGGCTACATCTTCATTAGGGTTACATCCAACCTACACAATGATAGTATAAAAGAACCAAGCCAATTAACATAATTATTATTATTGTTATATCTTAAGATAAAACTTTTAAGAATGACAACAGGAGAGACAGATTTTCATACATTTAAGCCCCTTTTCATTCAGTGCTTCTCTGTTAAAGTTAATTTGTCTGTGCATTCCATATTCTAAATCATTTGACCCTATTTTCAATTGTAAATGATCTATCATTGTTTACTTCTTGATGTTTGTAATTTCTTTGTTGATCTTTAAAAGTATATTAACATTTTAGACGTATATTTAAGGTATTTTCCTATAATGTGTGACCAGACCAAAGTTCCATCTATGTTCTTGAGAATCTGGGCAAATAAAGAAATAATGAAGAAAGCATTCCTTACTATGTCAACTGGAATAGTGAAAGCACATTAGTACAAGGGGTCATTTGCTTTATAACTCTGTCCAGTGCATATGTCCTAGACAAGGAATTTAAATTGATAGTTGTCTCTTTCCATTCACATGTAAAATGGACTGCTAGCAGGATTTACTCTTTGAAATTCATTGGGTGCTAATAATGCTGCTGGAGCAAAGTTCCTTAAGGTCCAAACTCCTCCCAGAAGGACTCCGCCATCATGTTAAAATGGTTACCAATGACAGACCATATCCTAGCTGACTCATAGAATATAAGCGTACTCTAGCTGAAAATTTTTAGGCACTTTGTGAAGTCACCTTTATCAATAGCAGTGTAAAGTTCACTTATCAATGTTTAAAAGATCAGGAGACTCTCTCACCTTGTTGAAATGGCTACCAAGTACAGACCATATCCTTGACCACTGCATCCTGACACGACCCATGTTGTAGTATGAGATCTCTACTATCTTGGTAAGACTGAACATTCTTGGTCCTGTCGGTGATTGAAGCTCCTCCATTGACACCTGACAAAGCGCCTCGGTGAAGTCAACTGCAATCATACATACACAGAATCTAGTGATTCCTTCTGTACAGCCAAGCTTACAAACAACTATTATCAATTATCTTTCAAGGGGTAAATTTTTGAATTCAGTGGACTGTTTCATAAATAACTAGGGCAAAACTAGCTTCCTTAGGAATAAACTTTGAAAGGAGGGTACCTGTTTCTATTTTAACCCTAAAAAGTCTGGGGTATTTTGGAGACTGGAAAAACTGGGGGGGGGGGGGGGCCTAAAGGCCCCCCTCCCAAGATCTTGGCTGTTGATTGTCCGACTGCAACCAAATTTGGTATACACATAGTTCATTATGTTTTCTACATGAATGCAGAATCAAATTAATATTATCACTCTTATTTTTTACAGATATTCTTAATTAATTATGCGAATATGCAAAAATATTTTCAAAAATTTGTGTTTTTTTATATCTGGGTGTCCATTATAGTCTAGAAATCCCTGTTCAAGGTTGCTGTATGGAAGAAGGTGTTCACTGTCAAATTGTGTTATTTCATGTTTGAATTATGTGATGCACTTATGCAAATTAGTAATTAAAAAGAATATATGCATGCATTTCCATCGTTTGCATTATTTCCTTATGTATTTTTTTGTTTTTCATTTCTTATGTATTTCTTTGTTTTTTGGTTTTTAATCTAATGTATTTCATTGTTTTATGATCTAGAAGAGTTATTTGTATTCACAAATGACATAAAATAAAAAGAATCCAATGAAAATATAGTCTGAAAACAGTATCTATAATATCTATTCCAGTCCCCACTGACTTTACACACAAACAAATGCAAAATATTGAATTTTTCTTGACATGTGAAAACGTGACTTAAAACTGTAATTGTACATGCGGGGCATGCAAATTTGGTATCAAAAGTTGCACAAAACTATAAAGAGAAAAGTCATGAAACGGCAGTGCGAAATCTTCAAGCATTACAAAATAATGGCAGTTTATGTCGAGGGGAGGGGCCTTTTAGGGCCCCCCTCCCAGTCTTTTTAGGGTTAAGGAAGGAAAACATAGCAATCTGCAGTCTAAACTCATATTTTAACATCAAATCTGATTTCATTTTATTCTTTATTTCCTTTCACTTTAAAAATTGATTCACCTATTTTTTTTTTCAAGGGGGGGGGGGGGGGATTCGCACAATGATCCGTGAAATAACTAATGTTAATATGGCTTTGCTCGGCAAAGATACAGAACTTACCCATTTAACCCTGTGGAGCTGGTAAAGATCCAATCAACAGCTACCACAAACCTCTGGGTGAATGTCTTTTCATTGAATAAATCAAAATATATCACGTTTAAGTTTCAATATTACCAATGGAAAATGAAAATTAGTGGTAACAGAAATTATCCCGTAATGGTTCACTGAAAACACTCATTCATGTTCTTCCAGAAAAGCCTTTGTTCAGCCCAAGTGCAGAACTTACCTATTGCATCTCCATCCAGCCTTGTGGAACTAGTAAAGATCCTATCGACAGCCACCACAAACCTCTGTGTAGATGTCTTATTCATGGCTTCCTGTAGACTGGCAATCTGCTTCTGATCTAGGTTTGCCATCCGAGATGGAACTGAAAATAGGACAAGCCAAAGAACTCTTAATGCTAGTAATACCAATGAAATCAAGGGATATATAATCAAAATGATTCTATAAGAGAATTTACAATGTATGTGTTGCAGTAATAACAAATTCCTACAGTGCATTAATAAAGAATGCATGAAGGAATGAAATAAATCATTTCAGAAAGAGAGAGAGAGGGGGGGGGGGGGTAGAATTTTTTACAAGTATTTGTTCCAAACAAACAATAAGAGCAAGCAGATATTGTCAGGGTTATGGTATACATGATTTATCATTGTAATCTTCAAGGCCTTTTCAAAATCTATATAGCTTTCTTATGTCAAATATCTCAAAGGAGACAAGGAACAAGAAAAAAACAAAAAACAAAAACAAAATTGTAGGAAGAAGGCATCAGGTTGGGGAGGGGGGGGGGTCGTCTCACATTTTTGTGTTTTGGTTCAATATCTTCCGATTCCTAGCCTTACAACCCAGATGCATATGAATAAAGAGCAAATACTGATCAGATAAAAACTTACTGTCTCCTGACTCTAGCATGTCATTCTGGTGACCTGGACTTGAACCGACCATAACTGAGCTCCCTTGACCCCCTGACCCCGCTGACCCCGATGCAGTTGTTGTCAGGAACTTTGTCTTGACCCCTGTGCCTATAAGCTGAGCTAGCTCCAGCTGCGAGATGCATTTCAACATCTAGGAATAACAAGAAACATGGAAAGAAAGGCATTTAACATGAAATTATGTTACTGCTAGGAAAGATACTTTCAACTGAATCTAATAAGGTTTAAAATTATAGAGGACGAAGTAAAAAAATGCAAAATGCACGGTGTAAGATGCACTAGAATATCATCAGTATCAGAAATACCGTCATTTGCAAAAGTTTACGAGCACCTGGGAATTTGTGGGTATTTCAATAATTTGGAAATCATTCTTTGTCTAACTGAAATGATTACATATGTTTACTACAGTGGTCAGTAGCACAAGAGTAATGTATAAGCCCATATGAATGCATTGAAAATAAATGTAAGTCTGAAAAATAAATATGTTGAACTTGTTTTTTCTTTGAGTTATTGCATTCTGGAAGGTTGGTCTTAAACTTTTACAAATGATGGGTAGATATTATTTATACAAATAAACTTAGAAATAGCTATTTATGTTGGTAGTACATGTGAGTGTGAAATTACATGAATTCAAAGGGCTAAACTAATGCATACACACGATTCTGTGAAGAAAGAATATCAAAGCAGACATATGAAACAGGTGAAATAATCATTTTCACACCAGGGCCCTGTAACACAAAGCTTAGCGATTGATCATACAATAAATTTTTGCGACTGATTGCAGTATACTAATATAAATTCTTGTCAGCATGTGTTGCAGACAATGACATAGGAAAACCTTTCAATAGGCTTTTACTCCTTGGGGTCTAACTTTACAGAGAGCAAAATCAAGTCCCATACCTCCAGCCATGATTTCCCTAGGTAGTTGCCGTCCGTGTGGGCCACGGTGATCAGCGTCTTGATCGTTTCGATATTCTTCGTCTTCATCTCGACGATGGACGAGTTGGTGGTGAGGAGAGTGAACCGTGAGAGGGCCTGGACATAGGCGTTGCGTTCCATCTCCATGTGAAAGATGCAGGAGATGCGTATAGCGCAGCAGATGCCGTTGAGACACAGGCTGGCGATCTCAGGGTCGTCACAGTCCTGGAGACCAACGCTGAAGGCTGCAAGGAAGGGTGTCCATGCCTCCTGCAGAACAAGGTATGAAGGTTTTGTAAACTGGATTAGACCCTACAGCAATACATAAATAGGCAAATTTTCCCTATTCACTAAACACTATAATCTCTTTCAATTCTTGTTGAGGCACAGGCTGGCAGTCTCAGAGTCATCACAGTGCTCTAAACTAACCTAAAGGCCACAAGGAGTGTGTCCATGCCTCGGTCTGACATGCTCTAATTGTGCTCTGAATGGGAAGCACTTGTGGAGCTGGATTTTTTATTGGTCTGAAGTCCCTAACATTTTGTTCAAGCATGAAGGAGTGTTATGCACTGGCGAGAACCCTGCCCACATTCTTCAACTTCTCCAACACTTCTTACCTTAAACATCGGTCTGACATGCTCTAAATGTGCTCTGAATAGGAAGCACTTGTGAAGCTGGAATTTCAGTGGTCTGAAGTCCCTAACATTTTGTTAAAACATGGAAGGATGCTACGCAATGGCGAGAACCCTGCCCACATTCATCAACTTCTCCATCATTTCTTACCTTAAACATCGGTCTGACATGCTCTAAATGTGTAGCACTCGTGAAGCTAGATGGTACATGACTAACACTCTCCATTAAACTCTTGGCTGTAGATGAGATGGCATCCATCTCAATGTTGTAAAATAATTTCCTCTGTTTTTCACTGGTAACAGCTGCAAACAAACAAAAGAATGAAAAAAGTGAGTTAATCTCATTCATAAAGTCTTAATATGCAAGTAACTAAAGAGGAAGTTATACTGGATGTCTAAGGATGCCAAATCATTGAAAACCCCACCAAAAATAGTATACTGATCATGTACCACAGAAATGAACCCTTTTGCATGCTTTATGGTGGCATTTAATTTGGGCAATGAATGAAACTTTCAGTCATAGTGGCTACATTAGTAAATGTGATTTGAGTTATTGTCATTTCAATTTCCATGTCCTTTCATGACTTTGGGGGATTTTTTTTTTTCGTCTTCCATGATTTTCCACAAGAATTCATTTTTCTGCAACTGTAGGGAACCTGGAACAGAGTATGCAACACACTACAGAGCAAGTTTTGCTAGAGCAAGTGTTCTGAAACAGACTAGCTAACTTACCTGCAGTCTTTGGATTAGGCTTGTTGCTTGGAGTTTGTTTCATCTTGATTTCGTTACCCGCGATCTCATCATAGATATCTGACAGGTACTCCGTCGGTAGATCCTTACTGTCATTGATACCACGGTTCATTCGGATATACTCGTCTTTAGACATCTTCTTCTTCACCTGGACATCACCATAACATATTAGCAATAATAAATAATGGTTACATACAAAACAATAGCAAGAGATGCATTGAATAAGAGCTTTTTAATGTTGCTGATCTTGTGGTTTCTACAAAGTAAACTTCCTACGATACAGTTTTTAATGGACACTGCATAATTTCAAAAGTCTTTCTTCTCATGCATGTGGTGTATTCTTCAGGCTCTGAATGCAAAAGCTGTGAAGCCAAACCACAAAATGTTGTCCACTGTGATATTTCCATATAGGTGTTGACAATGAAAGCAGTACACTGTGCCCCTAAACGTAATCCCTTAACTCTGTGTTATGGGATACCAATATGGTGAGGGATGCATACATCATGTCATTTTGTCAAAGTGCTTTTTTTAAAAAAAAGTAGATTACTGGATCAAATGTGAGCTAAAGTTTACCTGTGAACTGTGAAGATCCGTGGTTAGTAGAATGATGGAATACGCCAGCACATAGGCAGCATCTGCACTGGCAAAGATCCCCTGAGTGGGGTTGTCTTCGAAGTATCGTGAAGCAAACTTCTCCATCATGCGATCAATCTTCTGAGCCTCCCCGGGCAGACGGAAACCAGCCAGAAACATGCGCAGTGCTCCCACAAAGTCAACCCCAGTGAAGTCAAATTCATCCACGTAGGCATACATGACCTCTTTATTGAACCTGAATGATTGGCAAAATATCAAGAATATAAAACTAAATGTACCCAATAAAGCACTATTAAAGCATTATTTCCCAACATACAAGTCACATCTAAATGGAGAATATTGATGCTATAATGACATTCTTAGAAAGAAAAGCAAAAAACTTTGGAAAAACAGAAATAGCCAGAGATGAGATGTACATGTACAGGGCAAAGGCAAACTACAGAGAGTATCTTGGGTCACATGTTAAAATAATAGTCTGTTCTTGAATAATGCGAAAAGACTTCTCAACGTGCTTTTCAATTCATAAACTATTAATCAAACACAAGCTTTTAGCACTGGCGATATACTGAAGGACCATGAAAGCATAGAAAAGCTTGAAGTATACTTACAGATCTCTCTCGCCCATGAACTCTCCAATCATTGTCTGTACAAGATAAAAGGAAAACAATAAATGCAGGTACACACACAAAACATAGAACACATTATTTAATAGTTGAGTGTACAGTATTGAAAACTTTTGTGTACATCTACAGTTCTGTCATATTCAGAAAAGAAATTAAACATGTTCTGTTCATATCTGGATTCAAGTAACAGATTCTCAATTATAGTAGGGACTAAAAATTATCTGAAATAAACATATTTTTTTTTAGTAAATCATGCCTTCATAGTAAATGAAAGTACATCAAAATTAGAATCTTAACTAATCTCTGAAACATCCATAAGTTTCCAGGGGGGTGTTTCATAAAGCTGTACGAAAAGTTACGAATGACTTTACAAACGACTTCAATATGGCAAGCCAAACGCAATTCTTAATCATCATAAATCGCATCAGCTAAAGGTGAAATATGAGGATGTAGATTAATGTTACTTTGTTTACCAACCATTTTTATTGCAAAGTATATTTTTTACCAAAATTTAATTGAGATTATGAGAATTGTCAGGATAAATGGCATCCCATTTGGCACTTCATATTCAAGTCAGTCGCAAGGTCATGCGTAACTTTACAAACAGCTTTATGAAACACCCCTGGGTTCCTATACTTCCATCAAAAGTGACCAACATGAGATTTGTTTGTTTTTTTCCTTACCTTTTCTAATCTCTCATCTTTGTGGAAGAACCTTGCAATGTCCTCAGGTCTCTTTCCCAGCAAACCATGCTCCTGGAGATACTGAATTCCTTTCATGGGTTTCCTTTTGTTGAATCTGATATTGATCCAAAGACATATAATGTATGTTTTCATTATAATGATAAATATTTTATTATATATAATATTTCATTATATACAATAATATTCGAATATATATAATATAATAAAAACTATGGTATACAGTAGTCAGAAAATGCCATCAGCGTAAATCCTGGGGGGGGGGGGGAGGGGTGCCCACCATCATTCTTTTCAGAAAGGGGGATGGTGTGTAAAAAATATACCCTCCACTTTTCAAAGAAGAAATAATATTTCAATCAATCAGCTGTTCAAATTTTTTATAAATCTATCATAACAGACAGTTATGATAGTAACATTTCTATTTGAAATGCTACTAAAAATCAGAGTTAAGACGGGAGAATATGTGTATAGGTGTGCCTGAGGCTGGGTGAGGATGTGTGGGTACTTGTGTGGGTGCTTGTGTGTGATTTGGATCTGGAAATTTTGCAAAACATTTCTAACATCCCCCGCACCTACACCTCGAAATGGATTTATGCTGGTGGTATATGCCAGAAGTAAATGGACTGGCTTGTTGACAAACTTTTCTTTGCGGCCTTCTCTACGTGTCTATGAAAGGCACCTGCATTTAATGGTAACGCACTTGAATGTCAGGTTCCTCAAAAATAAAAGATATGCCCCATGCCAGACATTGGGGAATTCAATTAAATCAATAATCTGAGACATACACTTTACTCCAACATACATGTCCATGGCTTGTTCAATCATTTCTTTCTATGTATCTGTTGCTTTAAAAACTGTTTGACAAAATTTTTGTTTCAGGTGCTATACAATCATTGTAAAGTGGCTTTCTCAGCTTATATTTGAGTGTCCTGCACCATGATTTCCCTTCTGTTGCATAAGAACATAATTTCAAACTGCTCAGCAGGCTTAAGGCTCTAAATTTAATCTCATCAGGGACTAATTACTTGACAACCATGAACTCTTAAAGCTTACATTTCGATGCCTTGTTCCATGATTTCTTTCTGTTGCTTGAGAGTCTCAAACTGCTCAGGACTGTCTGAGGGTAGGGTCTGACTGGCGTTAAGGTTGACAGCTCCTAGGGAGCCTGATGGGGTGGAGTTAAGAGAGTTCTGGCTGCCGGAGCTATTCAGGGTTCCCTTCCCGCTGTCTGCATCCGTCTGGTCCATCCCTACAGCTTTCTCTTGACCTTAATATGCGAAGAAAGAATGAAACAGGATTTCTCAAAGAGTTTTATCCACTTGGTAGAGTGGATAAAACTCTCCCGAAGAAGAATTTTAAACATCTCATTGAGGGACAGAATTAGAAATACAGAAATTAGAAGATATACACAAGTCAAAGATATCATGGAAAAAGTGAAAGAAGCAAAATGGAGATGTGCAGGACATCTAATCAGAAGAAAAGATGATAGATGGTCAAAGAGGGCTACAGAATGGATACCAAGATATGGAAAAAGATCTAGAGGGAGACAGAAACGTCGGTGGCGGGACAATATTACAACATATGTGGGTAGCAAGTGGACAAGGCTGGCTCAGAACAGGAAGATTTGGAGGAATCATGAAGAGGGCTACATCCAGCAGTGGATGAACTCAGCCTGGTGAGGTGAGGTGAGAGGTAGTTAGATATGATAGAGAATTATGATAACTGTTTAGAACTGTACTGCTAGAGTAATTTTCAGACTTGGATCAAGGATTTGCTCCTCATCCTTGATACCTCTATTAGGATTAATATGGAAGGTTGGCTAATACAAGAAGATTTATGTAGAAATCTTTGCTCACCTAAAATAGAGAATAAGATTAACAAGAATGTCTTTGCTCATCTAGATTAACCCAAGTTTATGAATATCAGAGAGTCCTTGTACTCCTAGATTAGGATTAACTAAGGTGTCTCTGCATAGCTTAGAGATTAAGATTATTTTAGCACGGATTGCTCACCTAGATTAGCTTGAAGATGAGGATTAACATAAAGGTCTTTGCTCCATTCCACCACACACCTGAAGACTGAGACCAGTTCAGGATTATCATAGAGACAATGTGCTCTTAGATTAGGATTAACCAAGATGTCTCTGCATAGCTTTGAGATTAAGATTAGCATGGATTGCTCACCTAGATTAGCTTGAAGATTGGGATTAACATACAGGTCTTTGCTCCATTCCACCATACACTTGAGGATTGAGACTAGGCAGTCTAAGCCCTTCACTCTCATCCTCTTCTCCTGCTGAGGAGTGGCACCTAGCTCTATTGCATGACGACCTTGAGCAATCTTGGATAGGTCGTTGACGAGCCGCTCAAAGATGTTGGCACTGGACAAGTCGCAATCGTAGTTCAGGTATATGTCCACCACGCACTGGGCATCTGGAAGAATGTGAAAATAAATATAATCAATTTTGATTCATAATAAAAATGAATTTGATCCGTCAAACGGTTCTTAAGTTATCGCGAGAACGAAAACGGGACGGACGGATGGACAACCCGAAAACATAATGCCTCCGGCACCCACCTTCGGTGGGCGGAGGCATAAAAAAGGCATAAACATAGGCAAATCCAAGTTCTTTAAGAATTTAGAGATCCATACTCCTGCCATATACATTACTATAATTAAAGTAACCTATAATCAATGCATCATCATCCTTGCTATTTCATCTGGTAAACTCCTTCAGAGAACAAATCAAATTAAAAATAAAAAAAAATAAATGTTTTAGTAAAGAATAACAGCACACATTGCTGTGCAACAAAAAATTTGTCTTGCTGGCGATGGAACCTAAACTGCTGCTGTCCAAATATGAAGAGGTCAAAAGGCATGAACACTCAAATGTAATTCCTCAGCATGCATTCCTGGTCTTTGCAATAAGTCTGATATTCAGAATAAGTCTGATTATTGAAAGGTAAGAGTGTTCTTGTCCTTTCTTTGGATGACACTAGGAAACAGGATAAGTCTAAGTAAGGCTCCCAACTAACCTGCACATATCCTAGTCAGGGCTTGAACCACCATCCACTTCTGTTCAAAGCTACTGGTTGGAGTCTCCAGAATGTTCAAGAAGATTTCTTTGAAAAATACCTGATACACAGTAAAAGAGAAGAATATTTATTCATTATATGTACATACAGAGCACATACAGCATGAGGAGGACAGTAATAATTCTACTGAGAAAACTAATCACTTAAGTATTACTCACAAATACATAATTATATACATATATCACAACACTTTTGCCTGCAAAACACGTGTAAATTGCAGAAGGAGATATAGTCGGGGAATGCTTTCAAGAGTACACCCTAAGATGTCTTGGGCTAAGTAATATTGAAAAATATGATATTCTAAAGTCAATTGGTATCAAAAATATTAATCACATTATCGCACTGCCTCTCGTACATGGGGCTTTTTATCTGTACGAAGGTAGAATTCACCATCGTTTTTGCAAACCTGTGAATCCACGCGCTGTGGGCAGTGCATTTATAAAATTAAGTGTTCTTAATAAGAGGAATTTGCTTTCTTGGCATAATTTCATGAATCAATATATACATCAAAAGAAAGCTTGTGACTTTAATTTAAAAAATGGTGCATATTACCACGTACATCAGTTAAAAATAAGGAAGCACTGGCCATTCAAACACGATTCAACGGTTCGTAAAAACATTTTCTCCAATGCACGATTCTGCGCGCGTACATGGATTGGCTGGTTCGTAAAAACGACAATGAATTATGAGAAATTCTGAACAATTTGTGATTTGCCAGGAGGGCTGTGGAAAGCCCCAACCTAACTGAAAATATAAAAGAAATTGAAAAATACCTCAATTTGCTTCTTTAGATGTGTCTTGAAGAGGCTTAGGAGGGTCAAAAAGATAGCTAGGGAACATTCAAAGACTTCTGGTACTGAGGATACTCCATTCTTTGACAGGGCCACACACAGATACTGCTTGATGGCTGTGATGAACATCTCATTGGTCCTGAAGACTGCTCCGGCATTCTGTAGGACGGACAGGAGCAGCTGAAGGGAGAGAATCTTGGACCGGAGCTCGTGAGACCTAGAAGAAATGATCAGAAAATGAGAGAGATGCATACTGAACATGTGACAAGATGAATTTATCGAAGGACTGTTGGCATTCAAAGACTCGAGGTAATAAGGACACCAAAGTCTTTGACAGGGCTACACACAAGTACTGGTTGTTGGCTGTGATGTACATCTTGCTGGTCCAGATGACAGCTCCTCATTCTGCAGGATAGGATCTTTGATATGAGCTTGTGAGACCTACGAGACAAACAAGTAAGATCCAGGGTAGCTATATGATGAAGATATATTCGTTGTAACTCCAAAGGTTGTTGGACACTTTTCCTCAATACTTTTTACAATTTCCATATGAAAACATTTTGCACAAAAAAGAGGGTCAGCCGTACGAACAGGATATTGCAACAAAGTTTGTGGGACCTTGCAGAATGGATGTGAAAACAAATGAGATCCTCAGTTAAGAAGTGTTAAATATGTGACCATTATAAGACTATTTAAGGCACTTCTCTTAGATAGTCATCAACATGTTCATCACGTCAGTGTAGCTGCAGGTGAGGTACATTAGTATCTGGTAGGAAAGTCTTTAAAAAAATGTGCTGTTTGAAACGTACTGTACACTGATTATTGTTTGCAGATCCAAAAGCCTGGGTAACAATTCCAATAGCTCATTGGAAAAGCACTGGGACATAACATCATAACATGATACTCATTTCACAGGAATAGAGTACTGATATAATTATTATTATCAAGGACCTGTAACATGTTCTCCTCGACAACTTACTTGGGGTCCGGATGCCCATCGGGTAGAGGCTTCATTGACAGCTTGCAGAGCGACCTAAACACCAGGAAGGCATCCTTCTGCAAGATATGAGAGAACGGCTCATTCTCGCTCATCCCGAGATCGTCGTCCCCGATGGGAGGGATGCTGGGAGTGGAGGCAGTGCTAGGTGTCTTCAGCGAGCCGATAGAGGGTGCTGCAGACAGGCTGGTGTTGGTGATGGAGTCTGGGGTCTTGAGTGCATCTCCTGCAGCTAGGTGACATGATGAAGAGAAACGGTCAGGCAAGATAGAATTATCAGTAGATGCACAGACACATCTAGATGTACGATGGATCTTTCTAACAGAGCTTGCTGGTAGACCCAATGAAAAGGAGGCTCTTATTAGATGTAATAAAAATCAAAATGGATTCCGATGAGGAAAATCCCTAAAGCTCAAGCACACAGTCCAGACCATTGGGCAGTACACCTACTCATGGTAATGGAGGAATTTGGGTGGCAAAATATAATGACAATTGTGGGGGCTTTCATTTTAATCCCACAGGAAAACAACAACAAGGACTGAAGAACACACTTCTGCAGAAACCAAATGGATGGGTTATACAGGCACAAGTTAATATGACAGTCAATCACAGCAAATATAACATAATCACTGAAAATTAAGGCACCTTATCAAAAGTCGTTAGCATCTTTCCTGCTCTGTGTATTTTCCCCTCTGATCCTCCCACCTCTCCATAGACAAAACAACAGGGGATTGGGAAAGCCGATGTAAAAGAACGGTGGTGGAGAAACGATCAAAGATGCGGGATGAGACTTTTCATAAGTGGCCTAATTCAACTTACTTCAACAACAAACTGTCACTTCACAGAAACCTGGTAAAAGTGCTTCACCACTTGCAGGCATACAAAAGATTTCTGAACTTACTCTCCAGGTCAACAGATTTCAAGAGGTCATCCATGATCTCCTTCACAATACTTTCAACATCTTCTCCATTTACTGCTGTAGTTGTATCTTCCGTCTTTACTGTACCGTCTGGAGCATCTGAAGAGAGAAGCGTCATAACATGGTCTAATCATGGATGGATAGGCAGATAACTAAATACGTACATGTAAATGTTATGGATACCTGTACATGAACAGGTGGATGCAATGGTATTTATGAAGAGAGAGGAAGAGAAAGTGGGAGAAAAAAGAAGAAAGAGAGTGAGTGAGAATGAGAAAGAGAGACAGGAGAGAGGTGGAGAAAAGAAAAAGGAGAGAGTGTGAGAATGCATGTGGGTAAGAGAGAGAGAAAGAGAGAGACAGACAGATGGAGGAGAGAGAGGTGGAGAAGTGATAGACAAGCAGATCTGAGATAAACCAAAGATGACTAGAAATAGGCAGATAAGTATATGTATGCATCTAGAGACCTCTCATCGACGGACAGATTAATCAGAATGCATGACAATGCCACCAGTGAAAGAAAGCTAGAGGGTCACCTGTGTCATCTGCGGCATCTACATCCAGGTCAAGACCCTCCGGTGTGCCATTGGTCAGTTTCTCTGTCTCTGCTATATGATCACCTGCTCCACCTGTTTAATAATACAAGATGGTATATTTATCACATTTACTGTTTCTACGGAACAATGCATAACAACATCATTCACTTAAAATATCTACATCTACATATGCACAGGTCAAGAAATCTTTGAAGGGCCATTTATGTTGTTAGAGAATACAAAGTGTTATATGCTTAGATTGGCTCAAATCAGTTCTATCATTGCTTAACTGGCCCTTATATAATTTCAAAACTTTGTAACTAAAAGAGTATATACACGACTACTCTCTACAATCTAACATCACCCAACAATTTTTCAATTCACTAAAAATTTATTTTCAGTATAAACTAAGAAAGGATTCAAACCTTCTTTTTCCTCTTTTGATGCTTCATCTGCTTTCAGCTTTGCCTCGTATATCTGACAAAGTGAAAGGCACAAAAGGAAGAAAAGGAAGTTAATTTTAGTGCCTGATTCGTAAGAAGTCAATGAGAAAAGTCAGATTCATGTATAGACCATAGACATATAATAAATTCACTAGATGGAAAGCAGCATGCGTGGATATCACTACGCGAAAGGCATTAGGCCCAGCCTCTTTCTGATCATTTGAAGGGGCCGCTAAGCACCCATTATCGCCATGACATCGATGATATCGATAACACTGCTGCATTATTCATATCTATTGCACGTATCATTTTCATTTTAACACTTTGATTTAATGTGCATTTGTTGCGCATTTATCGTGCATTAACTGCGCATGTGGTAAGCTGATGCGTGTCTATGTTTCATAGCACGTACAAACAAATGCTACTAGTTGGAAGCATCTTACAAAATGAATTATTAATTTTTGATCATGAATATTGATGGTGCTTAGGTCGGCCTTCTAATGGATCTGGACAAAATGGCGGAGCTTTAGGGGCCTGGTATAGACCGATCAGGCTTATCGTTGAGGGCAGCCAAACCTGCGGTGTCCCCATAGAGTTAGTGCAGTGCATTTCTGCGGTGTCCTGCAGCTCTATGTAGCGCGCAAGACTATAAAGCATGCGCTTTATGATCTTTGGTAGCATGCGCAGGAGAGAAATCCATTCCCAACCATGAGTTACATAGGCACTATGATATGCACTAACTTGGGGACGCTGCAGTAATGGCGCTGCTCACAAATCGCTTCTCGGATCGGTCTATAAACTAGTTTCAAACTACATCTCAGATCAAGCCCACACCATGCGCCATCTTTAATCAAATCTTATCAATGAAATCAAACAAGCTGATTTATAAGAGTATGTAATATCTGTTGAATCTGATAAAACAAAGCTTATACTTAAAGTCCAAGATCAGATATATACATACATGTAGGTGTTACAATTGTGATTATGGCTTTACAAGTAACTGTGTTCCTTACTTAGTTATTAGATCGGTCTGGAACCTGGGGCCGTTTTTCTCAAAACCATCATAAGACTAACTTCTTGGTCATCCCATTGAAAAATGTGTTGTAGAATTAACAGCATTTCAAATGGATGTCCATGAGCTTCAACTTATGACGGTTTCGAGAAATGCAGCCCAGGCAGAGATTTTTAAAAAATTGCTGGACACACTAAAATAGATTTGGCATTGGGAGTTATTTCATTAATGAAATGATCTTCAATGTCATTCATGCAAACATAAAAGAGTTATTGAAGTTGTCTGTTTGATGGGAATCCATGGCTCAGTTTCATAAAACTTATTATCAGTAATAATTGTCACATTTCTATAACAAATTTGCTCCCAGCCAATCAGATGCAAGGATTTTAGTAGCTTATAACAGTCATTGCAACTTGTTATTGGTAACAAGTTTTATAAAACGGGGTCCAAATGGATACTCACAGCTTGTTGTTCCATACGGGAAAAGATAACATTGAGCATCTGAGTAAGGGTTGCCTTGGCAGTAGTCTGGTTGATAAGGTTTTTACTGGCAAGGTAGATGTTATAGCAGGTCCGTACAACCTGTAGCAGAGTGCCCTCGTGGACCTCACATGTTGGTGATGTGACAGCCGTGAGGAGGGCCTGGTGCGAGAGAAAGAGTGAGGGAGAGATCAGCAAGAAGTACAATTTTAACATATGAAAGGTCTGATGTTATAGTAGGTGAATATGACCTCACTGTCTAATATTACATGTACATGTACCTATCTGAGTCCTTTTGTGGCATGACACATGTATATGGGAGGGACGGTATGGTTTCTAAAATTGAGAGACAAAAATATAACTAATACTTACGATGGACAAAGTAACTTGACAAATCGAACATTGATATTGAGACAAGCCCTATCTACATTCCTGGGCAGCATGACCCCAATGCCCTCCCTTCTAGATAAATGGGTTGCTCTGAGTTCGACATGAAGAGACAGGGCTAGTCTTGGTAATTCCATTAACAAGTCAATATAGTTTCATTAAGACAAAGTGGGGGAGGAGAGGGGGGTGGGAGGGGGAATAAAAGGCTCGAATCTTGGCTAGGAGCTGAACTATACCTTGATGATTTGAAGCTGGACCCCTTCATCTGTCTGAGTTCCTATGAAACAGCCACAGATGGTTTCTACTATCCGATCAATCAGCTTCTTTCCTGGAGTGGTGCTGTCTGGACCCTCCCCAGTCAGGTGACCATAGGCTATCAGTTTCTATGGTGACAAGATAAGCGAGAGAATTAGAGATGTGGGGAAAGGTTAAAAGGTTAAACAGTGGAAGATAAACTACAAGCACTGAAAGATATTTTCATCTCTCTCATCAATAAGCATCTTCTTTTACTTTTGCTGTCTGATGCTCAGTATTCATGTAATCTTTTCACTGCAGCAGGAATAAAAAAAGAAAAATCAGAATCAAAGAGAAATAAATGCATTTTTTCTATCATCAAAGTGCCAGATAAACTCTGCGTTGTTATCTGACAATTAGCTTCTTTCCTGATCATGTGACAGAGTCTACACTCTAAAGGGTGAGGTGACCATAAGCTTTTAGTGTCTATAGCAAAAGACAATTTCAAACAAAAATATATTTTGATAGCAAACTTCCACTGAACTTGTCTTCTGTACAAGTTTAAAATAAGTTTAAACATGTTTCAGTCCTTACACACTTTGCAAATTTTTTTAAAAGGACCATTCCTGATTCAAATCAGTAAAAATTAGCACACTTCCTGTTGTGCCCTCATTAATGGGGGCAACATAACCTGATTTGGGAAAAGTGTGCCAGGGCAGATTTCTTAATGGCTTTTACATTGTATTGGTTTTGAGCATCATGAGCCAGATAATGTGTTTTTCTACTGTTCCTATTAAAAGATACATGTATTTCAAAGAAGAAAATGTTCTTCTTCTGTACAGATACATGAAGTAATGAAGTTGCATGCAGTACACTGGTACACGTGGCTTAGTAACCATTGACTCCTGCATTCTCTGATTAAACCTATAGGAATTCACATAGGTGGTTTAAATTTAGACCACGGTTTACGCAAATTTTGTGGTTTAAAGTGATTACACAATGGTAATTTTTTTTTATATATGATTGAGAATAGAATTCTAAGAAGAATAACATTGAAAATTTGATGATCTTCAATCGAAATCAATGCATTTTGGCTAATTTTCTCATAAAAAGTCAAGAGTTGGCCAAAAATTTTAGTATGAGGTATAATGTAAAAGTGGGTACCCAGCTGCGCGCATTGCAGTTGTGCTGCGCACTAGACTGTACAATATGCATTATACCTTGCCCGCATTTTGCTAGAATTGCGCGACAAGGTACCCACTTTGACGTCATTTTGACATCAAAGTGGGTATCCAGTTGAAACTAGGTCACAGCTGAGGGGTCAAAAATATCCTGAAATCTTACATTTGGGGGTTTCCTTGTCAACACGACTTTAAAAAAAATTTTAGGCAGATGATTTTCTGCTAATTAAATCGTGCTCTTTTAAATGAACTAACATTGTTTCAGCATTGGGTACCCCCTTTAAGTGTGCTTGATTTTTAATAGCGCGTACATGTACACTAAGAAAGGTCCAATAATGAGCGTGCGTGTTTGGCAAAGGGCGCTAAAAACATACACGTTCATTTCTTCCTGTACGTGCTGAAGCAAGTGCACTTAACCATGAAATCTGCATATACCATGGTCTAAATTTAAACCACTTTTAATAGTGCAATTTAGCTTATACATGTAACAGTAGAGTGGCCGCACTTTTGCAGATATTTTGATGCACAATGCTAGGAATAACATATCATATGAACAGCAGGAGAAAAATTCACAGAAAATTTTGGGTCCATTTCCAATACAGTATGTTGAGCTGTTTTCGAGTAAGAGCAATTCAATTGTACAGCTACATCATACGCAAACTCTCTAAATTTGCAAGTCAGTGGAAATTCCAGTAAACATTGACAATTTTGTGCTTGGTATTGCAATTGCCATTCACACTGGTTAAAATATATACATTAAACCATGTAGGAGTGAGAAATGAAAATTAATGTTGCCAATTTGAGGAATAGATGATTAAGGTAGCGATTAAGCATACTGTAGTGTTTAGGGTTAATACTCTGACCATTCAATTCCTATAGTCAATGAGGTACAGGGAGTTATCTTTTTTCTTCCATAATGCTACACGGAAAATTGAAGAGGGTAATCTGAGAAACATCCCTTGAGGTTACAAGCAAAGTGCGTTCAAGTACACTTGAGGTGTCACGCTTCTATGGCAACAGCTTCCAACATTAATAAAGACTTGACTACCAAAATACAAATACCTGTATACCTGAGAAAAGAAAACAGTGTTCCAACATACATACATAAGCAGGTGTACTTTGTTTACCTACTAACATGTTGTACTTGTGAGAGTTTGCACATTCATTGTACACAATATTGACTGACTAAACACACCCTGAGCACATTAACATACTTTCAATACATGTCCATTCATACCTTCAAGTCAAGTCCATGTCATACAGAACTTCAAAGTGTTTTCTTGTCTTACACGAGAGCATGGTGTTTTTGTTATCATCTAACCCCAAATTTGCTGATGTATTTTTAAAGTTCCTCCTTTCCCCCCTTTTCTGTTCAGTGGGGGGAGGGGGGATATAGCAGGGGGAGGAAGGGGTATATGTACCTATTTCAATTTACTGGACTTTCAGGGTGTACCATCCATTTTGATTTTATTTCGCTAGACTGGCTCTTTGCTCCATGATACTTCAAATTTTAAGTCTTGCTTTAGCCAACTCATAGAGCAGGTGCTAGCTAGCAGGACTGCTTAACCCATTTGTGACAGAGGGTCCACATTTTATGGTTTGGTCTAATAACTTTTGATGCAGAGCCTTAAAAATCATACCAAATACATGAGCAGAAAGAGCAAAAAATTCTACACTTACTGTGCCCATTTTGGTTGCATCAATATTTGTTGTTTGATGCTGAAAAATTTTCAAAGGAAAATAAGCATAAAAATCCTTAAATTGGCAATGTGATGGAAAGTTTAAAATCACAGTTTTTCCCTGCAAATTGGCAACTTTTGACTTCTCATCATACTTTCTGTCAA
>CM057164.1:17869861-18028731 GCA_029962745.1 Echinometra lucunter
GTATTGATATTTGTATCGGTTTCCATACACCACCTTTCCAATTCAATAATTTTTTTATGCAAATTACTTTAATTTAAAAAAAATGTGAATATGAAAGTTATCATTTACTTGTACATGTATGATATTTAAAAATGGGATAAAATTTCCTTTAAAATGATGAATATGCAATAGCCTTCTATAAGAGCAAAGAAGATTGTCAAAGAAAGAAATGGAACCACTGCTTCTAAGTGGAGCTGTCATCTGCAACAGTGAAAACTCATACTAAAAACTTTTTTTTAGGTAAATAAGTTTTTTTATAAAATATCATATATAGATCTAGCATGCTACTAATATAAATGTGCGGGTCGGAAATCAGATTTACCTCGAATGTGCTTAGAATCTATCAAATTTCCCTTTTTGCACGACAAATTTGAAGCCAGTCCCATTTTGCTGGAAATCGCCTTTTTGTGCAGGAGAAACGAAACATGAACTTGCGCATTCGCCTATGAATATTTATTATAGCAACGTCATAGTTTTATCACAGAATTGATGAATATGCAGTTTTTGTTGATTTTGCCTATTCGATCTCGCCACTCGCTTCTCACGAATATATGCATTATCCTCCTTTCTCGTCTTGATCTCATTTCTCCTGTGCATATACATGCATACAATACCTGTATACGCTCTCGCATCTCGCGATATTTCGATCTCCTGATGCATGCGCATTGCAAACTACATGTAAGTTACTTCTAAGGCTAGTGGAAGAGATTTATCGCCGACGTGGGAAAATTTAGCCTCATTTTTGTACATCCTCGTCAAACATTGAGGAAAAAACATCCGACGACCATTGTAAGTACCTAAAATTCCGTCATATGAATTTTCAGTTAATTTGATTTGAGGGCAAGACTTCCTTTTGCAACAGCCACCCAACATGCAAGGTGTGCTTTATTCTGTTAGCAAATTTGGGTGGCTGTCGCAAAAGGAAGTATGAGTTAGTCTTTCAATCTGGAGAGCTTGGGAACAGACTCCTATCCTAAATACGATGAAGTGCGCAGCCCAAACGCCTAGTAGAGTCTATGCATTCGGGCTGCCGCAGTAAGAGGGAAACTAGACCTCTAACTCTATAGACGTTAACTTTAATGGCCATACCGTGGTTTAGGAAACCACTCGTTCATTTGACGCACGCACTTGTGTACAAAGAGAATGGAGGTGGAAATAGGAAACCAATGCGTCATGTGTGTGTGACCACTTGCACGAATGCCAGGTTATCATCAGATAACCTTGCACTGAATTAGGCCTGTACAGTGGAAATTGCTGACAATAGGAAAGTAGTGTTCTCTGTCACATTTCTGGGACAGAGGAACAAGAGCAGTGATCAGAAAAAGATTTCTCAAAATTCATTTGATGAAGATAATTTAGATCCAATTGAAGGAATGGAATGAAAATAGGATATGTTATCATACTGGGTGTAAAAAGCAAACATTTTCCAAGAATTTGTTGATTATTTTAGTGATTTCTATCTCCAACTATAGAGGGCAGCATTTCACATAAATTTGCACAGCTCACCATACCAATGGCTCCCTGAGTGGCGTGTGACTGAATGAAGCGCTGCTGTACAAACAAAGTGAACGGTGGTTCCTATTTCATGATAATGCCACTTTATTGTCAAGGAATGGATTTACATTTAAAAAAACATATTACTGTACAGACAAACACACACACCAAGCACACCGAGCCCGAGGAATCTCCTCGCACACACACACCCCCCTTTTGCTTCGCATAGCAGCGCTCATTAAGAAAGCCGCATACACACAACACACACACGGACACTTCATGCACTACCGGCAAGTTGCGGCTGCCTGAACGGCCTAGATCCGGCTTAAATATTTACCTAGAGCGACTTCACAGGCTTTTTTCAGCTGGGAATTATAGGATTTCTTCGTCTCTTTGTCGTTGAGTATCTTCTCTAAAGCCCTTCGAAGAAACATGTCTCTTCCTTGCGATTGCTCTCCCATACTGTCCGCTGGGATGTCCCTCACAATACCACGTCAAATTGAAAATTAACGCCGAAAACACGAAAACTCGTACCGGATTCGTAAGGTTTATTTACGGACATACGTGTAGCACTTCGCCATGTTGAGCGATGACATCGCCCCCTCGCCAAAATTACCGCAGATGGCGGCATATCAGAATTGAAAGAGGTGTCTAAAAACAAGATGCAACCCCAAATGAGGAGGGGCCGGGGAAAGAGGTTGCACAAATCGCAGAACATGTTGTTTCAAGCAGATTTACAAAAGTCATGACACTCTTTAGGGTCTCTTTGTCTGTCATACCAGTGATTTAGGCCTCGACACCACCCTAACCGTATCCTGACCCAATCCGAACCCCGGGCTAACCCCTACTCTAACCCTTACCCTTTAAAAAAAAAAAAAAAAAAAAAAAAAATGTCACGATATTGCCCTTCGTTTTTCTAAAATTCTGTGACAAGGAAGTAAAAACAACAAACAAACAACAAAAAGGAAGGGGCAATGTATGGTAGGCTTTCGTTTCAAGAGGAAGTGCCCCAAAATGTCTGATGACACTAACATGGTAATCTAATACAAAATAAGTTTCTATCCAGTCATAATTTTTGCATTTTTCAAGGTTTTATAATTACTTCGAGGCGTACAGGTATCAACAGCGATAAAAACATATCTTTGAGAAATCTATTGTCATTAATTTGCGTTTGTAAATTTTGAAAGAGAAAAAAAAATCGTTTTGGCAATGAGATTAAAGAAAACGCTAATGAAGGCTTCGTGCGTCTCATGAGAGATCCCGCTTCGATCAAGTTCGGGAGTTTCATTAAGGGTCTTGTCGGTGATTTATCTCAGAATGCTCAGATTTCAGCCCTTGTAAATAGAAAGTACCTACCATGGTATTTTGACGAAATTACCATCAAAACCATGAAAGTGCGTACCCTGCATGCAAGTACCATCGAATTATCATGATTTGATGGTAAGTTCGTCAAATTACCGTGGTACCCATGGTATTTTTTTTTCAAGGGAGGGATTTCAATAGCAAGTTTGTAAAGTCCATTCTAAACAGTTCCATCAGGGTCGTTTTTGTCCCTGGAGAGGCTGTCCCGAGGGAGAAGAAAGCATATCCGTTTGCTCCTTAGTAGAGATTGTAGGCCTGTAGGCCAGTAGAAACGGTGAAGATGACTTGTTTTTATCTAGTTTTTGAAGTTTAAATTTTATATTGACATTTTTTAAGTGACAAGATTTGCATGAGGTCGAATATGAAACAGAACCATGTCACGTAATAGAGTAGTGTGTCTTTTGATCCACGCCGAACCGCTACTCAAAAAAAAAGGGGGGGGGGGAAGCCACAGAAAATCATCCCCCTTAAATTTATCAAGCATCGATGAGTCCACTTCCGTCGCTTGCTGGAAAAATACATGCATCATTGTACACGTAACTGAAACTAGTTTAATCACATCATGAACATCTTCACCCCCCCCCCCCCCAATCATCCAGCTTTCGTTGCTCTGTATATTTAAGTAGAATGTTAAGTTTACCATGTTTGGGATCTAATCAAATCTTATCTCATATTTTTTTTCACAGAAATATAATTTCATTTTTTATTGAATAGTACAGATTTCATGTATGATATGAAAAATGGACTGCGGCCCATTAATCTCTATCAACTTGAGATGCCCTTTTTTTTCATTTCATTTCCGTTTCATTTATTTTTTTTCCATTTTCAAATTAGAATAACATACATAATTATATATAAAAAATACTAAAATCATCGTCAGAATACATGAAAAAAGAAGTATTTTCAAAAGGTGGAATCTTCCAAATTGATTACATAGATAAAATGGAGGGGAATGCTCAAAAGCCAGGCTTGTATTTTGCAAACCCCTCTCTTTTTCCTCTAATAAGTTAATTTTTCAGGTAATTCATAAAGATCTAACTTTTGTAGGATAAAAATCTCTTTCCTTGTGTTTTTGTTTCTTTGTTTGTTTATTTATTTATTTATTTATTTTTATTCATTTATTTTTTGCTTTGATCAATTGATTGTCATTTTCTAGTGGAATGATTTTTGAGGACGCCGCCTGCCTACGTAATCAAGGGTTCTGCAATAAATTGTCAGCGTGGATTTATAATCCACTCTGTAATTTGTCAGTGGTCTAGCGCCATCTGCGTTAACAAACATACATTCGGCTAAATCAACACGTCTTCATTCATTTGCAATCATGGCGGAAGAAGTGGCAGAAACTGTTTCGGCGACAATAAATGCAACTCTTAATGAAACAGCTGGCAATGAAACGGCTAGAATTCCAGCAACTCCAGAAGGCATGGCACTGGCCTATGGCAGCCTGGTCATCATGGCACTAATTCCGATATTTTTCGGGTCGTTTCGGTCTGTCAGATTCCAGAAAGAGCAACGGGTAAGACTAACATGACTAACTTAAGAAGAGTTGAGCATTTGTTAGAATCCCCCATTAGCACCAGCTGTTCACATGCCATGGTTGATATGGTTGACAATAGACCGAAGAATTCTTCGGTCTAGGTTGACAGTAGTAGACAACATTGTTTTGTGTCCTTGTGAGTTGTGTTTTGTACACGTCAGGATGATGTATCCCCAAGCCTTAACCAACATTGACCAATTGATCAATACACTAACATGACTAAAAATGTCTAACGTCATGAACGTTAGGCCTAATCGTGTTTGCACTAAGTACAAAGCCCGGTATGGCGGTAAGGTAGCATGAAATAGAAAATAGATCTCTAGAGGCCTAGCTTAGGCCTACCAATTTTCACTCCACACTCGGTTTATAAATTGCAAAGAGTTGATTAAAGTTAACATGGTCTGATGGTTAAAGTTAAATGTTTAATCTAACATAATTGACGTTTATCAGACTCGTAGGTTGACAGCATGCCGTCGAGTAACCAGTAGAAAAGTATATTACATTGTATGTAGTTTCGGTACAGGCTTGTCACGTTTGCGGGACGAGGTCAATTCATTGGCCGAGTACACAGGATGAGTGAATGCTGTGAAGTTTTTTCCTCAAATTGAACTTGAATATCGAGCAAGTTATGAGAGGCTTATTGATTGCTGGGCTGTTTTGTTGGGGTGAACGTCAGTGCTCCAATTGTCGAATTATGGCAAGTCACATTCACACTAATGTGAGGTTATACTGACCTAGTACCAGGGTAAAAAATGAGTGGGTTTTTTTCCTACAAGAGCTATTCTCTGAAAAAAATTTGAAAGTGCCCTCATATCATAGTTTCATTTGGCTGTTTTCACTAACAGACAGACTCTACAGGAAGCTAAAGTTTACTTTTTGAAAGATAGGAAGGAATTAAAAAAATATATATTTCTTTTTCTTTTAGGCTTTAAGAATTAATTGTATTTATGTTAGTCACTGTGTGTGTAATTGAAATTTTATGTGTATCAATCAGATGATTATTTCAGTCAGGGAGCATGACATTGACTGAGCTTCAAACCTGAGCCCGATCACAGTCACTTTGTAGGCTGAAGGAGAGCAAAGAGCTGACCATTACTGCTAGAGCAACTATGTTCCCCTCACTGATGAATCTGTAAAAAGACAGAACTGCAAAATTGTGCAGTGTGATGGTTACTTTTTGACAGTTGTGAAAAGTCATGCATTAATTGCGTGCCATAGTTGTACAGAAATCCAACCCGTTGACCTTGATGTATTTAAATTTTTTGATGCATCGTGAGGCAATCGTCCAAATGAGGTAAACTGAGTAACTTTATGAGGGTGATGATGTTTGTGTTGGTGGGGGGGGGGGGGGGGGGGGGGGGGCTAGGGCTATATACCACAGTTGCATTTATATCCAAATAGACTAGTTATTATGCATTCTTTCACCTGTGGCAGTAATCAGAGTGAAAGTACATGTGCAGCATGAGATTGCTGGATGACAAGACTTCAGAATTTTAAATAACAGAAGGCTAGAACCATGCACTCTGTACTTTTTTGGAGAGACCTGAGACCTCCTACATGTATGAACTATTGTAATTTAAGTAATCAAGTGCACTTATTTTCATTTATTGTGACTGTACATGTACATGCTTGATTGTTTGATTTTAATGATAGATTATCTTTCTTTTTTGATTGTTTATTTGCATCTAACATTATCTGCTTCTTATTGAATTTTATATCAATAAAATCATTAAAGTGATTACACAATGGTAAACAAAATTTTGATATATGATCGAGAATAGAATTCTAAGAAGAATAACATTAAAAATATGATGATTTTCAATCGAAATCGGTGCAGTTTGGCTAATTTTCTCATAAAAAGTTATGAGCTGACCAAAAAATTTGAATATGAGGTATGACGTAAAAGTGGGTACCCAGCTTCGCGCATTGCAGTTGTGCTGCGCGCTAGACTGTACAATATGTATTATACCTTGCGCGCATTTTGCTATAAGTGCGCGACAAGGTACCCACTTTGACGTCATTTTGACGTCAAAGTGGGTACCCAGTTGAAACTGGGTCACAGCTGAGGGGTCAAAAATATCCTGAAATCTTACCGCATTTGGGGATTTCCTTGGCAACACGACTTTAAAAAAAAACTTTAGGCAGATGATTTTCTGCTAATAAAATCATGCTCTTTTAAATGAACTAACATTGTTTCAGCATTGGGTACCCCCTTTAAGTACATGTGCAGCATCAAAAGATTTGATGTGATGTGGTTTCATTCGTGTTTAGTTTGGTTTTGTTGTACTCAATCTTTTACACCTAATCTTGATCTGCCATCAGGTGGTCAAAGAATAACCATCATTCCCTTGCAAAAAGAATTGTTAAATATTGTCTATTAAATTCATTATAAATGCTAATCACCAATTCTCTATCTCTTGTATGCAGGCATATAGGGATGCTCTAAAGAGAATGAATGAAAAGAAGACAGAAAGAAAAAAAAGTAAAGACCATGAAGGAAGAAGGAAAGAAAAGAAAGGAAGGAAATAATACAAAGGAAAAAAGAAAGAAAAGGAAGATGGGAAGAAAGAAATAAAGAGTACAGAGGAAGAAAAGAAGAAAGCAATAGAAGAAAGAAAGAGAGCAAAGGAAGGTGGGAAGAACAAAAAGGAAGTTCGGAAGAAAGATTTCAAGATAGTTCTGTGGAACGTTCTCAAGATTACTCGAAAGAAAGTAAAATAAAAAGGCTTGAGAGAGGGAGAGATAATGACAGAGAGGAAAAGAGGATAAGCAAGTGCTAAAGAATGAGGTGCCGTGGAAAACAGAGCTGGTTTGAGTATTGTGCCATCTCTGATATTTTATAAACTTCTCCTTGGCAGGGTGAATGACTGGTTGTAGAGTTTTGGACTGCCCACTGAAATATGGTTGATTTAACCTAATAACCTCTGACATAATTTGTAAAGAGGTCAACTCCAGGATGAGGATGCAGCTTTAGTTGCATTGATGAAACATTGATGAGCTTGCCGACTCACACGGATCTACCATTTTTTGACTGATGATTGGACATATTTTTCCGGCAACAGTTGCACCCAAATTTCAACAATATACAATTAGGATTAGCGTTCCATTGGTGTGGTTTTTTTTGGCTAGGGTGTAGGGTTAGGCAATTTTCTACACCAACTAGGGTTTCAGATTCTGCATTCACACTTTGAAGGGACTGTAAATATTGCGTGGACCCTTTGTTAAAAATGTGAGGGTCAGTAGTTTCAATTTTGGGGGCCTTTTAGTTTTAAGCCCCCTGCTGACACGATGTATGCTGTTGGGTCCTGGATTAAAGTTAAGAATTTGGTTGATACAGGAAATCTACGCAGGAGGAACTATTGCTGGAGCATGTGCCATTGGAAGGCTCTTATATTGACTTTGATTGGTGCTCTATTAATTCTATACAAGACTGAACATTATTATGTACATGTAACCTAGCAGTGCAGATTTTTTTTTTTAAAATCATAAGTTGATCAGCATTCCCTTGTCAAATTGGTAACATGTATTTTTATTTTCCACTCATGATGTGAAACAACGTGAATAAAGATTGCAAACTTTAACATTTCGAATTTAGGGAGTTTGATAATTAACCAAAATTGCTCTTATTTGTAAAAAGTGCAACATATTGTATAGCAAACAGACTCAAAATTGTCTGTGATTTCACCTCTTTCTACTTGTGCAGTATCTGCTATAACTAGCATTCTGCATCGAGAAATGCATCAGAAGTATGACTAAACGGAAATACCACTGGGTTAACCCATTCGTGACAGAGGTCCACATTTTGTGGTTTGGCCTAATATCTTTTGATGCAAAGCCCTAAAAAGCATACCAAATACATGAGCAGAAAGAGCAAAAAATTCTACACAAACTGTGCCCATTTTGGTTGCGTCAATATTCATTGTTTGATGCTGAAAATTTTTTTAAAGGAAAATAAGTATTAAAATCCTTAAATTGGCAATGTGATAGAAAGTTTAAATCACCATTTTCCCCTGCAAATTGGCAACTTTTTGACTTCTCATCATGATTACTGTCAATTTATATTCATTTCAGATACATGACATTTTAATAAGTTGGTGTTGCCAATTTGAAGAATAAAAGCTGATCAAATTAGGCTTTAAATAATTCCTGTCACGAATGGGTTAAATGGTGGTCATACATGTATCATAATATTGTGATTATGACGATGTTTATCACCAGTCTTCTATTTCTTTTGTCCGCAGGAGAATGGTGATACTCCAGAGATAATGTCCGACAAGGATGCAGCCATGTTTCCCATCATAGCCAGCGCTACCCTCTTTGGGATCTACATTGTATTCCAGGTATCTCAGATTATTTTTTTCTAATTCAGGGCCCCATTTCATAAAAAGTTGTTATCAATAACAAGTTGCAATAACTGTTATAAGCTACTGAAATCCTTACATTTGATTGGATGAGAGCAAATTTGTCATAGAAATTTGGCAGTTGTTACTGATAACAAGTTTTATGAGAAGGGGCCCTGATGGCTTGAAAATGATGGATTTTCTTCTTGAAGTAAATGACTCGTGCAGATATATTAAAGGCATTGGCTAAGTTTGTGCACAGCCAATTTAAAAAATTCTCAAAAAGATGAAACATGCGTACGAGTACTTGTATTTGTACTCAAAAACCCTGAAACCAACCATAATTTGTAATGAAAAACTGTTAGTAAGACGCAAACCGCGATTTTATTATTTTTGGTCTGAGAGACAATAAGTAAGAGGACTGTTTTGCTTGAGTTAAAAAAAATGTTATCTGTCTCCCTCTGCGTGATAAGCCAATACACACAGGTCCGGTGAGCCATACATGCATGCGCACTCCTTATGTCTAGTCTGTGCAACTGACTGTTATATATTTTTCAAACATTCGTTCGCATTTCTAATATTTAAAAATACTTCTGTGGATGTTATACTTTGAAACTTTTAGACTGGTATTTTTACACTATAACCCTTATGTTTATTCCATTTTCAAGTAGCAAAATGATTTTTTTTTTAATGTTATAACAATTTTAACCAATGCCTTTAAATAGTACCACTTTCTTCAAATCTGCATTTTCATTCCTGATATGACCTACTTGGGATGGGGCTAACAAAGTGATCAGTTCTTACTTCCTTTTCTTCACATTGGCAACATTCTTATTTTCCCTGCATACATAAACTAATTTCTATAATCTGCTATTGCAGTATTGAAATTCAGTGTAATCTGAAATTTGAATGGTTGGGTGAGAAAAGAAAAAGTGCTGTAACCTAAATTTGTCTGTAGCAAATCTAATGTACATAATGATTGTACCAGCATATTTTTGCTGTAAATTGGATAAGGCTCTAAATTAGCCACATGTTTTATTTTCACTGTAATATGAACCTGTGGTTAACTACGTGGAACATGAATGTTTGATTGTTGTTTGGAAACAGATCAATTTAAAAGAGAAACCTATCAGGAAAGCAATATATTTTGTTAGTAAAATGTCAAGAGATAATGGTCATTTACAGGAATGACTATTTGAAGGTCAACATCAGTTTACAAGGTTGAACATTTTATGTATTTATATATTTATGTATTTTTTATTTTTATTTTTTATTTATTTATTTATTTATTTTTATTTTTTTTTTTTGGGGGGGGATATTCACAATGATACAGAAATTAAACATATACTCTAAATACGAATATGCACTCTGATTGATTTTGTTCGTTTCTTTTATCATTTGTTTCTCCATTTTTCAGATCTTTTCAAAGGAATACATCAACCTTCTTCTGACAGTTTATTTCTTTTTCTTGGGAGTACTTGCTCTAGCTCACATTATCAGGTAACACAATTTTGACAATGACACAATGTCTGTTTAGGAACAATAATCACCTGGGCCGGTATTCAATTCAATACTTGGATTAAGTAACACTTTTACTAAGTATTTTACTTGGCTAAGAAATTTGCTCAAATCATATTCAATTCAATACTTGAATTTTACTTTAGTAAGCCAACTTTAAGCCAAAATCCATACTGATATGTATTGTGACGTGATATTTTCAATGCGCAATTAACATGTCGCAATAAATACGCTCGAATACGCTATGATGCAATTCTGCGCAGCTCATGATGACTGCGTATAAAAACCTATGTCTGCCAGTCAAGGTCTCCAAAATAATTGGCTTAAGTCTCCCAGGTAGGTGTCTTAGATTTGGAGTAAAATTCTTAGCCAAAATACTGAATTGAATACCATATTTTGCCAAGTATTTTATCTAAGTAAAAAACCAAGACAAATACTCATATTTCTGACTTAAGTATTGCATTGAATACCGGCCCTGGGCTGGTGTTTTGAAAATTGATGTATCTTTTATCTTATCTTCCCTCTTTCAGTTGTTCATACATGTAGCAAATATGAAGGTGAACTTGTGATCAGTTTGAACCACGCAACATTGCACCCATGGACCAGCATGCAGTCAGAAGTGCATGGTGTAAGCCAATGGCTTACTCTATGTCTGATTGCCATAGAAATTAAAATGAGATAAAAATAAAACAATTTCAAGAATACCAGCCTGGCAACGTCAGACCCATTCAGATGTCAAGCGGCCAACCCACAGCAAAATCCACATTTTTTATTTCACTTAGTGCGGTAAACCGCGTCACTTATGATAACGAGAAGTTTTATGAAAGTTGTGGAGACAAACTCTTGAAGTCATATTTTGTACCAATTTTATGACAGTTTTATAGCTTCACATCTTTTTGCCACCAGGAGGCAAAAAGAGAATTTTTTGCCACAGCTTTATTTGTCGGTCTTGTACACCATTCACTTATACGTATTAAAAAACTGTGTGAAGGTTTATCCCCTGGGTTTGCTGCAGCTTCATATGTGAACAAGGCTTTCCTAGTGTAGCGCAATATTCTGTATGCAGCATATTGGAGTTTGATTGCAGTATCAAGCTGAACCAACATGAGTATCATTTGTGCATCCTTTGACAAAGAAAGGTTGCGACAAGTACTCGTTCCTTCCTGGGGGACTCTTCACAAAATGAAACTCCCTAGGGAAATGAGAGAATCTGCATGTGTCGAGTCAAAAGACAAAAATAAAGTAAAAATATTCAAATATCCAAACTCTTGTAAGAGACTAACTATTAAAACATCACTGAAGCTTCCTGCTAGCTACAACATACACCTGCAACATCTGTCCATTATACTGGACTTTGGTTGCGATACCTACATGTACATGTAGCAGAAGCAGTTATCTCTTTATTTTTTTCTTGTTCTTTTCTCTGATTTAATCTGTCTTTATGACCTCTTCCCACCCTTCTCTTCCCCCTCTCTCTTTCTCACTCACACTTTCTCTCACCAATTTTCTCTCTCTCTCTCTCTCTCTCTCTCTCTCTCTCTCTCTCACTCTATTTTTCTCTCATGCATTCTTTTATTCTCATATCTCCAGTCCAGTAGTAAGGAAGGTGATACCTGATTCCATGCCCAATGATCCCTATCATCTTCTATTCGTAAGAGGCAAGGGTGAAAAGCAAGAAGGTCAGTGTTTCATCTTTCATTTTTCATATTTCATATGCCATATTTTGAAACCAGTTTAAGTCTTAAGGGGTGTTCAGATATGAGGCGACATTGTTGCACCACAAAATTTTTAGTGTTCAGATATGGCACGACATTGTGGCGCCACTTATGTTAATGAACGGCAACGCGCATCAACTCTCAAATGAAAGTGGACTTTTTCAAAACTTGCGCAGACAATCTCCTGACAACATATTTTGCGCTAACTTTTTAGGAATATACCCTCATACCCCAATGACTTGTACACCAAAATGTTGCGGGGATTTTGTGGCCCCACAATGGCACCTCATATCTGAACGCCCCTATAACATACCAGTGGGACGATGTATGCATGTACTTGGGTTTTAATACCATCATGTATCAATCAGAACTCATGTGTCTGGGACCGACCTTGACCTTCCCATCCAAAAGACATGACTCGAGTTTGATTCTAAGTCCTATCAGAATCACTTTTTCGGGAAAGACAGAGCTGCCAGCTGATGTTACTAGACCAACTCCTGCTTTCCCATTGAATGCTTTTCACAGAATTTGACTGTGCTGCGATGGAAGATTGATAAATTTGTTTTTATGATGATTTTTATGAGATACTGCCTAAACCATAGAAAATAAACCCCAAACCAGCCTCAAAGAAATTGATGTCTGACATAAGATGGCTTTTATGATGGCCAGAATTCCGGTGCATGTTTTAAAGTTTTAATCAGTTTTCATTATGTATACAATCCAGTGCATAACTTTTCTTCCTTCTTATCACAGATTGGTTATACTTGTGTGTGTTTTTTTTCTCTTTTATTATGCAAAAATTATGGAATTGATAAAAAATTTAAAAAGAAATGAAAGAACTTTGTATTCCTGTAGACATGCTGAATAGATTTTCAACACTGCCCTTTCTAACGTGCACTTTCCTTTTGAATTTTACTGTAATGCATTTATGTAGGTACGTAGGTATCTTTCCTCCTTAGAATTCCTTGTGTTATGTTCTTTTTCTTCTCTTTTTTTCAGAGTTAATGAACTACGAGTTTGACAACAAAGATTTGGTCTGCCTTGGTGTGGGGGCAATATTTGGTGTATGGTATCTCTTGAAAAAGGTATGCAATCACTGTACTGCACATGATATATCTCATGGGCGCAATAGCTTGAGATTGGTGAATTTCTGAAAGGAATGCACAGTTTGACTGTGAATTGTGATTTTTTTTTTGTTTTGTTTTATTTTGTTTTAGGGCACTTATCATAATGATATTGTGAATGTACTTGAGAGATTATAATTTCATCATATACATACAGAATCTACTGTAGATATCCTTATCATAAAAAATGATGAGGGAAGTGGATATTTATTGAAATTTTCCACTATCTATTCTGTCTGAATATGTTAAGTAGTATTCATGGTTAATGATGTCACAATAGAAGCTTGCTCATTTACATGTGGACAGTGGAGATTGTATTTTGTAATGTGATGCACAATACACCAATCAAGTGGGCAGATTCTTGTTATGACAGATATAATACATGTATGTGATAGGGAGAATCATGACTAGAATTGTATTCGACTTTTTGAAAATAAAAATGTTCAATGATTTTTTTTTTTCATGCGTTCTGGTAAATGATTCCAATCAATGAACTGTCGCACTCAGTGCTTTCTAAATTCCTTTGTTCCTTTTTCTATCCACACATATACCGGTACCGGTAATCAAAATGCTACCCGATTTTAATGTTTTCTTTATTTCTTTAATTTTATTTTCTGTAATTTTTTCTGGATCATATTATACATTCAAACATTAAAAAATTCACTTATTTTTCTTTTCATAATCATCCCAGTATAATGAAGAATATTTGTCATGTTATATTATATATGTATACATTAATGTTTGTAAAGTCATTTTGATATATGTATGTCAGCAGAATATGAACAAAAACAAATTTCCAGTATTGGACAATTGATTGAAATTGAATTGAAATTGAAATAGAAATTGAATAATTGATATTTATGCTAATCCTTTCCAGCCTTTTCCATTGATAATCCCTTTCTATTTCCACCCCAGCACTGGGTAGCCAACAACATATTTGGCCTGGCCTTTGCACTGAATGGTGTGGAGTTTCTACAGCTGAATACAATCATGACTGGTATTATATTATTAGGCGGTCTTTTCATCTACGACATCTTCTGGGTATTCGCTACCAACGTCATGGTTACTGTTGCCAAGTCGTTTGAGGCTCCCATCAAATGTTAGTACATTCTGTTGTAATTTTTCTTTTTGGGGGGGGGGGACAGGGGATGGGGAGCATATATGTCATTGTTTTGTAAAATTGGTGTTTATAGAAAGCGAGTCATGTCGTCATTTTTTAGATACACATGATTATATTATAATTAAAAAGAATAAGTAGAATATGTGACAGGCACCACAAAACCACCAAAAAGTTGCCAGATATGAATTTTTAGTTAAAGTCTGATTCTGAAAGAGTAGATTCTCAGCTTTAAAATGATACATAACTCAATTAGCAATGGATGTTCCAAACCCACTGTACAAAGAGTAGAATGCCCAGTCTCACAGAATGTTACTTTTGAGATATAAGGGTTTAAAGTTTGCAGTCTATTGAAGAGATCTGACTTGCAAGGTATTGTGCAAACGTGACAAAATGAGGATTAGAACTCAGTAGAAATTTCTATGAATGGTTTATCAGATTGTCCTAAAACTTGACATACTAATTAAGCACATCCTGCTTATCATTGTGGACGAGTATCAGTAAAAGAAAATACTCTGTTTTAATATTATGGGAGATCAAAATGAGACAAGTACCAGTATTCAGAATAAACAATAGGACAAAATCCAAACAAAGGTCTATTAAAAACTGTCAAAAATACCACCTTTAGATTGTTTGGTGACTCCAAGTTTTTAAATCACTTAGGAAAAAGTATACCATCATAGTAAATGCCCAAAACTAAAATTTAACCATGCAAACCAAAACACCTTTATTGAGCTCTAACAGAAAATCACACATTGCCACTTTGGGGTGGTTTTGTGGTGCCTGGTCACATGTAGGATTTTTATGTGGAGGAGGGAGAGGGACAAAATGAAGCTTAGCATTTTTTCTCTCCTTTTGTTATCATCCTGAAACAAAAAAAAAAACCCACAGACTGTTGTCCGATATGTTGTCAAGAATAATAGAAAGTGGACAAATTTTGATGTTGTAAATTATCATTTCCCTAGTAGGGTATAAACTTTATACACTCAAACCTGGTTAAATAGCAACCACCTGTACTAAAAGACCACCCATCTGTAAAGACTACAATTTTCATTTCTCTTGAATAGTCTGTCCCATTAAAATGCATATTCAGGGTATCTTTTCTTGTCTTTCTGGTCTTTATATAGAAGTTTCACTGTACATGTATTAACTTTGTTTATAAATCTTAAATCTTTAATACCAGTATTCCTGTTAAAGGAGAATGCAACCCAGACATTAGTGTGCTTCCAGTGAATGAAGAAGAACAAGAAGAATAAACAGTGAAAGTTTGAGGAAAATCGGACAATCTGTTCAAGAGTTATGAACTTTGAAAGTTTAAGTTAATCCTAATTATAGGGATCCTTAAATTGGCAACTTTGCCAGTATGTGGGATGTCATCGTGGACAACTTCCCATTCATTTTGTACACAGAATTCAACATTTTATTTATTTTCAAGAGAAATAAAAATTCTTTTGACTTATTGTTTGAGTTTGACATGGCCATATCAATTCTGCAAGCATATTGGGAAGAATTGTGTTTATTTCTGACTTGAAATTTCATATAAATCAATATTTTTGAAAAATTATGTACAAAATGAATTGTGAGTTGTCCACGATGACATCACAAATGCTGGCAAAGTTGCCAACTCAAGGATCCTCACAATAGGGATTTACTGAAACTTTCAAAATTCATAACTCTTGAACAGATTGTCCGATTTTGCTCAAACTTTCACTATTTACTCTTCTTGGTCATCTTTATTCACTAAGAGCAAACTGATATTTGAGTTGCATTCTCCTTTGAGGTATGGGTCCATGGACTTGCCCATTTTGTAAAATTTAATGCACAGGAGTAAAGGAAGGCTGGTAATCCTGTCTTTGATTTATATTTCAGTGGTCTTCCCACAAGACATCCTAGAGAAGGGGCTTGAGGCAAACAACTTTGCCATGCTGGGTCTGGGGGATATTGTCATTCCAGGAATCTTCATAGCACTCCTCCTTCGCTTTGATGTGAGGTAAGTGTTATTAACCTGTTGAATTCTAAGAATGAGATAACTCGGGCTAGGGTCTATTTAACATGTGCGTTGTAATCAAATCAAATCTGAGAAAAAAAGAAGCTCCCATGGACAGCTATACAGGAGCTATTTCTAGTTCCAAGGGAGCTATGTTAATTTTAATTGCTGGGGAGCGTTTCATGAAAGGACTTGTCAGATGTTTTATCTGACAAAGTCCGTTTTATCTGACAGTTGCCATGGTAACGATGCTTCTCAGCCAATCAAAATCAAGGAAAGATGTCAGATCTGACAACTTGTCAGACAACAAATGTTGATGAAACGCCCCCCTGATATAACAGTTTTCTTCTTGAGAGTATGCATAATTGAGTATCAGTATGATGTGTTAATGTGTGTGTTGTTTCATGAAATGTTAATTCTGCTGCTCCTAGATCACTGTTTGCGAATTTATTGCTTATTTTCAGAGCTGAGGCGAAGGCTACTCTGAAGAAAATGTTTGCCCCAAAGAATTGGGTTTTACGGATTTTAGGGGGCTATTTGTGGTCTGCCGAGGGCGAAATCGCCTGTCCCCCCCCCCCTGTTTATTTTTTCCCCCTGATCTACTGGTTATTTCAAGAATCTTTATTAAAAATGAGCTTGGCTGAAATGTTAAGTTACATTTTGCCTGGATGCTAATCCTGCAGTTCTCGTCTTCCTCACTCCACAGCCGGAGAAAAGGTGCCCGAACCTACTTCTATTCCGGCTTCACTGCCTATCTGCTAGGGCTCATGGCTACGATAGCTGTGATGCACTGCTTCAAGCATGCCCAACCTGCTCTTCTCTACCTTGTACCTGCTTGCATTGGCTTGCCTCTCTTTGTAGCTCTAGTCAAGGGTGACATCAAGGCTATCTTCAAGTAAGTATGAACCCACTAAATCATGACCTCAAGTTATGATAACTCGGGCTAGGGTCTGTGGAAATTGTGTGTTATACTGAAATCAAAATGTGTTAAACAGGTTAACCCAGTCGTGACAGAGGGTCCACATTATGTGGTTTGGTCTAATAACTTTTGATGCAGAGCTCTAAAAATCATACCAAATACATGAGCAGAAAGAGCAAAAAATTCTACACTTACTGTGCCCATTTTTGATGCATCAATATTTGTTGTTTGATGCTGAAATTTTTTAAAGGAAAATAAGTATTAAAATCCTTAAATTGGCAACTTTTTGACTTCTCATCATAATTTCTGTCAATTTGTATTCATTTCAGATATGACGTTTTATAAGAAAAATGTAGTAATAAAATAAAAAAGTTGGTGTTGCCAATTTGAAGAATAAAAGCTGATCAAATTAGGCTTTAAATAATTCCTATCACGAATGGGTTAAAGAGATATTATAGTGCTGAGTCTAGAGGATTTAACGTGGTCCACATTCCGTATGAAGCGGAAATCCTTGGCCATATGCTGGGTATACGGGTTATACACAGTCAATAAGGAAAATACATGCAACACTGAGAACTGCTGACAATATATTTCACTCTTGTGAAAGTTGAGAAAGTTTGTTGACCTTTGCGCTGATGTATAACTCATTACCAAGAGATACGCTTTTGAAGTAGAAGCAAGGGGAGTCAGCGAACATCTCTGAGCCCCATATATTGTGACTATAGAATCACTTTAAATTGACCTTAAAATTTAAACCCTTATTTCTCAAAAGTAACATTCTGTGGGACTGGGCATTCTACTCTTTGTACAGTGTGTTAGGAACATCCATTGCTAATGAGTTACATATCATTTTAAAACTGATAATCTACTCTTTTAGAATCAGACTCTAACTAAAAATTCATATGCGGCAACTTTTTGGTAGTTTTGTGGTGCCTGGTCACTTACATATCCTAAAAATTTGGCTTGAGCATGTCAAGAAGGTGGCTAGAATTTCTTTTTTTTTTTCCTTGATGAAATCATGTGCTGCCATTTTCCGTACTCCAGTGAAAAATTCATATACTCTCATTTAAGGCCATTAAAGAGTGAATTTTGTGCCTGAATATCAGTTTTGCTTTCAAGGTCTTTCATTTTTATGGGTGTCCTGATTTCTCACAATTGATATTGGTAAAGTTGGCTTTTTGCATGCTGGCAATTCTGCCCTACATGGCAAAAGGAAGCAAGTGACATATCAACCAAAATTGAGTTATTGATACCTTCATATTTTGCCTAGTGTGCTATTCTTCTGGGCCAAAATTCAAGCATGAACACTCATCCTGCTAAGAGATATGTTAGGCAAGACGTCATCATAATGCAATGACATCAGTGTAAATGACGGATACATTTTGCTTTTTTACAGGAAATGTCAATTTTGTCACTTGCTTCCTTTTGCCAAAATAGGGCAGAATTGTCCTCTTCACTTTTCCTGCATTTGAAATGTAAACATAAGTGCAGATTTGTAAATTCTGATGGTCCTTTAACCCATTCGTGACAGAGGTCCGCATTTTGTGGTTTGGCCTAATATCTTTTGATGCAAAGCCCTAAAAATAATACCAAATACATGAGCAGAAAGAGCAAAAAATTCTACATATACTGTGCCCATTTTGGTTGCGTCAATATTCGTTGTTTGATGCTGAAATTTTTTTAGAGGAAAATAAGCATTAAAGTCCTTAAATTGGCAATGTGATAGAAGTTTAAAATCACCTGCAAATTGGCAACTTTTCGACTTCTCATCATAATTTCTGTCAATTTATGTTCATTTCAGATACATTTTATAAGAAAAATGTAGCAATAAAATAAAAATGTTGGTGTTGCCAATTTGAAGAATAAAAGCTGATCAAATTAGGCCTTAAATAATTCCTGTCACGAATGGGTTAACACATTGAATACTGCGGTACGTCTGAGTTAATCTGGGCTAGGGCCTATGGAAAATTTGTGTTATACTGAAATTAAGTCTTATTCAATGGGTTCGTTGAAAATTCTTGTTTACACTCTGGCATATTCTCCATCCATTGAAATATCTCCCTCTCTTTCTTTATATTCCTGTTTAGGTATGAGGACAATCCCTCTCCAAAGGAAGGTGAGAAATCGAATGAGAAGGATAGCAGCAAAGGCACAGAAGCGAAGAAGTCTAAATAAGCTCTTCTTCTCCCAGACTACACACCCTTAGAGAAATGTTGCAGGGACATCCCTTTTCTTCAGTGTTAGCAGTTTTAGTCGTACCTTCACACCTGTAACATCGTCATTTATAACTCCTGCAAGCTGTTATGGAGCAATCTGTGAGGGCAGTATCGGTAATCATCATCATTCTATGTGTGCACACTTTCTCATTATTATGTTGACTTCACTCTGCCTTTGCAGATAGTAAGAGGGTGAAGTGATGCTTTCAGATTTTGAAGATTTTTTAAAGATTTTTTTTTGTTTTAGTAATTTGTTTTGATTTCTGTTTCTAAATTCTGTTGTCTTCTGAAGAAATATGGTACTACATATGTGCATAATGTTTTAAAATGCACACAGCCATATGTACACAATGTATCTTAGACTTGACAGAATTAAATTGGTAGAAATTTACTGGTACCCAAATGCTTCCCATTATTCAATGATTCGTTATGACATTGAACTCTAGACGTGACGCGACATTCCTGTTTCAGAAGTTACCTAAATGCTTAATTTTCTTCTTTTTTTTTTCAAATTGCACAAAGGGTTGGCAGAGTTAAGACTTGGTACACTACCACCCCACCCCTCCTTAAGGTTTGTTCAGATATGGCGCGGTAAACCTCTCTGTTTTTTTGTGTACAAGTGAGTGGGATATGAGGTGGCAAAGAAAAACCTGCCGAGGCAAGAGGAATATTTTTTGCCTTCTAGCGTCAAAAAGCTGTGGTCCTATCAAATTCTTTAAAAATTAGCGCAAAATATGATGTCATGAGCTTGTCTGTGCAACTTTTGGCAAAACTGTCTTTTATGTGAACTTTGACACGTTAGTGCGCGTCCATTACAGTAAGTGGCGTGGTTTACCTTGCCATATGTGAACACACAAAATAAAAGCCCTGGGGGTTTGTTGTGGGGGGTTTCCCCTTTCATATTTGAACAAGCCTATAATCATAATATGATATGACCTACCTTTTCCGTCAGGGTTGATACATGTATGTTTGGTTGTTGCAAATTTTGGAAGGGGATTTTAAAACCAATGTTGGGCTGAGGTTTACAGAGAAAACAGTAGGTGAATTTTAAGGACTCCAACGATTTAGATTCATACATTGTTGATTTTGCTGAATCTGGGAATTACTTGCCAGAGGCTTGCCACATATAGCAACATCCAAGTGTACACTGTAAACAAAATTCAAGGGTTTATCATGATTTGATTGAGTTTAGATATCGGTTATGGTATACTTGAGTACTGAGTAGCATTGACTTTGTGCATTTAATTGAAAACCCCTGTAATGAAAATAGGTTTTATGTAAATCAATTAAATAAAGTATGGATGATGCCTAGATTTACAGAAGAACACATTTTTGTTTTCATTGTCAGCATTCTATTTTTTTTAGGTAATGCATACTCTAATTTGATAATTTATACATAAAATCTCCTGAAGCTCTTTGTACATTGTGCCGATACTTCTTTTTGTCCATTTAATGTACTGATACTCACAAGAACCAAGGCATTTTTTTTACTTGATTTGCTTTAATAGTGAAATTATATAAGTTGTTCCTGTTTTATGTAACTATGTACAATCTTAGCGAAATAAATCAAAGTTGTAAACTCCAAAGCAAGCTCGAAAGCTGCATCAAAGCACCTCCAGCCCGCAAAACAAAACAAAGACATTCCTTGATGAAAGCTTTCCAGAGTATTAGGTACTTCCCAAGGATGCAAGAGGTTTTTCTTGTACAGTTATATCAGTCCAAAATCTTCCAACCTTATAGTCTCTATTTCTAAAGCCATTTGGACCATTAATGGATACACTTCATGGTCTTTGGGGGATTTATTGATTTGACAGGTTGTTGTCCTATTTGCTACCTTCCAAATCTCTATTTTTTTTTTTTTTTTTTTTACAAGCCCTATCTAAACACTCATCCAGTGACACGAGGAAATGTGCTGAGAATGTGGGGACTTTAACCATTATCATAATCGATACCTTGACATTATTAGTCATCAAGTATATTGTTGTTGTTTTTTTGTCTGGTACTTTGCTGAATATCTTAAAATAGTGAACATGATTGAAATGGTAAGCATAATTTTCATTGATAATATTGTGCTATAAGCACAGCTGGAGTAGGGCATCCGATTCTTATGATGCATGTGATATAATACTTTTAATATGCCTTCATTCTTTCTGTGGTATCACATAAATTGGGTTATGGAGTGCTGTCATTTTACTTTAACTATTTTATTATAAATTTAATTTTTACAGTTGAATTTTTTTTCTGTGATATTAAATGGAATTGAGCATATCCATGGAGTCTGCTTTTCAAATTTAGTGGGTTCCGAGTTCTTAAATCTTTATCTTCTGTAATCCACTGTTTTCAAAATCTAAGTTTTGTTTCCCTTGCACTGTTAAGGCCTTTTGAAATACATGTACGAGGGGGGAAAACTGCAGAGGGTATTTCCGAGGGTGTTTTTAAGCGCATTTTATAACGTGCAAGTGAACGGGAACGAGACATTTTACACACAATCCTTTGTTACCATTGCCGTTCATTTGGTACAAATAAAGATATGCTTAAAGGGAAAGGCCACCCCAGAAGTTTCACTGTTTCAATAAAAGGAGTTAAATTTGAACAGCATTTAAAAACACAAATTGCAAAATTGGTCAAAGAATAAGAAAATTGCACTCATTTACATTTTCTAGTAAGTTACTTTTGGCTTTGCAAATTGGCAACACAGTTGACATCATATGCGAGCAGCTCTCCATTCACTTAGTACATGAAATTTCACATTTTCTCAATTTTCTTGGAAGTTACACATTTTCCCATAGTCAAAGTATGTTATGTAAAAAGCAATTCTTACATTGACTATGGGGGTTAGAAAATGTGTAACTTCCAAGAAAATTGAGAAAATGTGAAATTTCATGTACAAAATGAATGGAGACCTGCTCGCATATGATGTCATCAGTGTTGCCAATTTGCAGAGCTAAGAATAGTTTACTAGAAAATGTAAATGAGTGTAATTTTCTTATTTTTTGACCGGTTTCGCTCATTTCTTTTTTAAAATGCTGTTCAAATTTAACTCCTTTTATTGAAACAGTGAAACTTCTGGGGTAGACTTTGCCTTTAAAATCCCCTGCAGTTTCCGCTCTCTTTACTGAACAAGCCTTTACAGTCATAAAATGCTGTTGAATGATGTATGTATTTATTTACACAATGTTTCAATACAGAGAGATGTAACTAGAACATCATAGCATGTATTCTAAAAATGGGTATCATTTAGGTTTTCACAGCATAAGTTTATTCAGGGGGCATAAAAGTATAACAGTCTGTTAGCATCTAGTTTTTACCACCTTATACCAAGTCTACCACAACAGTCACATCAGCTTTATGTTCAGGTTGGCCCTGTTGGTTTAATAATGATAATGCTTATGCTTATGCTAATGCTTGTTGCTTAGTGATGCCAGTGGCACTTCAACATAATTACCCTGGTCATGGCTTAGTGGCCAAAGTACTCTAGCATATCGTGTCCCCACTTACGCCTGAAAGTGGCAAACATTGATGAATATCTTCCCAAAGGTGCCAGGCTTGGATTGCAATCCTCTTCCTATTAATTGAGTCAAGGGTATGAACCACTATGCTGTGACATCACCATGTCAGTAGTTTCGTTATGCAATGAAGGTAAACTGTCGACCAAAATGTACATTGAAAAGATATGCAGACTATGTATCATCCATGTCTACTTAACCGTACAGTGGAAACTCAGATATACCAAGGTATATAACGAGATAATATTTTGGCTCCAGCTCTTTATATTCTATTATTGTTGTTTTAACCTGATATAACAAGATTCCTGCTATAAGAAGGTCTCAAGGACCTCGTTATACTGAGTTTCCACTGTATTTTGAGCTGGTCTGTTGTCATCGCAAGTTTGAAGAAAAAAAGGACATTCCTGTACTTGCTTCTTTATCATGATTTATCTTTGATCAGAGCATGGTGCTCTGATGGTAATGTACCTAACCCTAACCCTTAACCTTTCTCATAGAATTCCCAGTTACCCGAGCCTATAACTTCATGTACTGAGAAAATCATGCTTTGTGGAAATGCCACCAAAGCAAATAACTCTGTTACATTATCTTTATCTTATCATGTAGAAATCATTATTGCTGTGATCCGTTTTAGTCTTCTATAGAATGTATTGTTGTGCCTTTATTATGGATCTCTGTTTTTTACATCCTTTTATTTATTACTCTATGCTACATATTATTTTTATAAAAAGGGCTTTCTGGATTTTTTTTTTCTGAGGTTCCTTTTTGGAAAAAATTCTCGTAAATTTCAACATGACAGATGATCTGGTTTTATTTGGACCAAGAAATCCAAACAATATTATAACTGGACCAAATGTTGGAAGTGACAGATATTGTTTTGCTTGCATGGTGATAACTTTTTTTTTTTTTTTTTTTTAATGGAAAATATTCATGTACTTGGACATAAGCTAACAGCCTAGCAGAATTGGTTCAGAACGTTCAAAGACATATGGGCAATTCCGCGTCGGAAAAACAGTCACCTTACTTCACATTTATAGTAAAAACAATCGCTTTGATAGCCCTGAATAGCCAAATCTTTGAATTAAAAAAAGCTGAAACAATAAAGAATTCCATAATCTTTAATAGTCTGTGTTTGTATAATGCATGTTTGATTTTAAAAGACATGTTTGAAGTTTAAAATTGGTACTTTTTTCTGGTATTCCATTACCGAGGTGTTATTCTACAATATCATGAATGTAAGAATAAAATTGTTGGAATGAAAGAGTTCACATCAAAGAATGGGCATATTTACAGAGTATTAAGTGGTGAGAAGGGAGGCAGAGTACAAAAGAGGCACTGAAAGTCTAAAAATGTAGTTAACAGAATTACACCCTTACCGTGGAATTGCCCTTATTCAACATTATATTCCAAGTTTCCCACCCCACAAGTTTAAATTTGTTAGGGAATACCGGTTTATGCATGTTTTTCCTTACAAATTGAGTACAGCTTTGTGGTTTTTGACCTGTACATCGAATCAAATGTGCATCTATTAATTCCTGCACCTTTCTATGTTTCATTTTTAGAATGTATTTCTTTTCAAAGGGTATGGTTTGTGTTCATTCATAGATACATGTATGCTATGAATGGTGTGTATGTTGTAGGTTTTTTTTTTTTTTTTGGGGGGGTTAAATTTTGCAGGGGGCATGATGGGGGGGGGGGGGCAGTGATTTGTAAAGTGTACCAATCACCTAACAATAATTACAGAGTATGAAGAAAATGAAAGTATGTGTAAGCCCTTCCAGTTGGTTTCCACAGGAGGCCCTGTTGTTTACAAGTGCATATTTGATGCATTTACTAGTTTAATTTATCATTATTTGCTGAATGTCCATTTGGCGGGTATCGAATTAACATACTTTGCATATGCATGTACATGCAGTATGAAGGTGACAAGGAAGTTCTAACATACAAAGCGAATATTTTTTTTGGTTATCGGTACACTTACACTTCACTGTAAGGGATGTTTCCATGTACATGTATTCGGAAGAGGTCTGTGGGGGCATAAAAGCTGATAACAACTGGTTTATGCCTTTTTAATGTACACGTATAATGAATGCCCATTGACAGTGTGTGCATGTGGGGTCACAATCATCGCAAGTTAGTCATAAATACATATTTATTGAATGATAATTACTATTCATATTGTTTGTTGTTGTTTATAGATAAAATGTTTCATTTATCTTTTCAATTGTAATTATTTTTCATTTCCGAGAATTCATGGTGCCTGAAACACGCAAGATCCATCTATTTTACTTTAATTCCTTTTTGTTTGTTTTGCTTGAATGTTAGCAACTGAATATTTATTATGGTTAAAAACATCTTGTCTAAGCATGTCGGAAATAAATTTAAAGCCTCAAGCATATGTTCCAAGTTCTGCGATCTGAAAGTAGTATTTGATGTGAAGACTTGATAGTACTGTTCACCGACAGATGCTGCTAATACGCATCACTGGCGTATCCAGGAGCCACTGAGGGTGTGTGCCTTCCGCCCCCACCCCATCTGACAATCCTTAAGAAAAGAGAGTCAGATAGAGGTTAGAAAAGAAGAAACAGGAAGGAAGAGATAGAATAGAATAGAGAGAAGGGAGGGAAATGAAAAGAGAGAAGGGAGGGAAATTAAAAGAGACAGAAGAGAGAGAGAGGGGAAGGGAGAGGATGCTGAGAGAGATCATAGTGAAAGAGATAGAGGGAGGCAGGTTTGTGGAATGTTCAATGCTACATGTAGATTGAATGATTTAGCAGTTGATAGTATGGGCTATATATGGAGCAAATTACCAAGTTCTTGAATACCAGGGAAAACACATGTACAAGGCCATATATTTCCCAATTTTTTAAAACATGTCAAGTCCACAGGCTTTTGTGAAAATGGGGAATGCAAGAAATTACCCTCCTGGCCCAGTTTCCCCAAAAGACAAGGGAAAAACCATTTTTTAAAATCACTGCTCAAATATCTGATATGGATATTTCCCAGTTGTTTTGTTTTTTAATCATTGTCATTGTCATCATCTCTTTCTCTCCCTGGTTATCTACATGTACCCTCTTGCTCGTTCTCTCTCTACAATGTATATACAGTCATGTATCTTAGTTTTTATTCTTCTACCCATTACTTATCTCTCCAGTGCTTTCTCGTCCTTTTTCTGTCCCCAATTACTTTGAAATTGAATATTCAAGATAGGCAAATGAGAACCTTTTTTCTTTCTTCTTAACCCATTCATGACAGGAATTATTTAAAGCCTAATTTGATCAGCTTTTATTCTTCAAATTGGCAACACCAACATTTTTATTTTATTGCTACATTTTTCTTATGAGACATGATGTATCTGAAATGAATATAAATTGACAGAAATTATGATGAGAAGTCAAAAAGTTGCCAATTTGCAGGGGAAAACGGTGATTTTAAACTTTCTATCACATTGCCAATTTAAGGATTTTAATGCTTATTTTCCTTTTAAAAAATTTCAGCATCAAACAACGAATATTGACGCAACCAAAACGGGCACAGTTTGTGTAGAATTTCGTGCTCTTTCTGCTCATGTATTTGGTATGATATTTAGGGCTTTGCATCAAAAGATATTAGGCCAAACCACAAAATGTAGACCTCTGTCACGAATGGGTTAAAGTAAAGGGATTAATTACATGATGAAATATCAGTCATAAAGTAGATGATGAACAGAAATGAAGGGAAGATAATGCTAGATTTCCATCCAATCCAATCATCTCGATTGTCCCAACCTAGTCTGCAAAAACAGACATAATTTTGACACTGGAACATATAATTCCCTGAAGCCTTGAATGAGCCTATCCATGGCAAGTCTCTTTAAAAAGTCAAATAATTTGAATCCGCAAGTGACTTATCATGACAAGGCTCATTCAGGGCTTCATGGAATTACTGTATTTAAGTGTAAAAATAATGTCTGTTTTTGCAGACTTGGTTTGGAGAGATCGGGACAATCAAGTTAATTGGATCGGCAGTGGGAACCCAGCATAATGAGAAAAGCATCTATTGTTTGGCACTCCTACACGTAAATGTTTTATACCATTACGTGTCACAACTTCAACAGTCAATTCAAAAACAAAACTGCCTCGAGCAGATTCAGAGATGTATCCCTTTTATTCAATTTGTACACACAATCATAAATATAGAAAAGGTACAAATGTATACAGAGACTAGAGAGCACACATGAATGCATTTATGATAATCTTTAAAAACTAATGAATAATACTGAATAGAGTGAAGGCCTACATTACACCATCGAACCATTTATCCTACACCGGCTAACAAACCATGACAACAGAGATATCTATTACACATTTATTTGAACTAATATTAAAGGAGAATGCAGCCCAGACATTAGTGTGCTTCCAATGAAGAACAAGAAGAGTAAACACTGAAAGTTTGAGGAAAATCAGACAATCTGTTCAAGAGTTATGAACTCTGAAAGTGTGAGTAAATCCTTATTATTGGGATACTTGAATTGGCAATTTTGCCAGTATCTGTGATGTCATTGTGGACAACTCTCTGTTCATTTCGCACACAGAATTTACATTTTCTTTATTTTCAAGAAAAATAAAAAGTCTTGATTTATTGCTCAAGTATGACATGGCTACATCAATTCTGCAAGCATTTTGGGAAGAATTATGTTGATTTCTGACTTGAAATTTCATATAAATCAATTTTTTTGAAATATTATACCGGTATATAAAATGACTTGAGAGTTGTCAATGACATCACAGATGCTGGCAAAGTTGCCAACTCAAGGAACTCCATAATAGGGATCTACTGAAACTTTCAAAATTTATAACTCTTGAACAAATTGTCCCATTTTGCTCAAACTTTCACTGTTTACTCACTTGGTCATCTTTATTCACTAAGAGCACACTGATGCCTAGGTTGCATTCCCCTTTGATAAACTAATTTTGTACATATCACTATCAAGTCCTTTAGAGTACCAATCACCTGAAAAATTACTTTGTGTACAGCTGTTGTATGAACACCCCCAATATACATTGTAATATCTTTACCTGTCAATGGTAGAGGGATTTCAAGAAAATGAAGGATAACATCAGACAACAATGCACAGAATCCAGAAGCTGCACAAATTCAATTTTGTGAAAACCTCAATTCATTCCCTCATGCACCTGTCTATCGACTAGCCTTCTCACTAGTTGCTTTTATGTCAACCGAGAGAATATTTGACTTTGCAATATATTTTCGATGAAGTTACATGTATACATATTTTGATGCTCAAAGGTTACAAGAGTGACAATGAACCCCAAACACACAGGCCAAAATTTATATTGGTGATTGGTAGTACACTTTAAGAACAAACTGACAGAGATAGAGAGTTAAAAAGGAAGAAGGCACTAGGCAGTGATAGCAAAACACATACATGTACTTCACACCAAATACCAACTTAAACCAAACTTAACTATTACTGCTTCTACCAAACACACATCAGTATCTGGTTACAGGCACAGCTGGTTGAATTTGATTCAGTTATTAAAACTTCCAAATCAACATGAAAAAACAGATTCGAATTAGCAAATTGAACTTCTGCACACAGGAGCACACATTTCTTATATCATAGCGCTTTAACGTTATACACTGACCTTTTCGAAGTTTTCGTCGGCTTCCCGGGAAAAACCACTAACACGCACGTGCGCGAAATGTACATTTTCGAGAAAATCGCGAATGAAGTTTTGACCTTATTTTGAGCTCTTAGCAGGTAGTATATTATTTTTCTGTCCTAACTCTCAAACTTTCTGATAGAGCAAGATTTTTTCTTCAGTGATATTTTATGCTTTTATTCAAAACACTCTAAATGTTTTCTAAATCATTAGCATTAATATCTTTAACGGCTTTCTTCCCGGAACAAAAATGTGCGAGCAATTAGTGTCTTTCTTCCGGGAAAAAAAAAAGCGCAATAGTTCCCAGAAAAAGGTCACTATTGTGAATCGGTCTATGCGCGTAAGCACGTTGAGTGAAGAGGAATTCACGTGCTCGGGAAATTTTGTCTTCTGGCTTATTATGTCATAATGACGTCAAATTGAGGTTTGAGAATAGTACCAGAAGAAAGCTTATGACATGCTTTTTCCATTTCAAAAAAAAAAAAAAATGGGGGGAAAATTGAGAAAATGTCGATAACGGCCTTTTACCGGGAAGCCGACGATTTACAGAACAGTGAAAACCTCATTATAAAGAACATTGTTTCAACATACTCTTGTGATGACAGGGAATTTTGCCAGTCCCACTTCTTTGTATTTTATTGTTTTTTAGCCCTGATATAACAAGGTTTCGATATAAAGAGGTAATTTCTTTGGTCTGGAGGAGTTTTTTGTAACACTAGATTCATTTACGAATCTGCGCATTACTGTCCACATCCTCCAATCACATGGGTGCATTCAAGCCAGTCACCCATACTTCATACCTGTTTGTACATACTAATCAATCATATTGATCTTTGCATCTTACCAGCAGAGCATTTCTCGAAACCATCAAAATTCTAACTTCTTGGACATCCCGTGGAAATGCGTGTTGTGGATTAACATTAACACATGTTTAAATGAGATGTCCATGAACTCAGACTTGTGACGGTTTCCAGAAACACAGCCCAGGTACCTAATTAGCATCTGGGCGAGAGTGGCAAACACGGATGAATGTCTTGCCAAAAGACATTTGTACTGGGCTGGGATTTGAACCCTCAGCCTTCGGACCGAGAAACAAATGAATGAAATACTACAACACAGTCCAGTGGCGCCGGAACATTCTATCAGACAAAAGATTGGAGGGGCAAGCCATTGTGTGTTAACCATTCGTGACAGAGGGTCCACATTATGTTGTTTGGTCTAATGACTTTTGATGCAAAGCCCTAAACATCATACCAAATACATGAGCAGAAAGAGCACAAAATTCTATACTTACTGTGCCCATTTTCGTTGCATCAATATTTGCTGTTTGATGCTGAAATTTTTTTTAAAGGAAAATGAGCATTAAAGGCATTGGCTAACTTTGTGAGCAGCTGATTTAAAAAATTCTCAAACTAAGATGAAACATGTGTATGAGTACTTGTATTTATACTCAAAAACCCTGAAACCAACCATAATTTGGAAGGAAAAGCTGTAAGTTAGACGCAAACCGCGATTTTATAGCTTTCGTCTCGAGAGACACTGAACTAAGAGGACCGTTTGCGCGAATTCAAAAATACCGTTACTTGCCTTCCGCCGCGTGATACGTCAATACACACAGTGCGGTGCGTTGAGTCATGTGCGCATGCGCACTCCTTACGTTGGGTCTATGCAACCGACCCTCGTATATTTTTCAAACATTGGTTCACATTTCTAATATTTAAAAATACTTCCCGTGGATATTATGCTCTGAAACTTTCACACTGGTATTTTTACACTATAACCCTAATGTTTATCCCATTTTAAAGTAACAAAATGAGATTTTTTTAAAATCATAACAATGTTAGCCAATGCCTTTAAAATCCTTAAACTGGCAATGCGATGAAAATGTTAAAATTACTGTTTTTCCCTGCAAATTGGCAACTTTATGACTTCTCATCATACATTCTATTAATTAATATTTATTTCAGATACATGATGCTTTATAAGAAAAATGTAGCAATAAAAGAAAAATGTTGGTGTTGCCAATTTGAATAAAAGCTGATCAAATTAGGCTTTAACCCATAGCAGTACAGGGCTTTCTTGAGGTCTAAATTAATCATTTTCAATCCTCAAATTGGCAATACAAATCATTTTTTTTCCACATTTACATAGCTTGAAAAAAAGAAATATGGATAACATAAACCAAAATGAAATATAATTGTAAAATTGAATCAAAAATTGCCAATTTGAACACAGAAATAGTGATTATATATCATTCACTGCATTGCCAATTTAAAGAGTTTAATGATTAGTTACACTTAAACTGCTCTAATTCGAGAATGCCACACCATACAGCGATGGGAATGGGCTCAAATTTGTCAGTGCATTTTTCTTTTTCTGCTCATGTATGATATGTACTGCCCAAGATTCTGGACCAACAGATACTGCAAAAGTGTCTCCTAAAGGTGACACTGTACCTCTATGGGTTAAAGAATTCGTGTCACGAATGGGTTAACAATGGCTTGCCCCTCCAATCCTCCGATACGTGTACATGTGCTGCTCTTTACCTCATACCAAAAGGTAGAACATAAATTATTTTATTTTGTGAAAAGGGTGTAATGATTTCTTTAAACAATGCCCAATTATGCAAGTGTTTTTACAAATTGAAGACAAGAGCAAGAGCGGCACATTATATACAAAAATTACAACAAAAATTACTTGTGAAAATATGAACAACTTTCAATAGAAACTCGGTATCAAGAGATCAGGGGGGTGTAACGTAAAGAGATACAATCAATCTTACAATCAATTGTATCTCTTTAGTACATGGTCTGCCATAGACTTACGATTGATATCAATCGTAAGATTGATTGTATTTTTTTATGTTACACCCCATTCTGGTCCCAACTTTCTATATTCTATTGTTTTCAAACCCTGATATAACAAGATTCCTGCTATAACATAATTCTGATAGTCCCAAGGACCTTGTTATATTGAGTTTCCACTTTATCACAATTGCATGTTAAAATGACATGTTAAGATGTTTGATGCAATCACACACAAAAAACACACAAACTTGTTGAACAAATGAATGTAATTCTGAAGAGTACATGTAATGTTTTAAATGAGGAAAAATTAATCACCTTTGGCACTAACCAGGTGAAAATAGTCAACTTTTCCATCCTGAGTTGACACGAGGCCCAGGTAATTGATATTAATGATCCACTCCTACATATTTGACAAACACTAATGAAATATACATGTAAATATATATTCAGCAATAGTTTTTTTTTCCTTGAAACAAGTACGAAGTCCATAAAGACCACCTGCTCATAAAGACTGCTCTTCTTGTCTTCCCTGAGCAGCCTTTGTAAGTTTCACTGTAAAAGTAAGTTTCACTGTACAAATATTTCAAGATAAGAGACTGCATTGCATGTACTGGTCAGAAGCATCAGAAATTTTCCTCCAGTCTCTTCTGCAAAAAGTGTCTACTTTCATAATTCAGGATTAACCCGTTAAGCATGATTTGATTTTGATGTTAGTATAACACGCATAATGTGTAATAAACCCTAGTCCGTGTTCTCCTGGGCTTAGTATTCAACGGATTAAAGACAAAAGTTTTATTCTTTAGAGGAAAATAAATCGGGGGGCCAAGTGCAAGTTCAAACCTTGATGAAACTTGGCAACTTGCATAAATTCATCCTCTCTACCGTCAAGAACAAATTGCTATTCTGAAATAAATAAAGTTCATATCAATAATAACTTGGTTTCAAATTTCAATTTCATGACTACCGTAAATGAAATCTATTATCTATTATCTATTAAAGAGAATTTCATCACAATTAAACAACAGCACATCAACTGAAATATCTTATATTGGTCTAATCATTTTCATTTCACCACATTCAGCCAGTTACATGTACATGTATGTATAAAGTTTGTATTAAACTTTACAGAGTAAAGTGATTCAAGATATCAGAAAGAGAAGACAAAAAATAGATAACAAATAAATGAATAAATTTTTGTTAAAAGAGTGAAATAAAAGGAAATGTTTATAAAAACTGTCATACAGTCGTTAGACTACATGTACAGGCAATCTAGTGACAATTGTTCTTGAACAACAGACCTGTTTACTTATGTATTAAAATTTATACACGTTTCTCTCCAGAACCCTTGGTTAGCAGCAATCAGTTCACCTGTTATGCATAATGGCATCTGAACAGAAGGAATTAAGCTTGCATATATTTGCAGTGACATAGCCAGGTTCATTGGGGGGGGGGGGGGGGGGGGGGGTAGTGAGCACACAAAGTGTGCGAATTACATATTGAGCGCGCAAAGCACGGGTGGGTGCAGGGAGGAGGAAGTTCCCACTTCTCCCCCCCCCCCCCCCCCCCCCCCCCCTCCCTTCCGATGTTACTGTCTTTGTTCCTTGTCTGATCCCACTCTTCCTATATTCTCTGACCTTTTTCTTTTCTTGCTCACGCTTTTCTTTTTTACTGGGGGTATATGCACTGTTGCTATGGTGGGCTAACATCTTGCAAACTTCTCAGTTGTCAAGGGAAACTTCTGTTCAACAAGTACGTATAAAATTGGTAAACAGGTCTATTAAACAGGTTTATCAAACTGCTTTCCATCTTCGACACGGTGCTAGCACTACATCTTAAAACTTAGTCTACAACTAAAAAATCACAATCTACATGTAATTCTAAACCCTTATACTCATATCCTGAAATAACTGAAGCCCAAACAAAGCAATAAGCGAGTTCACGGATGCAGTCAGCGTTTTCTGACGTCACGGCTCGAGAGGTCATTGGAGAACCAAAATACGAACGCGCGTGCCGACGATAACGAGAAAGGTCATACCCGTCCGTTGGCCGCTCGCAACATGTACAAAATGAATGTAAATCGCGCGTGTCGTTAATAACCAGCGCTTGTACTGTAGCTTTCTTTCGAGCTTTTCTGACTTCGCGTTAATGAACTTTGCATCAATATCATCGATTATTATCTCCATTTCTCCATGATTCCTGCAATGGCTGACGAAAAAGAAGTATCTTGACAATAAACATGATGGAGGCGGGCTGCAATTTGACAGGTATTAAAGGAGAATTACGAGGGAAGATATACCCCCCCCCAAAAAAAAATAATGGAATTATGGTGATAAATGCCGTCCCCATTTAACAAATGAAGGTAGGGTAATATATTTAGGATGAGGAGTGGACTAATACACAATCATGCTACAATAATTAATGGCCATGATATGACATTGTGATTGTACTATTAAATAACATAGAATTTTCTATAACTTTATCATTTATAAAAAAAAAAAAAAAAAAAAAAAATCCTTCACCTTACTCCTGATCGACCTTCGCATATGGAAATTTATAAACTGAAATTGTATAAAAGGCTTATATAATTCAGAGATAGTTATGCATTTTATTTTATTCTGAATCTTAGTGTCTTATCATTGCCACTGGCATGGCCATCGGTCCATTGCCCTGCCCCGGGGCCAGCCGGCAGGCTCTGGCTCTGCTCCGAGGCTGATCAGGGGCCCGTTGCATAAAACTTTTGCCAGACTTTTTTTCTGGCAAAAAAAGTCTGGCAAATTTTTATGTAATGGAAAACTATGGCAATTTTTTTTTGCCATAGTTTCCTCAAATTTTGCCATAAAAAACTCCGGCAAAAGTTTTATGCAACGGGCCCCAGATGGCAGTATCAACTAGCTGCTACCTTTATGAAGCAGTTCTACACTCAATACCATTCTTAAAAACCCCAATCATAACTCACTTTGCTAAAGTTTCATCTCCCACGATATGTTTTGTCTGGATTGTAAGTGAAATACCGTCACGGAGTTTATTGTAGCAGACACTTTTCTTCAGCGGTGTTTAATCCCACATGCTGAAAATGGCGTGAGTACGAGCGAGAGCCGCCAGTATTTTCTAAACATCGTTCATAATTTCGGCGTCAGATATCATGATTACCATGTAATTAATGCTGGATAAATAAGTGAATGTAATATCATAACTACCTTTCGATGGAAATCACCTTTCGGAGAGAAAATCCTGAAAAATCAATGGTTAAGCAACGTTGGGAACGGTTCAATCGAAATCACTGCAATGAGAACAACACGGACGAACGATCGTGAACAAAGAAATCGTCCGAAAAGGTCTCCATTGACCTTTGACCCCGAGCCGAGCTTAGGGACTCGCGCATGCGCAGACTGTAACACTGAACTCGCTTTATTTATGTCACTCTTAAAAATCAATCATCCTTACAGTGAGCAAATTATTCATGTTTAAAAGCTTCAATACTCGCAATAAATATAATGGAATAAAAAGTGAGAATGCGATAGGGTAGCTTAGCTAAGTTGTGAAAAGCTACGTAAGTGGAATCCAACATACATAGATGAATAACCTGCAAGTATTACATGTACATTAAAAGTTATCCAGAGTCTACATTTTACAGTACATGTATTTAAAACTTTTAAAATTTAGAAAAATAGATTTAAAGAACAAAGTTTACATGTATTTGATCTCCTAAAAATTATTTGAAATATCTAAAGAGTAAAGTATCTGAGACTTGGAATGGAAAGATATATGTACATGTACATTGTACATGATCTATTAAAACTGACCCATTATTTTCTCTGATGATAGATGTATTGTAAACTCATGAATTCATCAGATGATGTTTACATGATTTGCTTTATCTTCTTCTTCTTCTGTTTTAACCTCCACTTTCACAACCTCCCACGTTTCCCCTTTATCCTCTTCTTCATGGTCAGATATCAAATTCACAACATCTTTGACTGGTGCCACCTTTCCAGTCTCCTCTGATTCCTCAACTATCATCTCACTTTCTTCCTGTCGCCACTTGTCGCCTCTCGTCTGCACCGAGAGAGGGTCCTGCTTCCTTCGGGCTGAAGATGACTTTGGTCTAAGAATACCGGCAGGCAATTTATTTGGTCCAGGAGTAAGTTTCTCCTTGGATGTTTCCACAGGGACAAGCTCAAAGATCGGCACAAGCACGGTGGCAGTACGCTGAGGTTTTGAAACTGCAGGGGTTTTACCGTTTTGAGGCTTTGGAGCAATACGCCGAAACATAGTCTCTGCCATCTGTGGAAAATAAATGGGTTTACCCTGTGCGACAGCCTTAGCCACGTCGGGCTGACTCTGCTTATCCTGTAACTTCTTAACTTGTGATCTCGTGACCATTCTGTTTTCGTCTTTTTTCACCTCATCCTTTACTGTGACGGGATTCAACGGTGGGGGGCCTGGGGGTGCGACTGGAATCAGGGCAAGAAATGCCCTATCATCAACCTCAGGTTGGCTTGGCTTGGGTTGGATTCGTCTCAGTATCCTTGCTCTTTCTGATGGCCGTAGCTTTTGATTCCCATCAGAGCTTTCTGACGTTTTATCGGCAACCATTTTTGGGGCCTGGTTATACTTGCAACTTTCTAACACACGTCCACTGGGAGCACACGATATACCGGACTGTGCAGCTATTGCCTTTGCAGTTATTTTCACTGCTTGATTCAAGATAGCCTTAAACTTTTGTTGCAGCTCGTTTGGTACAATGTCTGGTAACTGGGAGTTGTTCATATCTGGTGACTTCCCAAATTTATTAGCTGCACAATGGGAATGTTCTCGTTTTGGGGCCTGGGGATATGCAGGCAGAGACATGCTCCCTATCTGGCCTATGCTGTTACAGGAAAGTCCGGGATCACAAGCCGCGTTTGAATTATGGACATGAGGTTCCCCAGAGGCAGAGCTGGTACTAGCAATTAGGCCATGTTTTCTCTTCTTATTAATCTGGTAACTAAGCCACTGGCCACTGTTGACATTTCCCTCTCTTCTGAAATCTGCAAGGTTGATGATCTTCCCGCTTCCTTCAGCGCTCACAGTAGGAAAGGGCCTCTTCCTAGTAGGCCTACTAGACCATGTACTTGTCGAGGCATATTGTCTGCTCTTCCCACGTTCATGCTCATCTAGTCTGGCTCGCTCCCTTGTTGGCTTTTCCACAAACCAACCATCACTATCAATTTCACTTTCATCAAAAGATTCATAATATTCCTTAGATTTTTTCACAGGTCTTGACAATTTTGACCAATGCTGATGGAGTTCATCGTAGGAATGCATATATCCATCCTTACTTGCCATGGCAGAAAGCTGATCCTCCTCTGCCAGAGGACAATCAAATGAATCATCGTCATCTTCCTCTTTCACCATATTCATCTGAAGTTCTGCTGACTGCAAATCATCTGTGTGACTTCGTAAGTCCCATAAGGTCAATCCAGCTTCAGCTTCCTCTGTCTGAGAATTTTTCCTTTGGTTTTGTAGTCCATCCATTCTGGCTCCGAGTCTGAGTCTGGCTCTCTGGACTCTGCCGTTTCAGTCAAACAACCTCAAGTTACCACCTATCTAATAATGTTAAAATGTTATTCTTCAAAAATATGTGCTCAGCCTTGGCAAAGCCAAAGCCTCAAAACTAGACTCAATCAAAATTAAAGACAAAAGGCAAAGGCCAAAAAAGCTGAAAAAAAAAAAAATCACAGCTTTTCGTACTTGTCAATAAGTTGTAAGACTAACTGTAACGTTAGTGTTAACAATAACAGTTAACTGTTTGTTAACGTACTTAGATCTAGATCTAGGCCTAGACCTCTGCAGTCAGTGCGGAGATATTGTCGATCAATAAATTCCAGTTTAACGTTGCCATTGGACATAACCATGATAACTGCCTTCACACTCTCTGCTCACAGCAGAAAAAAGTCCTTCCGCATCATCAGATCACATTGTTGGCTATTTATAACAGAGACTGGAGAGAGTCCCGAGCACACCAGTCCAGCCCAGCTAACTCAGTCTCAGTAGGCCTAACTGTTTGTTAGCCCAGCCAGCGCAGCAGCGGGCGGCAAGCTGACTCACTACTCGTAGGCAGGCTTGTTCGTTCCCGTGCGTTGGCTGGCGATGTCGTTGATTGAGCCCTCTCCACTTCAGTCCTCCGCTGCTCCAAGGGCAGAGTCCATGTGTGTCGGGAAATTCTGATACTAGGAAGAACGACGTTCAAAATGTCCTCACTTGATCAAGTGCTTGCCAGTCGTAAAATACTTCGAACTCATCTTTACAGTCAGCTTGAAATTTGTCAATAACGCTGCTTTCGTACACTACAATACGTAGAACAAAACATAAAACAAACTACCGATACATGTATGCATGACATGTGCAATACGTAATATACGGTATACGTGTGCGTACCGCGTACTGTACTACTATACTATACACAGAAATAGAAGTCTTCTATTTCTGTGGTACTATACCGCCGTACCTAGATTTTGCTTCCGATCCTGGCCTGTACTGTATGTAGCAGATGATGGCGCTCATCTCTCTCTATCAGAGTGGAATAAAAAGAATAAACAGAATAAAAAGGAAAATATTATATCAAGATTATTGTGCAGGTGGACTTCGAGTAACTGATTACGAAGTTTTCATCAAGACTCAAAGAATAATGTGGATTAAACGACTGTCATATGGTGAAAAATATTTAGGGTGGAAAGTAACGTTTGATTACTTTTTTAGATCGTTGGGAGGCCGAAGTATATTTCTCTGTAATTACGATATGGAAAAAATGAATTTAAATGGCATACCCATGTTTTACATAGATATGTTAAAAGCCTGGCAAGAAATAGATGAATGTAGACACTTTGAAGAGAACAAGGTTAATCCTGTCATTTTTTGATAATAAAAGTATATGTTACCGAAATAAAATGATTTTTGATGCTGAACTTTTTCAGAAAGGAATATTTCAAGCATCAGATATAACTGTTGGAGGTAATATAAGACCAGTCTCATATTTTCATAACTTAGGATTTACCACCGACAGCCTGATCATGATTCAAAAAATATTTTCTGTTATTAAACAGGAATGGATACAAAGTGATTTTATAAATGTGGATACTGAATTTTTTCAAATAGATCTTAAGATCTCTGGTTATTTACAAAAATTTAGCAATTTAAAATCTGGGGGAGTAGGGTGCCGGGATGAAGGCGTAGGGTGTCATAGGACGGGACTATATATGCCTTCCTTTGTTACCTCATTTCTTTTAATTTTAAAGTATATGAAAGAAATAGTCATGTATAATTTGGTACATTTCCTATGTCTATTGATTGATGCATTGTATTTCTTTTTTTTTTCTTTATTGGAAAAATCAATCTTGTTCTGCAGTTATGGATAATTTCATAAGTTCATTTTGTGTTTATATTGATATAAATGTATTTCATTCAGTTTCCTTGTATATAAACAACTATATGTGACTTATTGTGATTGTTCCATGAAATGTAATATTGATTTCAAGAGGAAGGAATAAAATGTTATTCAAACAAAAAAATTATAAATCCACTCTGCTCTCAGAGCCCTTGATTACTCAGAGCCCCTGATTGAGGTGTCGTTGTCGAGCGCTGAGTGGGTGAGACACGAGAACAGGGGTTCGATCCCCGGCACATCGGTCGGCACTTACGCCACTGATTGAGCAAGGCAGCCATGATTTCTATACTGTATCTCCATTGCTCTTTTATCGTACATTAAATAAATTTTAGTGCTACATGTATACTGGGGCGTCGCTAAAGGGGGGGTTTAGCGACGCCCCAGTATACATTAAAAATTCTTGTGAGCAAATTCGCGATCGCTGTCGGCAAAGAGAGAGAGAGAGAGAGAAAGGAGAGGGAAGAGAAAGGAGGGAAAAAGAAAAAAAAAAAGAGGAGTAAGGTGCCCAAATAGAGTCATAATCGGCTTATTTGCTTGTGCATTTTGACGAGGAAATAACACTGGTAATACGAAAGAGAGCATATTTTTCTTCGCTCGCTGCGCTCGCTCGTATCATAATATAGGCCTACAGGATGATTTCGGAAAGCAAACACATTTGGGAAGTGAAATAAACAAATATATAATCTAGATATCTTTAAGCCCATCATGCAGTTTGATGAAGAACTATCACTTCTACGAAAGAGAGTGTATATTTTTCCTCTCTCGCTGCGTTCGCTCGTACGATATTTAGATACAGGATGTTTTCGGAAAGCAAACACATTGGGTAAGTGAAATAAACAAGTATATAATCTAGATATTTTGGCGCCCATCATGTATTTTGATGAAGAATTATATAACATAAAAAAGAGTAAATATATTTTTCCTCGCTCGCTGCGCTTGCTCGTATAATATTTAGATACAGGATGGTCTTTGAAAGCAAATAGATTTGGTAGGAGAGGTGATCAAATATATCACAATAGGTATTTTAAAGGCCCATCGTGTATTTTGATGAAGTACTTTCACTTCTACCATGAAAAGGAGTATTTTTCCTCGCTCGCTACGCTCGCTCGTACAATATTCAGATACAAGATGGATTTGGGAAAGCAAACGAATTCGGCAAGCGAGGCCCATCATGCACAATGATGAAGAATTATCACGTATCATAAAAAGAGTATATAAATTTTTTCTCGCTCGCTGCGCTCGCTCGTATGATATAGGATGGTCTTTGAAAGCAAATAAATTAGGTAAGAGTAGGTGACCAAATATATCAAAATAGATATCTTAAAGGCCCATCATGTATTTTCATGAAGAACTTTCACTTCTATCATGAAAAGGATTATATGATAAGAAGTACATAAATTTTTTCCTCGCTCGCTGCGCTCGCTCGTAAAATATTAAAATTTAGGATGGTCTTTGTAAGCGAATGAATCAGGCGAGAGAGGTGACCAAATATATAATTTAGATATCTTTAAGCCCATCATGTAGTTTGATGAAGAACTACCACTTCTACGAAAGAGAGTGTATATTTTTCCTCGCTCGCTGCGCTCGCTCGTATTATATTTAGATACAGAATGTCTTCGGAGAGCTAACACAATCAACAAGTGAGGTGAACAAATTTATAATTTAGAAGGAAAATATGATAGAGTCACACAACTGAACATGCCTCGTGGGCTTTATACGGTTGAATTTGTCGACGTTGGTCGTCGGCAATCGGAGGCATAATTTGTCGGCAATCTGGCCTCTACACCCCCCCCCCCATTAAAAAAAAGTCTAGCAACGCCCCTGCATGTATAGGCATATTGATACCAACGTGCGAAAGTATGTGTTTCTTAGAAAGAACAAAAAATCTATAATAGATCAAGGTCTTCTTTCAAGCTCTGCAATGAGCCCATCATAATCAATTTTTTTTTTGTTTCGTTTGTTTGTTTGTCTTTTGTCTTTTTAATTTTTTTTTCGGGGAGGGGGGGGGGAGTATATAGATAATTAACGACAGCATTCATTTAATTGTGTAATTTTGTATTTTGTATTTTGGACGATTCGAAATGAGTTTTGTATGATTTTCTATGTCTTGATAAAATTAATACAATATAAAGAATGAAAATATAAAACAAAATTTGTATTATGGGCATGATATGCATGAATCTAGCCTCTGATGATTATTATTCTAATCTATTTCATTTATTTTTCCCTCACTCGACTCGAAAAGCAATACAAGAATGCACAAATAATATCATATCCGAACAATCATGATAATCTCGAATGATAAGGAGAAAAACCCCCAACAAATTACTTATAGGCCTACATGAATAGGCCTACAGGAAATGGAGTTAAGACATAGAGATGTATTACATAAATTATATGAAAATAGATAATAGTCATTGCTTCTAATAGACACAAGAAGCAAAATGCACAAATCATATTGCTTTTATATAGAAAAGGTTTTTTGCAAAAGATTATAATGCCACATGTATATATTTGCCCTGAAACAATGTTACAAGAACAAAGCACCATCACACACACACACACACACACACACACACACACACACACAACAAAAAACAACCCCAAACCCAAAACAAAACAAAGAAAAAATCACTATTAAATGAAATCAATAATGTTAAAAATTTCACCATTTACAAGTTTTGATACAATCATGTTTATGTCTAAACCGAAATAATTTATTGATGGATAGATCTCTGCAGATCGCGATGGAGGTCTATAATAAAGCTTTGCAATCTGTTGCCAATAATTCCTAAATTATACAAATAATAATGAAGTATAATTAGAATTCTATGTAATAATAAGAAGTACAAGTCGAAGAGGTTAGCATATCCCAGGTGTTCGGGCAGTGGAATCACACAAAGGAATTCAAAGTAATTTAAAATTCAAATGAGGTATTGGCCGAGCCCCTATAAAAGGCCGGTGTCTCGAGTGGTATTCATCTTTCAAAGTGAAAATATGTATAGAAAAGGAGAAATGAAATACATTCTTGTCAATAGGAATCATTTTGTGTTGTTTGAAAGAATTATCATTCATTGTATTTCACACTTGATTCTTTCATAGTAAACCGTCAATCAATGTGTTGTTGAAAACCTAAGGGAAATGAAATGTACAAAGTACATTGCGGACACTTTATTTCGATAGAATGCTCTGAAAACAGTTGTTTGCAAACAATAAGAATACTGAGAAGACACAAAAGCAACCGTTTGTCAGCTTCTGTGAATCAGGGAGGGAAAACCGGAACAATGTGAGAAGATAATAAAGGGCGGGACCTCTTCGACTTGTACTTCTTATTATTACATAGAATTCTAATTATACTTCATTATTATTTGTATAATTTAGGAATTCTATTACATAAAAAACTATGAACATGGTGAAGTTCATTTGATTCATTTTAATCATAATGATAAGTATCGAGATCATTCCTTTCATTTGTTTAACTCTATACATGTTCAATTGATGTAGGAGAAATAATTACAATTGTTCTGTTGATATTTTCTGCTTTCTTCAGTACAGTATTGATACTCCATTTTATAGATATCACTTAAGCACATTAGCTATTTTTCAGTTTCACTGGTACAATGGTCAAGGAGAACGTTAATCATTTAATTTGATAATGTGCACTGATGCGAGAAGAGTTTAACAACTCTGTTGATTTAGTGTTGATTACTTTTGACAAGTAATGAGAATATACATCACAAGAGATAAGGTAATTCGTATTTGGCGTTTCTTCTTATCATTTTGAATCCCGCAAATACATGCCGTTGAGTTCAGTTAACGAAACAAAAGGGTGATATGGAATGTATTCGTTTGACGCCTACATTCTTATTCCAAAGTGATCAGGTAATAATCTCCATTCACATCGAATATGGATGACAGCTTTCGCAAAACAAAATTGTGATTTTGCGATATCAATGTTGTCGTAACATAATTACGATTGACCAAATCATATTCATTAATTCAATTTCATTATGCAGTTTTTAATGAAGAAATTTTGTTGCGAACATCTGAAATCTTGGTTCACTCATGTCTGAAAATGTATTTAATGACTACCTTCAAATCAACGAACGTACAGAAGGTCTGCAAAACGAAAGATACAAACATTTATGTTTGTCATTGAGATCTTTTTTCGATGGAATATGAGTAAAAATTATAAGAATAATCTCATATCATAGACAAGCTAGACTGTTTTATTTGTTCAAGCAAAGTAAGGCCCCTGAATCAAGGCAACTTAAAGTGCCGACGTTTTTAAAACAAAAAGGGTGAACTAGGTATATCTAGAGCAGGAAATACTGCCGTATCATTATCCGACAGATAAGATGAGTGGTCTTCTTTAAAATTTATATATCAGTGAAGGCTCAAATGAGCAAAGTAGAATTCATTGATATTGTAATGTTCGGCACTCGGGTTTAAGTACTTCTGTTTATGTTCCTTTTGGTATTTTGTGTTTATTTTGATACAGTATCACTGTACACGAATATTTTGCTTGCACAAATCATAATTCAAATGATTATTTTTCTTGCTGTATAATATTCTTACAGACGAACAAGAGAATGATGAATATATAAGATTTAATGTGTGTCGGAAGCAAGGAAAATTGCTGAAAATAAGCAAGAGTTTATTGTACCAACTGGTCTTGTCAGCAAGTTTTTGGACAGAGTCCATCTGAAATTATGAAACGGATTGACGGCTTTGACGCACATGGTAATTTCAGTCTGATATGGTTTGAGAATACAAAGAAGACTCTCCATAATAAAAGAGTAAATAACCCGTCAGAATGACTATTCTTAAGTGATGTCATAATATTCATACTGTCTTGTATTGCGCTATATACCTGATATATCGCATCAAAACATTCCAAGGCGCATGATGAAACTAACTAAGAGAGAAAGGATGACCGTCTTTAAGTTTAATTTCAAACAATCCAAAGTATCTACCGATATTAGGAGGACATATGTTCCGGAAAAACGGAGCAGCAATGCAATGAATCATGTCATCGCAAAACGTAAGCTGTTACTTTCATCTGTTCATCTCGATGCAAAAACCGTTGTACAATAAACCATTCAACAGATCAAGCAATAGCTGATCAAAATCATCATCATGTTGTTATTATTGTTGCTGCTGCTGTTTACAAGCAGAAAACATTCAAACACTGTGAAATTGTATTATTTTCCTTTCGAGTCCAACGATATTATTCTTTCACACAATATTGCCGATGTCAGACTGGGCGTGTGATCATTATCGAGTCAAAATGTTAATCATTGTGATTATCATTCAGTGAGCAGTCACTTTTTGCAAAATTATACGAACGAATCGCTGTACCCAGTCAAATTATGTGATGAATGGATATCATCAGTGGGGTAACGTTATAACATAAAACTACATTCTGCAAGCTAGGCAGTAGCAGTGTATATGTACCACCAATAATAAGACAAACTTAACTTGCTTGGAAAAAAGTCAAAATATGCCTAAAGAGGTCAAGTACCTTGCATTGAAATTAAGGGTATACAAATTCAAGTATTCTTCCTTTGTTCGATAATGCATTGGAGACAGTGGCGAAATTAAAAGCCACGAGCTCTGGATAATTGACTTGAGTACCATAGACACAGGTCGCACACAGAACAAGCATTCAACATGTTCGAGATTCTTTTTAAAATGATGCAAGTGTTCGAAAGTTGTTTTTTTGTTTTTTGTTTTTTGTTTGTTTTTTTCGCTCATGAATGGAACACGACAAAGGTATTCTAAACATGCTGAAGGGAAACAGTTGTGCATAAAGCATTCTTACGATCTCGAAATTTCAGTGTTTGGTTCAGTGAAATTAGAATAGTATTTTACAGTGCATGGTTGCACTTTCCAAACCATATTATGACAGAATGCATGTCATTGTATTGATTTTTAAATGAGTTAAGCAACAAGGGCTTTTTTGTTGCTTAGGATATTCGTCAATCCTTTTCGAGGCACACAATACAGGTGATAACATATTCAAGATGTTATCTCAGATGAATTATTTGAGGGAATATCAAAGGTATGCCCTTTCATGGATGTTGTTTAAAAAATGGACACCACATCACCGTAGCCGACGAGAATTAAGCGTTGAACGTCGTAGTAAATTGGCAACATGAAGAAGGCCTTATTTATCTATTTACTTTTCTAAGAATCACGGCATTGAAAAGCTTACATCTCAAAGCTTCATAGTGTTAAGTAATACATCTCTTGAAGTTATCAGAACTATAAATCTGAAAGGTTTAAGAAATATGAGTTCACTTTTTCTGTTCAGTTTTTTCTTTTTAATTTGGAGTGGCTCCATGAACAGTACAATGCTCTGCCTCTGCTGTGCGTCATAATATGTTTTGAATAATTTAATATTCATGACAGTAGATTCAATTAAGGCTATTAAGCCATAGCTCATAATTATACCTATTTCTCCACAGGAGAATATAACTGCAGATCACAAAGTCTCCCTTTAGAAATTTTAGACCTATGTGAGCAAATCCAAAGGTTGTGTTGGTGGTCCATCTAAAAGAATCTTCCTCAGTCATTACACCATGTGCGAAAACAAGGTTTTTCTTGACAAAGAAGCAAGAATATAACTAGCTGTCTTTTGGTAACATGGAGATCCGTGCGTTTGAATATTATACATCGACTCTCTACATTGACAATTTTGGTTTACTATTTGACGATGTACCTTCTTTATCATGAATAGTGAATCTTTGTCACATACACATATCTTAATTGTACGAGTCATGCATGTACATCCGTGATTATTTTATTTCACTGGTTAGGATTTTCACCGTCTTTGACATGGCTGCAAATCCCGTATTGAGGATTCAAATTGGACTTTGGAAAGGTCCCATCATTTCTCTGGTATGATTCCCCCATACTTTGTAACTGTAGAATTGCTTGATGTGCAAAACATAAATGCAAGCACCGAGAAGTTCACGTAGAGTACGTGGCCTTCATTTGATTGAAGCTTGATTCAATTCTCGTATAGTTTTCCCTGAAAGGAAAGGAGTGGAAAACTGGAACATTTTAATGAGATGTTGCTCATATTCATTACCCCTTTTCAGTTAGGGTGTTTGTTTGGTTGGTTGTTGTTTTTTTGTTTTTGTTTTTTGTTTTGTTTGGTTTGTAATTTTTGGGCCATGCATAGGAGCATGTATTGTTGGATATTGCTTGGATATCCAGGCCAGTTCACACTTTCCTTTGAGTAGAAAGCATCAATTCGCCTTAATCGCACTTTCGGTCAATTATACCAATAAGTTTGACGAACTGGCATTTTGTTTTTCACCATTTTACAGTGTACAGTCATGTATACTGTAGTTGTCTAATGATGAAAAAGAAGGGCTTCTGAAAAACAAATCAGAAGAAAAGAATCGGATACCGATCCCAAAACTCAGTCGCCAGGTTGACATAAGGTCCACACAGAAAGGTTGTGGAAGGAGTTCAGTGGAGGGAATGTCACTTTGCTTGCATGTAAATCCAGCCTTTTACACAAGTCTGGAAGAAATAGAACGGGGCTTCGCCCACGTTCATGCTGAGCCATGTCGCCAAGACATGCAAGGCAACACCAGCAAACTTCTTCTGAAGTACGTCTAGCATCAGGCCTGTCCATGGAGGTGCGAGTGTTGCAAGTCTCTATACGACCAGCATGCCGAGCATGTCTGGATGTATTGGAACAGGGCCGCGCCCAGTCCATAAGCCGAGTCACAAAGACAAGGCAAGTTGAGCCGCTGTTCTCTAGCCACCATTGTGACTATACCTACCTGGAGAACAGCCCACTGGCTCCAGCTCGTTGAATTGTAGAAGATACATCTGGTCTGGTCTGTCCGTCACTGCCTGCACACAAGGAAAAGATGAATACCTCTCGAGACACCGGCCTTTTATAGGGGCTCGGCCAATACCTCATTTGAATTTTAAATTACTTTGAATTCCTTTGTGTGATTCCACTGCCCGAACACCTGGGATATGCTAACCTCTGAAGACTTGTACGAGTGTTATGTAATAGAATCCTTATTTGTGGAAACTTTCTTACAAGGGCGGTGCTACAGGGGGGGGGGGCAGGGGCAACCACCCCTGTGATTTTTCATGTGATCAAAAAAAAAAAAAATCAGGACAAAAAGAAGAAAAAAAAGAAGAAAGAAGAAGAAGAGTATGGGAAAAGAGAGGTCTTTGGCATGCAACTACATTGATACCCCTATTTGTTCCTTATAACGTCAATAAACACACCCATGGGTCATCCGATTGCCCCCTACTAGTCAAAATACCCCGGCGCTGCCCCTGCTTTCTTCCGTGTTTAAAAAGCTTTGCAGAGCAGCTAAAGGTGCCCTGTTTCATAAAAAGTTGCTGGGGAGCGTTTAATGAAAGGACTTGTCGGATGTTTTATCCGACAAAGTCTGTTTTAACCGACAGTTGCCATAGTAACGATGCTTCTCAGCCAATCAAAATGAAGGAAAGATGTCAGATCTGACAACTTGTCAGACAACACATGTTGATGAAACGCCCCCCAGATTGGCTTTTATATTGAAAATTGCCATTCTAGCAAGAGTTGCTATTGTAACAATTTTTTATGAAATGGGGCCCTGGTGCGTAGCTCATTTTTTTTTTTTTGGGGGGGGGGCGGGGCGGGCGCGGTGCAGACAGCATGCGAAGAAGGTGAATGATAGTCATGCATTTAAAAATGAACGTCTACAAAACAATAACAGAAAGAAAAAACAAACAAACAACAGAGCACTCGAAGTGCGCTCCCGGCGGCTAGGGAGAGGGTGCGACGAAGATCAATGATGATAATGATAATAATGATATCATTATAAAAATGATAATTAATTATTAATGATAATAATGATTATGATAACCATAAATGATAAGAGAAATATTCATCAATGATAAAGTCGTGATTGACAATCCATGAATAATTCACATGCCACAGACTTTACCCATCGTTCTTGTGTTTCGTATATCCTAGTGAACATAAGAGGAGGACCACCCGAGCCTGGAGTTAACCTCCGGGAGTTACCTCGAGGGAGACGATCAATATCGCAAGATCGAGTAGGCCGGCCACGAAATCGAAACATCAGGGCCCGAATTCACTCAAAAAGTTCAAACCAGGGGAGCGTTTCATGAAAGGACTTGTCGGATGTTTTATCCGAAAAAGTCTGTTTTATCCGACAGTTGCCATAGCACCGATGCTTCTCAGCCAATCAAAATCAAGGAAAGATGTCAGATCTGACAACTTGTCAGACAACAAATGTTGATGAAACGCCCCCCTGGGGTGGGTTAAATCCCTTCAAGAGCTCTAGGTCTATGTGCTTTAATGCAAAATCCGGTTTTAAAGTTTGAAAAGCTCAAGAACCTTTTGGGTATAGAGTAGTAGTTTTGTGACAACATTCGAAATATAATTTATACTATTGTATATTATTCAATTTCTCATTCAGCGAGAAAGAAAAAACAATGAAGAAAAAACAAAAACAAAAAAGGACAAGAACTTAAAATAATCGATGTTGAAATATCAACCACAAATTTTGCTATATTATTAAATTCAATTAACATTCTTTTCACTCCACTGCGCGTGGCCATTAATTTGTGCTTATATTTTACGCTTATTTTTTAAACTTTTGTGAACTTATGACAATGTTGTCGCATCTAAATCACAGATTCTATTCTAGGGAAGCCCGAAACAGTAACATAACCGTTAATAATTTTCAATAAACCGCTTGCAGTGAAAAGTGCGAACAAAAGATGATTCGCCACGTACAGAGCCGTAGCAGCCGCTTTTTTTATGAGGAGCTCGGTAACCTTTGACAGTTCGGTTAGTAAGCCGTCATTAACATAATCCATGTTTACAAACCGCTGGTTGGCTGGCTGGTAAACGCGTAAACGGGTTACTGTCTTCACAAGCGAGGACAATTTACAAATTTAACCCAAGAATTCAGCTTCTCTCTTCCAAGGGTGCGTCTTTTGAGTGCTTTTATCAATAATGTTACAAGGCTGAGAGACATAAGGGACATTTTCTTCAGGCTTTTGAACGTCTTGGTGTGAGTAATACCGGGTTTTGTGGGGCCCTTTTCGCTAACCCTTTGTTCAACTAGCTTGGACGCTGAATCCACTACAGTAACGTACTGGGTCAACTATGCTGTGTAGCCATCCGACGGACTAGTTTGCATACAGTGCGATATGATCGCGATCGAGGCGCCGCTGAGCTGAAAACTAGACTGACGGAAATGTTTGGTTTTCGTAGATAATATGCCCCCATATTTTTTGTATAATGAGACCATCTTATTAATCACATATCTTGGATTGTAAGCGATATTGTCTCGAGGCTAACATCCACATTGAGAAAGGGTGTGGCATGTGCAATATGGCAAAGGAATCATATCATATTTATAATAAATTTTTACACTGTGGCCATATTTTGCTCGCTGCAACTGCGCATACTACTAGTACTAGTGAGCTGAGAAGCGATCGGCGCGCGCGGATATTTCACAGGTGCATTACACGGGAAGGCATTATATTTATACTCCATAGGGAGCGAATATATTCCTCGCTTTAGAAAGAGAATAATATTAATGACTGGATTGAAGTTATGAAAAATCTAATGAATAAATGAATTGGATTTCAAATAACACTTTCAGTGTATTCATAAATCCGATTGCTTGTAGGAATCGCTTTGGAACAAATAAGAGAATGAACTATATTCTTGGATGTATTCATATTTTTCCTTTAATTTCTTTTTATAATAGTTAATACTGCCAGTTTCATGTTACATTGGAAATTATTTTGTTCTAGCTGGTTTTTTTTTTCTTAGCATGTATATAGTCAAAGCAATCTTGAATTATCTTGTAAGTGCTTATTTCATATTACTTCTAGTTTACATGTACTTCTGGCAATCTTTAAATTTGTAATTTTTATCTTGGTTTACATGTTTATCCCTATTTACTGTCTGAATATGGATACATTGCATGTGCTGTGTAAATATTGCTTTTAATGATAATTTACTAGATTACCCTTATAACTTCTGTAATGATAATTTATTATTGTTTTCATTGTTATTTGTATTTCTTCCACTTTTTACAACCATTATCATTACTATTATTATCATTATTATTATTATTATTATTATTATTATTATTATTATTATTATATTATTATTATTATTATTATTATTATTATTATTATTATTATTTTTATTATAATTATCATTATTATTATTATTATTAATATTATTATTTTTATTTTTATTATTATTATTATTATTATAAGTTTAACTGTGACTTACAGACAATTTCTGTGCTGCAAAACTGCGACTTACAGGGAAGATTTAGTTAATAATCTTCCCCATATAGTTTTGCATGGCAGAAAAGTTATGATCCCTGCTGTTTAGGTGTGCAATAGTGCCATCAGTTAGAATAGATACCTAACTTACAATACTTGGATTGAACCACTATCTCTCCATGGTAGGGGTGCTAAATCGATGCAATAATTTTATGTCGTTATTATCATGTGTCATCTAAAAGTGAACATTAAGGGGAATCTGCAATATGTTTTACATGGTAAATATAGTAAATATAATATTTTTTCAATTTATCTTCCAATTTAGATTTCAAGTTGTAGACCATTAGTTAATTGCCAAATGATATCAATTAACTGAAAAATGAAGTAATTAGGTCTTTTGAGTGACCACCACGTGACCGTCATGAAATTGACCCTAAGTGTCAGTTTAAGATGACTTGCCCTTAAGTCGCAGATAGTGTTATTATTATTATCATCATCATCATTCTTCTTCTTCTCCTTCTTCTTCTTCATCTTATTATTATTATTATTATTATTATTATTATTATTATTATTATTATTATTATTGTTGTTATTATTAGTAGTATTATCATTATTTTTTTAAAATTATTATCATTATAATCTTTCTCATAATGTTGTAATTATTTTTATTGTTGTTGTTGATGTTATCAATATTATAATAGTTCTGTTATCATTAATCTATCAGTATTATTTTCACTATGGTTTTGCCTATATACGTAGACCACGATGTCTGAGCCTCGTTACACCATTGAGCAGATAGAGCTCTTGCGGCGCCTAGTCCGCACTGGACTCACCAAAGAAGAAATCATCCATGCCTGTGACACCATGGCTAAGATGGACTCTGAGTTGGGTCCCCTCCCTTCCAGAATGGAACAGCCCATAGTCACCTCTGCTGCATCTCCCCCAATCAGCAGCTACCATGCCCCGCAGCAGCTGACAGTGACCAATAGGAACTCAGGGCTGGATGCAGGGGGTGGGCTTGGCCAGGAACCGGCCTCACCAGGAAGCAGAACCTCGCTGGTGACCCTCCTGTCCAATGTAGGACATGGTTACCAGGAGAATGGAGATGGCAGTGATGGAGGAAGAGGAGGAGTAGAGGACTTACATGTAACAAATGAGGAGGTAGAAGCTCTTTTCAGGTAAAAATTCTGGTTATATTTCCCTTTAAAATTTCACTTGCATCATTTATCCTTTTCACTTGTCTCAGTCTTTTTTGAAATGAACAGCAAAATGAAGATGTATCAACAGAGCAAAAATATGATAATAAAATAAGTAAAATAATAAGGGCAGGTTGTTGAAATATTGTATGCTACCATCAACCTAACCTCCACCCCCCCCCCTCCCAACCACATCTTCCACCTCTTGAGGATATTACAGTCACTAAATTCACCATGTATGACCATCTATATGTAAGATTGTTTTTTGTTGAATAAAATCTTGATAAATCAAATCAAATTGTATCATATGGAATCATTAGAATTTATAATGTTTTGATCAGTGGAGAAAAGAGCCTCCCCAAACTTTCTTGTTGATGACGGATCTATGATTGTTTGCTGAATATTTTAAATGGGAAATTTCTTTTTTCTACCAGACTTTGTTTTGAGTTAACATTTTCTAGAGCTGCATTGGTATATCGCTCACTACTTTCATTAACTTTTTTTTTTCAGTATTAGCTTGGATTCAGCTGGAGCAACTTAAAGTAAAAAGTTTTTCTATAATTCCTTTTGATTTATAACCACTACCCCAGGAAAGGTCACATGAACGTGAAAGAAGACATCAAAGACTTCCTGACACGCAACCGTCTCTCCCAGAATCTGATCTCCCAGTCTACCGGTATCAGTCAGAGCTACATCTCGCAGTTCCTTCTTCATGGTTATGTGATGCGGAGGAGCACCCAGGCTATCCTTTACCGTTGGTATCTTGCCAAGAGGAAAGAGCTGGAAGTCATGGGTAAATATCGTAACTTAGGGGCTTATACACGTTTTGTAAAAAGGAGAGGAAAGGGGAGGGGATATTTCTGCAATATTTCTGCCACGCAAAAAAGCGATGAGCTGGGGTTGTATTTGGTTTCGTCATGGGAATCATTGATTGTGCAAGACATAACTATAAAAAATGATATTTTAGCAAAATAGGAGGAAACAAAGAGATCCCACTGCTGCCACCAAATATCCTTTTGTTACTGTTTGTAGGTGTTATCAACAGTGTACCAGACCAAGACAACTCTGCTTCCTCCCCGCACATGACGAACCACCGAGTGCGCCCTCTCCAACCCCGTTATGCCCCCTACCAAGCTCCCACCCAGTCCACGCCCAGTAACTCTGGTGGAAATTCGGGCAAGCGAAGGGAAAGGTTTGTCTGGAAGGACAACTGCCTGAAGGTTCTGGAGGCGTACTTTAAGAAGAATCCTTATCCCAATGACATGGAGCGCATCAGATTGTCAGATGCTTGTAATGCTATGCAACAGGTCACAGGTAATTCAAGTAGTGTGAAAAAATACTTCTCTATTTTTGTATGAGAGCTTTTGGGGGGATAATTGAACAACTGAGCATTCCTTGTAATGACTTGTCATGTAGTTTATTTATTTTTTTTTGTTTTTAGAGTTTATAGTTTATAGAGCTCTTTGGGAGCTTCCTCTAGCTAATTGAGTTTCTGCCCTATATTGCTTAGTCATGTGTTGTTCTGGGGATAAAACATGAAATAATTGAACGAATAAGGCAAAAAATGGTATGAATTGATGAAAGTTCAAATCTTACCCATTTTTCCAGGTAATGATATCCCAGAGCACAGTCGAGTGAACCCAAGCAAAGTTTACAACTGGTTTGCCAATAGGAGAAAAGATGCTAACCGCAAAAAGAGAATGGGTAAGTAAGAGCTATTTTTTTCACTGCAAGGTCTTACAGTACTATTCTGTTATCGTCCAGAAGAAGCATTCTTTTAGTGGATCATCATAGAGGAACTTTCAAATTGTCATAGAGCTGCAGATGAATCGGAAGAACGTTATGTGAAAATTCTGTGGTAGCAGGGATCATCTTACGTCAGTAATGTCACATCAAGATACATGTACCTTGATACTAGAATACGTGTACATCAGTGACCCCACACTTGCTACAGCAACATCCTTTCATATGAGAGGGAATCGCATTTGTTTAGAAAAGCTCTCTTTGACTGTCTTTCGACAAGTGCTTGTAAGTCTGCCATTTCTGTTGAAAGTTAATGAATTTCTGAATTTGCTGATTTTTTTTTCATGTTTTCATGTGTCTTTTCAGCTGCAGAAACTATACCGGTAGTTACAAGGGCAATGTCACATGATGATGATTCTATCCCTGAAGTTGATTATCTTGAAGATTCCAGTGCTGATCTTGGTCAGGAAGGGGACATGACAGGTTAGATCTTGTCAGATAATCATAGTAAGGCCTTATTATCAGACATATATGTCACAATAAAACTCTGCAGTTTTTAAAGCATTATGTGTTTCCCATTGATTTTGCCACAGATAAATGTACATGTAAGAACTTTGTTGCTAAATGTTGTAAATCTCCACTTCCAATTCATTTAGTTCTAGCAACCAACAAACCAACAAAGAAAGAAACAAAAAAGTGCAGTGCACAGTTAAGGTTTGACTGGCTATATGTGAACAAGCCACATATTGATGCTTGCCTTCTAACATACTTCATTCATTCATCTTTGGCAGAAAATGTCAGTTGCCTGTCCTTTAGCTGAATACTTGGCTTTAACAAGCAATTGCTTTTCTGGGAATTTCACCTACCCTGTGATGCAGAAAGCAGTGAAAATTCGACATGTTTGCAGGTCTTTTAAAAATCTGCTAACATAGAAAATTAGATCCTTTTTGAATTTTTTTTCTTTATTTTTGTCTAATCATGGTTCTTTTGTGTCTACTAAAGCTGCCTTCAAGGCTTTAGCTAAGTCACTCACCTCTCCCATATGTTTTTTCCCCAGCTACTAAAGAGAAATGGTTTATATGAAAAGCTAGTTTTTGGAGTTTCACCAATAAACTGTTTCTTGCGATATAATATTTACAGGTGAAATTGAAGATGAGCAAAATGGTTCCGGCATGATGGATCACATGGGGGGTGACGAATCCCACCAAGACCCTACGGAAGTTGCGACCCAGCTGGTAGAGGTCAACAACTCCATCATGACTCTTATGAAGGCTGTGGAGGAGAGGACAGAAGACCCACAGGTCAAGACAGAAGCTGACACGTGATTGGGACAGAGGCTGAGGTACGAGGATGCTGTTGGTGATTTGGGGTTTCACCATCCTATTGTTAGTATTTTAAGCAAGGCAGAAAGTGACATGTACTTGTTCTTGATCCATAGTCAAAGATATATGGCTGGACCAAAGTAGTTTTGCAGTTTTTTGGTTTGAAAGGATGTGTGATCTTGTTTATTACCCTTAGCTGTGACCTTGTCAGAGAGATGCACATATTTCTTTTTATGGGGATGTGCTGCCCAAATGGGTTGCCTTTTCACAAGAAATCCCTGAACATGGGTCCTAGTTTCTAAATTTTTTTTTCCTAAACATGGGTTCACATTTTCAACAAAATCTCTAAACATGGGTGGTAAATACATGTTTACCAATAGAAAAGGGTCCAGTTTTTATGACGAATCCGTGAACATGGGTCTACGTTTTGCAAGAATCCCCAACCATGGCTACCTTTTTTCGGCACTAACGCACTTTTGTATCCACGTGCGTATTTCCAGTTGCAGTGAACAAATCTGCGTCAAATTTCACAGTTTGATCAGCAACATGTATTCAATCTTGCGCCTGAATTTGAATAGATCTGACTGAGGGAACCTTGATTACTGCTTTGATGTCCAGCTCAGTACGGTCTCTCCGCTGTATGCTTCGTGCTGGGGCTTTGTGCTCAACTGAAGCAAGCAATCAATTTGGTATTAATTCATGACAAATACTTCCTGCCTGCTAGTTCTGCTCATCTTTAGCTGCACGGAGCACACAGCGGAGAGACCGTACTGAGAAACATCGGATATCAAATTTTGACGCAGATTCGTACATTACAACTGGAAATATGCGCATGGATACAAAAGTGCATTAGCGCACTTTTTTAAGGTAGTATAGTCCATGATGGAGAGTTGAACCATGATATAAACCATGTTTTCAGTTTCTTGAATTTGGCAGAGCAAATGTCTTATGACCTTTTATGATAGCAGTTGACTAAATAGGCTGAAAAACATCCTCTATTCATGACAATAAACCTGAGGTTTTGAATATTGGGCGTTTATTCCAGGATGATTTGTGCAGCATACAGGCGGTTCCTGCATTTTGCTTGAAAATGATCTTCATAGACCATTGAAGCATCAAGTGGAAGTCATAATGTAGGGAAACTTGTATCGATCCTCTGCTTGAAATTGCCAAGGTTGCATTGTGACTTGGTTTTGTATAAAGAAGAGCGTTGCTCAAATATGGCAATAATGATGTCATAAGTGTTTTTCTTCAGACAATCAATCCTTACTCATTTTATTGCATACTTCAACATTGTGTACCTTGCCTGACATATAACCATGCAATGAGTATTGTGCTGTAATGATGCTTTTGGAACCTCTTCTTAATTTTTTTTGACAATCTTCATATCTGAAAAAATAAACTTCACATTTTCCTAAAGCTGGTGTCAAACTTTAGCACTGAAGCATGAAACCACTGTATTTTTTTGTTATTCATGCACACCAAGAGGTTTGATGAAAATGTAGACTGAGAATGCTGAATTGCTGACAATTGTTTTCAAAAGGCTGCTTGTTTTCTTTTAAAATTTTCACCCAGTCTGTTCTTCTGGTACATACAGCTGCGTATTAAGGGCAATTGTTTGGTTAATTTTTTTTTTTGTACATCTACATGTATGTACTTACATGAATTTTCCTAAACTTGCAATGACTTTTAAACTTTTTAACAAACATAAAGTCAATATAAAAATAATACAGTAGGTTTACTTATGAATTTTTGTATATTTTGCAGGAAAATGCATTGCCAAACTTTTGTTTGTTATTCAAATGCTCATACTTTATGTATTATATTTATCCAGAAAGCTGGGTGTAAATGTGTTTTCAAATTTGCTTAAAGGATTTATAAGCTATGATAAGTAATGTGTATGTAATGAAATTATTTTTGAATATTTATTGGACCAAAGAAGGAAACTGTGAGTGTTCCAGGATTACTTCTTACAGATATTCAGAAAAAGCCAAATTTATTTCATAATGAAATTAGCTATTTTCGTCATTATCTAGACTGTAATATTTATATCAACACCTTGAGTAACATTATTTTTCTTTCTTGTGTTATTGAAGCATCTAAGAATGTTATTAAGTAACACCCTAATGTTTAAACCTTTAGTATTTTATTCCTCCTTAACAGGATCCATAACATTGAATCAGATTGTTGATGGAATTGAATTAGAAATCAATTAATCATTTAAGAAAACTGTGAGGAAGTTTTCAAGGACATAGTTCATTCATCATTTTCATGAATTGATGAACTGGAGCATGACTGATATTTAGCACTTGGCAAGGCCTGGCATCGTAATATAACTCTAAAATTGTGGCAAAAAGAATTCCAGCACAAAGAGAAAATGTAAATTTTCACAATATTATTACTACCAAAACTGAAGCAGCCACTATCACATCAGCCCATTGACTCATGACTTTGATCACTTAAACCATGTTTCACTGACCAATGTGTCTATTCCATTTACTTGCATTTAGATTGCAATATAATTATGAGAAGAGTTCCCATGATGGATTGGATGGAATTTAATACTTACATTTCGGTTTCTTTTTTTTATTTTTTTTTTTTTATTAATGAACAGTTTGAATATTTTTAGCTGGGACATAAATGTGTTTCTTGTTGAAATGAATGTAGCCATTATTTTATTCTAGATTTTTTATTTTTGCATTTGCTCTTATTTTGAAAATGAATACCATTATCCAACTCTATCAGTCCTACGAATTTAAGTAGATATACATGTAAGATAAAACCTCTATATAAGACTGCTCAAGTTATGAGCAAGTGGTCTTTTTATGCCGATGGTCACTAAAGCAGGTTTTATGTGTCATTCAAGAGGTTTTGATTTGAAGTATGTCTTATAGAATGTGTTTCCATTTTTACTTTGTTATTATACAGGCTTAGTTTTAATGTAAAGATATTTAAGTGATGAAAAATTTACATGAACAATGTACATGTATATCTTTTGCTTTAATATTTCACTATGTGAAACATTTGCACTGTAAGTTTACATAGTTTACATTTCCCCCTAACACCATGAAAAGAAATGCAATAATTTGCATAGCTTGGATATTAAGAATCAGGAAAATAAACCATTTATTTACATGTTATTATTATTGTGTGTATGCTAAAGAGAAGTCAAATGGTTGTGAAATGTTCATCATTCAGTAGCAATACACGGGAAGGGAGTAAGTATGGAAGGGGGGGGGGTGGGGAGGGGGAATGGGGTGGTGGTTTATCATACGTGTAATTCCACCAAGCTCTTAATTCTCTGATTTCCATAATGATATCATGATTACATATTTCATCTCCTAACTCTCTCCTCTTAAATGTACTCAGGATCCTTTATTCACATAAATTGTACTTTCCCTTTTCAAGGTGTGATTTGCAGTATTCTACAATTTATCTCTGATCCCATCATTACATTGATCCACTCTCTTGCAGTTAATGAATACAAACAAACAAATAAACAAAGAATGCTTTGATTTGTTGTAATACAGGCGAACCTTGTCGGAACAAACTTCTCTGGACTGAGGAAATTACCTCTTTATATTGAAATCTTGGTATATCAGGGCTAAAAAACAATAAAATACAAAGAAGTGGGGCCCTGCAAAATTACCTTGTTGTAACAAGAGTTTGTTATAACAGTGTTCTTTATAATGAGGGTCCACTGTATCTCCATGCAGTCTGTATACGAACCAAATTTTAAATCAGAATAATCGACTCAAATACTTTCCAAGGGAATTAGGTGGAATGACATTTTAATTCATTTATACTGCTTTCACATCAAGGTACGGTCGCTGCGACCGGTCGTTGCGACCGTACCCAGCGACCGATCGGACGTGCTTTCACACCTCCGTCAAAACTTGGTCAGGCCCAGAGCGATCGGTCGCTGTATAGCTGACCTAGCCGGAAGCGGAAGTAGAGATAATGCGTAGGCATGTATGGGGGTCATTGCATTTCGATCGGTCGCTGAGTACGATGTGCTTTCACATCTAGCTTGCATCAGTCGCGATCAGTCGCTGAAGTACCTCACCGACGGTACTCAGCGACCGATCGTTTTTGACCAAAAAGATCGGTCGCAGCGACCGATGAAATGCTTTCACATTATGATTTCATCGGTCGCAGTGACCGCTCGCAGCGACCGTACCTTGGTGTGAAAGCAGTATTAGTCATCCTCACTTTTTAGGAGCATGTGAAAAATGTTTTGGCGATAATCTAATACTTCTCTCATGTCGTGTTTTAAAACACTATTCAAATATAACTCTAACAAAATAAAAGGCAATATGTCGCAAAGTGCAGCAACATGCACTTTCCAAATTTGTGATAAGATATTTTTATTGATGTATTTACAATTCACATTTGGAATGAAACCTTTACTAGCTCTGTAGTTTTGTAATGAATGTTAAATGTGTAATCCTTTGAATATTTACATCGAATTCTAGTCTGTTCTTCCAAGTCATGAGTAATAATAAAGAAGTATTAGATTCATATGGTTGAAAAATATTCATACCATCTTCTCATTAGTTTCAAGTTAGTGCACAGAATTCACACACTTTGCACAGGAAAATTTGCTATCAATTCTGTTAAGGATAGGATTTGGTTATTTTATTGCTTTTGATTTAATAGCTGTGTATTCAGTTCAGTATTAAATAGAATGATTCTGATGATAAAAGCCTTATAACTAGGCATTATGTATTTACACCTTACTTAATTGGTTTGAAATAATTAGGATATTATTATTTATTGAAATATGAAACTGTTATTCTAGTGGATGCATTTTTCACAGGTTATCAATCCTTGGTGCGTTTGACCTATTCCAATCATTTGACATCTCAGGAATGGGTGTGTCTCAAAAGCCCAACTCTGAAACAGAATTTGAAATAATAAATTCACAATTGTACTAGAATAATACCTACACTGTACTAGTACAACAGACTTAGTAGCAAATTTAACTTTCATAATGAAAATGATAAGGATACATGTATTTGCTTGTTCTTGATAAAATTTGCACATAGGATACTCACACAGATGATGTTTGTTTGTAGGTTTGATGTAATAGATGTTGTTCATATAAACAGATTCCCAAGTTCCATTAGCTAATGCTTATTTTTTATCACACATATTTAAGGTAATACAACTCAATTTGGAATCAGTGCAGCTCATAATGTCAAGACACATACCATATGGATGTATGTGGTTCTGAATGGGTCAAACTTTCTCCCTGATTAGCATGCTATTTGAGATGCATTTAGTTGCAACTTTTAATCTATAAATAAGGCCCTTTTTTAACCCTGCAAGTACAAGTATATTAGTATTCATTTTGTAGACTGATGTCTTTAGTCTTAGAAACAGACCAAAGAAAGTTGTGCAAGAATTTATGACTGGTTAGTGAAATATTAGGATGATAACTATTGTGATGCTGTTGTTTTGTAAAGAGTGTGGACAGAGGTTTGTTTTGTAGAATGTCATATGTACATGTACACAGTGCTGAGTGGTTTTTGTGTTTTTACTTAAATAGACAAATATTTTGGTATTAATGTATATATGCAGTGCATCATTTTGATGCGAAAATAAACATAAAATTCTGAACTTTGTGTCAATGTCTGTAATTTGTTCTGTCATGGTTCTGTAGGAGTACTGGAAATGTTTTAAAAATTCCACCATTCCTTAACTTTCACACTGGAAAAAAAAAACTAGGCAGGAATGGAGGAAGCTTGGGTTGGGAAAAAATATGTTTAAAAAATGAAATGGTATCAAATTAATCTCATCTTTTCTTGTAAATTAAAAAAGGGATCCTTGTTTAAGAGGAAAAAAACATCAACAAAACAAAAACATACCCATAAAAATTTATCCCAAACTGCAATACAGCCTAAAATCTAGGCTAAATGTTTTTTTAAAAAATTCACCATTTTGATACTTTTTGCAGGTCTAATATCTTCAGAAATGCTTTGTTTTTCTCTCTATCACAAGGGTTTGTTTTTATCACATTCATTGTAACCACTGCAATTCCGTCTTTGGACCGCGAGAATGGATATTTTTCAATAAAATTCTTCAATCTATCCTTATGAAACATCTGCAGTATCACTGCCATTCAAAATATATTTCTGATTAAAGCACATTTCATAAAGTGACACCAAAAATACAGAAAAATATTTTCTTTCTTGTAAAAGTCAAGCAGGCATTTAATTGTCAAAAAAGAGAGACTCTGTACACGTACAATTCATCATAACAGGAATTGAAGATTAAGCGTGAGGATAGGACCATTGAAGAAATACTTTAAGAGGATATGTAAAGTTTTTCCCTTTTCCCACGTTGTCATTGAGGACCTGATGTTACCTGCATCATCACTTTCCTCCTTCTCCTAGATTCATGTGAATATGCCACAGTAACATTTGTAAATACATGTTACCTGCATCATCACTTTCCTCCTTCTCCTAGATTCATGTGAATATGCCACAGTAACATTTGTAAATACATGTATGGCACTTGCCATGGAGGAGGGATGACGTTTCAGGGAAAAAAATACACGGGGGCTCGGGGCGAATTCGTCCCCGAAATGCAAAAAAGAGCCCTGGAAAACTAAAAAAAAAGCCCCTGAAATTCTCATAGGGTCCAATGTAAACTGTAATACAATGTAGAAAATTTGGGTGGGTGGGCTCAAAGAGTAGTCCCGGAAAAAAAATAATCAATTTTTTTCCCTGTGACGTGTTAATGGTAACGTCATACATCATGTTTTTTAACCTTAGTCCACAGGTGAGCTTGTTCATGTTTTAAATGAACAGTGCTATTGTATAGTTGCATGACCCTGCCCTCTCTTTTTCCCCCATACTCTTCTACTCTTCTTTCTTTCTTCTTTTTTTATGCTGATCATTTTAAAAATGATAGGGGGCAACTGTCCCCCCCCCCCCACACAGTTGGAGGACAGCGATTTAATATTTTTGCTTTTTCACTTGATTGATATTCAACTTGAGATGGAAAGAAAATCACAGCATCTGAGTTTTGCTAGTGTCTTGCGATTCACCATCTTGGATCAAAGAAAATCTGGCAAAGATGTTTTTGATGGCTTTCCAAAACTCTACCACTTGGACTAAAATTGCTACATACACTCACAGAGACTGAATGGTACAAGTACACATCCAAAGTAGTAATACCTGCACTCCCTATTGCATTGAGATGGGGCACATATTGTATGATGTCATGACCTTGACTACAGGTGTCATGATAGCCATTTGCTCTCAAAAGAACCAGACATATTGCATATCAAGGTCTATTCAGTGAAAATTCAAATCTGTCCCTGGGTAGGAAGGTGGATTTTAAGTAAGGAAGTTAGACTGAGGTCTAAGTCTTCCTTTAAACTGTTAAACACAATTTAACAAAAAAAATATATGACTGAATAAGAAGAATTTCAACCAAAGTGTGCAAGCACTGAATTGAAGTTGGATTGAAATCCACAATATAAATAACTGGATAGAAGCAATAATCTGTAATGACAGTTGTTGAAACCAATAAAATGCTATCTTAGTAGAGTGAATGTACTGTATGATTACTCTCCAAGGAGCTGAGAGGTATACAGCTTCACATCTTCAGCAATCAGCTCTTGTATCACTGTGTAGTGTTTATTCAGATTCCAAATCCATGGCCTTCATGCAAGGTGATTTTAATGCCTTCTGAAGACATAATGTCATTCTACAAGGCTTTTCCAAGATTTCCATTGCAATAAAATCACCTCATCTCCATACCGGCTCAAAATGTCCACACAAAACTGGCACCACTACAGTGTCTTCCCATCTGGGATCTACAACTATCATACAAGTTCTCCACAGTCTACGATGGTTACCGTCTCCCTGGGTTTCCCAGATTTTGTTCCTACCGATTCCATCTTTCTCACCACATTCATCCCGTCGATCACCTGCCCGAAGACACAGTGCTTGCCATCCAACCTGTGTGTGAGAACATGAATAAAGAGTGATAACATGTGGATTTTTATTTTACCTTTTATTAAGGTATGATTTAATCTAAACATCCATCAAGACTTACTGAAATATGAAAGCTGCAGTCAAACTTTAGGCATTAAAGTAGTTGGATTATCAATTGGTCTTAAAGTGCACCAATCGCCTAAAATAATTTGTGTACAGCTTGAGGGGGTAAATAATACCTGGCATTCGAGGGGTTAAAGGTTAAGGAGGATGAAGAAAAGAAAGACCAAGTGAATCAGTAAATTACACAATGCATAATATATGTACAGAAGTGCAGATCTTTCGAGTGGAGTTATTTGTAATTTCTGATAGCTCCTTATAGGTAAATAAGAACAATGAATTACTAAATTAATATTTGTAATTAGATTTGCATAACTTTTCAGAATTAATTAATTCAGAATTCTTTGTAGAGGCTTTGAAGCCCTCACCAAGCCCTATCAAATAAAACAAAAAGAATCAAAATACACTGCAATATAGAGGAAAAGTAGCATTTTGTGTGATTTTGAATAAATTTGCATAATTACTGATTTACACATTTCTGGGTAGAAGTTAGGAATTCCTCATCTATCTTGATCAGTCAGAGCAATCAGAATCAAAATCAGGCAAAAATGACAGAGGAGAATTCATCATTTTGAGCACACAAGGACACAAACGAGGATGCACACACAGACACACTCACGCACCCGAATAGGGAGAGCCTATCTCATAGTCTCCTTGTGAACTTTGCTCGGCAAGGACAATAACATAAGACCACACAATTACAGCGCTGGGTATGAAATCAAATTGCCATTCAATTCGGTATCGGCCCCAATTCCAATTCATGCCTGCCCAGGCATGAACATCAACTAGTCTATCTCACAAGTCACTTATATGTTAACTGAGATTATATGTGAACTCGCAATATCACTTGATTAAGAAATATTTAAAATTCATTTTTTGAATATAGTAAAGTAACAGAGAATCCCTAACATACACAGTTGGATGTCTTTTCGTGATCAAAAGATATGAAATGAAAAAAAAAAATCCTTAAAGCTGTCAGACGAAAGAAACATGTTTAGTAAGTCAAAATATTGCAATGTGCAATATGAAAACAAATATTCTATTCCTACTGAGGCAGCCCAATGTACATACTGCATCATGCTTTCTTCATTATGGATAATCAAAAGCACAATCATAATCATAAAACCTAATTATATCATTGTGTCCTTCCTATTGATCGAGTCCATTTTGTACTTTTGTGTAAAAGTGTTTTATCGGTAGAGGGAGTTAAACATCAAGCAATATGTTAGTCAGTGGCCTCTGTTGAACCAGGTTTAATTTTAAAGTTCGAGAAAACTGCTATCGTGACCATGTTTTTACCATTCTGTCTTTTCTGTTGTCAAGAAGAACTGTGATCCATTTGTGTTCGGACCCGAATTTGCCATCGATAGCATTCCTGTCACAGGGCAAAAATTAAAAAAGAGAAAAATATATTACAACTATTTGTGAAGTCCTATTTTGCATGAAAAAGAAAATGAAACATTCAATATTAACTCCAGTTAAAAGTGAATCACAGGTGAAATCTCGCTGCTGTTTAGCTCAAATGAGGACAGTGACACGCATATGAGTGGCTTAGTCAAACATACATTGATAGAAATAAACCAGTTAGGCTTCTTTAATATCAGAAGTCTCATCTTGTGTCTTTGATCGTCTTCTCCTCTTTTACAATGGCTTTCTTGATCCCCCGTTGTCTACGGAGAAAAGGGAGGATTGGAGGGGGAAAAGACACAAAGCGGGAAAGACGCTAAAAGATGCATTCCAAATTGGCTCTGACTTTTGATTTATAAGATGTCTTAAAAATCAACCTCTTGTCCTCTGTTACAGCCAGGAGTAGTCTTTACAGTAATACCATGTTAGTCACCCATTGGAAAATCCTTCCCACATTAAATTCCTACATAAGACAGAGAAAGATGCACTCGTGCTGCTAAGGGTTGGAACCAAATGAACTAAATTTGTTTGAAGACTTATCTACTTCAAAATGTTACCTACAAACGTAACTTTTTATAAACAGTTATAAATGAATGACTTAATTCATTTGGAATGTACACGAGTAATATGGCATTGTATACCATGGGTATAGTTAACCCATTCATGACAGAGGGTCCACATTATGTGGTTTGGTTTAATAACTTTTGATGCAGAGCCGTAAAGATCATACCAAATACATGAGCAGAAAGAGCAAAAAATTCTACACTTACGGTGCCCATTTTCATTGCATCAATATTTGTTGTTTGATGCTGAAATTTTTAAAAAGGAAAATAAGCATTAAAATCCTTAAATTGGCAATGCGATGAAAATGTTAAATTTACCATTTTCCCCTGCAAATTGGCAACTTTATGACTTCTCACCATACATTCAGTCAATTTATATTTATTTCAGATACATGATGTTTTATAAGAAAAATGTAGCAATACAAGAAAAATGTTGGTGTTGCCAATTTGAAGAATAAAAGCTGATCAAATTAGGCTTTAAATAATTCCTGTCACAAATGGGTTAATATGCATATAATGGCACAAAGTCAACTAAAAGTTGGACAGCCACTCACCTGGACCTGTGTGCTTGAGTACAAAGTTCTCATCAGCAAACTTCTTGCCATAGATAGACTTGCCTCCTGTTCCGTTATGGTTTGTGAAATCTCCTCCTTGACACATCTACAGGTCAGTGAAGGTCAAGGGTCATATACATAATTTGATTTGATTTCTCGGTTTCTATATCATCTCTCAAAAAATTCCTTTTGGTCTACAAAATGTGAAATTGATGGTTATTTGTTCATTTTTTTTTTCACAGGTGCAAACATGGAAAATTTAGAAATTACAGGATAGCTAACACTGTATACATATAATAAACATAGAATTACATCGTTGAATGATTTTCTGTTTAAGATTAAGAGAAAGGACTCGCCCAACTGCATATTTTGTGATAAAGAAATAGAAATGATTGTACATTGTTTTTTGTGATTGTGAATTTGTAGCCTGATTGTGGCATGACCTTTTGCAAATAATTTGCTTGAAAGAAGACCCAGATTTTGTCTTAAATAATTTTGAAAAAATGTTTGGAGTTCCATCTAACAAATTCCTTACTTACTTAATTTTATTGTTCAAGTATTTCATCTACCGCTGTAATATTTTCAAAACATAAAGCCAAACTTTAATGCTTTTAAGACATACATGGGAAAACAAAAGGAAATTGAGCATCATTTGGCTAAAAAGAAAGGAAAACTCCCTATCCATTTTAAGAAATGGAAATTTGACTTTTAAACCATTTTGAATTTTATGTGTATATGAACTGCTTGTACATCATTTTGTAAAACTGTATTTCTGTCAAGTTCTCCGTAAGACTCCCCACCACTGTCTTTCTTATTATCATTATTATTTAATTTGTACTTATTGACTTGTAGTATTGTAATTAGTTTTCAGTGATTGTTTTTATTTTTTGTTTGTTGATATGCTGATCTTGAAAATAAATAAAACACTCAATTATAAAACCCCCCATAAAATTACATATAAGGGCTGCAGTTAAATACATACTGTACACGTATATGAATGAAGTTTATTGGGTTTGCAGCCCTCTGCTAGCCTATAACAAAAATGTAAATAAGAAACGAACAGGGTAACTTGCACAGAAGGAAAATGGCAAGAAGCAAAAGAGCACAACTTAAGTGGCAACACCAAAGACCTGTTGATAGAAAAGGATGCTGGTTTACAATTTTTATATCTTCCTGTGCCAAATTGTTATCAGTAATCCATGACTATGATGCTCAAGTTTTTTTTCTTTTTTAAATGTTTTAGATGAGCCTGTTTTCAATGAAGCTCACTTAAGATACATGGAAAAGGAACATACCCGGTATAAGCAATATGTACCAACATTGTTGGAAATATTGGCTTCAAAAGAATCAGAACTACAACACATTAATAAGATCAGATATTTTTTTCACCTATGAATGTTTTTTTTTTACATAAACATGTGATTGAGGAATGATTAGTATAAACCATTTCTACAATATCAAGGCACCAGCAATCAAAAGAAGTTTCAATAAAAGTGCACCAAATAGGTAACCAAAAGGATACAAATTGTGGGATGATTCTGTGGAAGACGCTGCCTTTGTAGCCGAAGCCCTTCTCATGTGTGCACAAACACCGGAAATTCTCTGAAAGAACACAATAAAGACCGCATTCATTCTCTCATTATGTTAAACATGAACATACAATTCAAGGAAAGCAGTCTTTATGAGCAGGTACATGTAGTCTCTGTGTACAGGTTCCTCTAATACATGTTTTAATGCTATTGAAGTGAAATGAAAATGATGGTATTTATAGACAGGTGGTCTTTCCACACAGACAGTTGCTAATGCAGGCATGACTGTATTCAACAGTGAATACTTTTTAGAGTGAACTACAGGAAAATCAAACGAAAATTGCAAGCAATTGGAGTTCTTTATCAACCAAGATTTTTTTTTCTTGTGTGTGTGTTTGTTTTTTGGGGGTGTAGCATTTGTTACCTGGGACATTAGGAGGTAACTATGAAGTAAAAAAATACTGTCGAAATTAGTGGTACAAATGATGTCAGTTGACACCTACTCTACAACAAGATTCATATAAATTCTTACCAGCAGTCATAGGTGTGACATCTGCCCTTAGTTGTATGGTGATACGGCCTGCTGCCTTGCTTCCTATCTTGATGTCAAAGAACACTTGTGGATTGGCCTTGGACTTCTTGGGTGGGGGCTCAGCGGTCTGAACAATCAAAATAAATAATTGGGAACCTCAGAAGATGTAACAAATGTACAGTAGAACCCGTGTAAGTGGCCACTAAACTATACAGACCACCTTGCTAAACTGACTACCTTTATAGACATACCTGACTGTACTAAATCAAGCTTTGATAAATAAACATTAAGTTGCACTTCTGTATTGCTCTTTCAATTACAAAATGATTAAAGCCCGCCGCACACTATACGATCCGCCTGCAATCCGATTTTGGAAAAAAATGTTATAGCATTTGATATGAACATTCAAATATGTGAAATCTTAGTTATCGAAGTTTCCAATAGTTATATGAATTCAAAAATCGAAATTCCGGGCGACTGTGAACCTCCCTGTAGGAATAAAAGCGAACTCAATTCCAAATTGTAGCAATCTTGCAATCAGCTACAATTTGAAGCCGATTTGTCCTTTACTTCCACCAAAAGGCTTGCAGTTAACCAAAATTTTGATTTTAGTATTCCTATCATTATTCTGAACTTCAAATCAGATCATTCTACCTATATAATCTTTCATATTTAATGCTAAATGCCATTTGTTTGAAAATCGGGTCGCAGTCGGATTGTATAGTGTGCAGCGGGCTTTAGTCCTGCAATCAATATGAGTATCAAAACTGACATGCATTACCTATAAGGTATATAAGGTATATAAGGTACATGGATGGATGAATTAGATGAACAGCAGCATGTTGCATGACAGGGACCAGCATCTCTTTTCCGCAGCAAAATTAAGGAAGTACAAAATTACTATAAAACCTTTCCTCACACGAAAAAGTTTGCATATTCTCACATCTAGTTGCCATAGAAACACTGTAAAAATTCCTTCTGCCAAATCAAATTTCACATGGCTCTAGCTACAATGTAGATGAATGATGAGGATGATTATTTTTTATTTTAGCTTGCTAGCTGGGCAACCATAATGAGGCTTAGGTTGTCCAATTTGATTTTTGTTGGTCATATATTAAAGTGCATCACAAAAAGTTCACATGAAACAATGGCATTTGAGACTTAGAGATATCCATATGGTTATCCTGGAATATTTTCAGTGGTCAATAATACCCAAGCACCTACTAATCTTGAGCCCTCTACGGTATGTTCATGTTCATCATGAAAGGATGTGATCTTCATGTTTTATGACCCCCCCCCAAAAAAAAACTTATTGTATTTGGAAAAAACCTGAACAACTCTACATACCTCTCCCGCATCCTCTGCTGGTCTCTTGGTTGCCGTGGCATCATCATCATCTCCTCCAACCACTCCACCTTCCTCCTTCTTCAGTGTAGCTCCTGCATACTTCTTCAGCCAAGTATCATCAGACCAAACTAAGGATAAAATTGGAATGGAAAGATCAATATGGGATTATCTGCCCATCTGAACTGAGAAAATTTTAATTATATCCCTGCAGTCCAGCAGTACATGCATAAATTATAATCATAATAATATGTTTGTGCATGTATGCACTGTTCTCCCAGAGGATCCTGTTATTGTTATCATCATCATTACCCTTGCTTTATTAACAGGGGGCTCAGTGCATGTACATTGAAGTGTGATATTTACTGTTGAAAATGGAACATTATCCCCAATTACAAAAAAATGAATAATGGTCAGAATTCACATCAAAATCTGGAGGCTAAGGTGCCAGTTTCTTGTCATCAAGGATTTTTTTCATCGTGAACAAATTTCTCTTATTTCATTTACTTTAGATTCTTCTCTGATCTCTCTCATTTTTTGTTCTGCTTCTAACACGAAAAATGACAATTTTTTTAAATACTTTTTTTTTCGGGGGGGAACCGGGGGGACCAGGGTTGACTCACTGTCCATAGGGCCCTGTTAGTTCCAGTGATAAATCTATAGGGGAAAGAGACTTCAATAGCCTGCAGGTTAACCCATTCGTGACAGGAATTATTTAAAGCCTAATTTGATCGGCTTTTATTTTTCAAATTGGCTACAATTTTTTTATTTTATTGTTACATTTTTCATATAGAACGTCATGTATCTGAAATGAATATAAATTGACAGAAATTATGAGAAGTCAAAAAGTTGCCAATTTGCAGGGGAAAACGGTGATTTTAAACTTTCTATCACATTGCCAATTTAAGGATTTTAATGCTTATTTTCCTTTAAAAAATTTTCAGCATCAAACAACGAATACTGACGCAACCAAAATGGGCACAGTTTGTGTAGAATTTTTTTGCTCTTTCTGCTCATGTATTTGGTATGATTTTTAGGGCTTTGCATCAAAAGATATTAGGCCAAACCACAAAATGTGGACCTCTGTCATGAATGGGTTAACTTCCAGGCTCTGAAATAGTGACCTTATCAAGGATTTTTTTCATCGTGAACAAATTTCTCTTATTTCATTTACTTTAGATTCTTCTCTGATCTCTCTCATTTTTTGTTCTGCATCTAACACGAAAAATGACAATTTTTTTAAATACTTTTTTTTTCGGGGGGGGGGGGGGGGGGGGGGGGGGGAACCGGGGGGGACCAGGGTTGACTCACTGTCCATAGGGCCCTGTTAGTTCCAGTGATAAATCTATAGGGGAAAGAGACTTCAATAGCCTGCAGGTTAACCCATTCGTGACAGGAATTATTTAAAGCCTAATTTGATCGGCTTTTATTTTTCAAATTGGCTACAATTTTTTTATTTTATTGTTACATTTTTCATATAGAACGTCATGTATCTGAAATGAATATAAATTGACAGAAATTATGAGAAGTCAAAAAGTTGCCAATTTGCAGGGGAAAACGGTGATTTTAAACTTTCTATCACATTGCCAATTTAAGGATTTTAATGCTTATTTTCCTTTAAAAAATTTTCAGCATCAAACAACGAATACTGACGCAACCAAAATGGGCACAGTTTGTGTAGAATTTTTTTGCTCTTTCTGCTCATGTATTTGGTATGATTTTTAGGGCTTTGCATCAAAAGATATTAGGCCAAACCACAAAATGTGGACCTCTGTCATGAATGGGTTAACTTCCAGGCTCTGAAATAGTGACCTTAGCCTACCTGCTTTGGCTGATCCGTCTTTGATTTTCATTGGCTTTGCCAGGTTGACACGAATTGTGCGACCAAATAATTCAGAGTCATTCTGAGAGAGAGAGAGGGAGAGAGAGAGAGGGAGAGAGAGAGAGATGACTGCTTATTTCATGTCTATTCACTGCAGTAATGAATGTGGTCCTTAGATGCACGTGTATACATGCAGATGAAAATATTGCAATACTAAGAGAGAGGGAGAGAAAAACAGAGACAAAGAGAGAGAGAGATACAGAGACAGACCCATTTTTTTCAATTTATCCATGTTTTTTCCATTTCACCTGTTCAGTATAACTAAATCTTAATAGGTGGAATTCAGTTAGCATACATGAGTTGTTGCTATGTGAAGACAAGCCTCTGGCAAACTTCTTAGTTGTCAAGAGAAAGTTTTGATCAACAAGCATTCAAAAAAAAATCAGTAGGTCCATAATAGAACCATGAATCAATGAAGCAGATATATTTTATTTTAGACTTGGACACAAAAAAATCAAAAGACCCAGATCAGGTAGCCTCTCTTTCTTTGATGAGGCAATGAGAAATTCTCTCGCATAAATATCATTTTTCTTCAATACCATCTAAATAAAATTGTCTTAAGTTGAATTGCAGTAAGACAGAGTTCCTTCATGTTTCCTCTCAGTTTAAATAATCAACACCATTGCTGCATTTGAACCTACATGGCATGCAAATTGCTGCTGCCAAAACTTGCAGAAATCTTGGCATCTGCTTCGACAATAAGCTCACTTTTGAACAATTTGTCGCACAAAAATGCCCCTCTGCTTCATATGCCTTACACGAAATTGGTAAAATTCAGGAATTCATCGACAGAAGAACAACTGAGTGTTTGGTTCATGCCTTTGTCATGTGCCATTTTGATTTTTGTAACAGCCTCCTTATTCACCTACATGTACCACAGCACCTCATTCAAAGACTACAGATCATCCAAAACTCAGCAGCTTGACTAGTCACTCACACTAGAAAACATGATCTAATATCTCCTGTCTTACACAATTTACATTGGTTACCAGTCCAGTTTCGAATCCAGTTCAAGGTTTTGTTACTAGCTTTTGAATGTTTTCATGGACTAGCTCCTTCGTGTTTGAATGATCTACTCACTGTATATAAACCAACAAGACAGGTTCGATCATGCACACAGAATCTGTTTATCATACCTCCAATTCAAACAAAAACATGGCGAATGTTCATTTGCTCATGGTGCATCAGTTTTATGGAATAGCCTCCCAAACTCTCCTAGAAACATCACACGATAGAGAAGTTTAAATCTGCACTTAAAACACACTTATTCAAAATGTATCTAAGTAAACTCAGTTACCTATCTTTCAATCATGTCTTTCCTTTTCTTTTCTCTCTCTTAGAGCATATAGGGACATACAGATATAATGTGTTATGCGCTATATAAAAACTGTTCATTATTATTATAAAAAAAAGGACTTCAGATCACCCATTACACAAACATCACATCTATGTTAATAAACTGAAAATGCTCATCAATCAATATTTTATGGTGTGACCCCTAATACTTCTTTGTTGAAGTACTATAAAAAAAAATATTTCAAATTTGTGATTATGATTAGACTGCAGTTTATTTCCTTGATCATGGTGACATTTTGAAAACATAATGAAGAAAGGGATTAACAGGTCTTAAAAGTTATAACCTCTTACAAGTTTAGTAATAAGAAGTGCTTACATACCATGTTATCAATTGCAGCTGCACAGTCCTGTGTTATCAAAACACAAATCAGAATTATCATTAGAAAATCAGAGATCAGATAATAGATAATGACATATCACTTGTATTTTAATAAGTAATACTTTATGAAATTTACACAAATAACACAATGCAATGTACATCAGATAAACTGGCATGCACTCTTTCAGTTTATCAGAAAAATATTTAAAAGATTTTGGGAAAACGTGAACATCAGGGTATATGAACATTAAAATTTTTACAAAAGCTCTTATTCGGTTATCCTTAGCTATTTCCAAGCTTTCCACAGTACATGTAAATCACTCGCTACTTCCATGTACACGTTTTACTGAAACAAAGGCTTTACCTCTGCAAACTCAAACTCCACAAAAGCAAAACCTCTGTGTTTCTCGGTCTCGTAGTCCAGAGGGATCTGTATGTCCATGATGTCACCGAAAGGGATGAAGGCAGCATGAAGTGTCTTCTCTGTCACTTCTTCTGCTAATCCTCCTTGAGGAGAGAAAGAGGAAGAGAAAGAGCTCTTTATTCAACAAACATGACAAACAGAAACACTTCATCCAACAAACTGTTCAAATAACACCAGCTAAATGCAAAGAAAAAGTAAGAAAATCTTCTAAATTCATGTGAAAAGTGTTATTTTTTTCCCCAATTTCTCTATGTAATCTCTTCAAAGTTGGAAACTGTCAGGTTATAAGCACGGAAATGTAACTTTGCGCATGTAACATTGAGTAGATATACAAATACAATGCGCATTGTCATGGCATTGGCGGTGGAATCAAAACGATTGATATGACCCGATTAGACTTTTCGGCGCTAATGCACTTTCGTATCCACCCGCATATTTCCCCGTTTTAATTGTCGGATCTCTCCCAAAATTGCAGAGAATGATTGGAAATATGTATGCAATCTGTCACCTGAACTTGAATGTAATCAGACAAAGGGAACCTTCGATTACGGCTTCAATGTCTGATGTCGTCACTCAGTATAGTCAGTGATTGTATTACTGAACAGCACTGTATTACCGAACGCGTGCATTTACATGGGTCCAAAATTAATTTCCTATGCTTAGAACTATTGCAACATTCTCCCACATGAAATTTCAATAGGAAGATGACAAAAACGAGGCAAAAACACTTTTGTAATATCATTGTTTTCTCAGAAAGTAAAACTAGCTGATTGTCGATTTGTTATTGTCCAATTTTTTCCCATAGGAAACACACTTTTGGAAATACATACAATTCCATTTTCAGATCATCAAAACACCGCATATGCGGAGAGGGCAGCAATCTGAAGGTGATATCAGAGCAAAGACTACTTGTCTTTGAAAAATTTTTACATCTTCATTTCCTGTAGGTATTTGAGTATTCATGGTGGAAGTTTGATAAATATTTGGAGAATATCGTATCTGATATGATTGAATCAAATGAAAAGTGTTCGGTAATGGGATACACTTCCATACATTTCACTGGTTCCTTTGCTTTAAACACAAATGTGCCTGCCCCGAGCTAGAACAATAAAACCAAGTTTATTTACCAATTACCATTAAAAGAGAAGTGTATTTTTTTCCTCCCTCGCTACGCTTGTTCACCAAAATGGAATTAACATTGCTTAAAACACGAATGTGTCCGCCCCCGACCTGCATCAATCATGTCAATAAAACACAGTTTATGTACCAAACATTATTAAAAGAGAATTTTTTTATGCTCGCTCACCAAAATGGTATTAATATTGCCCTTTAACACGATTGTGCACGCCCTGATCAGGTCCTGCAACAACTTGATAAAACGAAGTTTATGTACCGATTAGCATTAAAACAGAAGTGTAATAATGATAATAATAACCATATTGATAACATTTAGCGAGGCATGAATGTTATACTGCGTGTGATTTTTAGCTCCGCATTATGTACCTGTACATGTAGGATACCATACAGGAATGTTGGTATAAATTTTGATTTCTAGCTTAGTTTAAGAGAAAAAGAAAGCACACACACAGCGAAGGCCGAAGGGACCATGGTTCTCACTAGAAAAAAATCCACAAACGGTTCCCACTCTGCGCAAAGCGTGGAAGTTTCGGAAGTTTTACGGAATAACACCTAAAGGTGTGGCGGCAGTATATGACATGTAGTAAAAGGATGAAAAATGCTTCTTGGTAAGCAGGAGTTGTCTATTAATGGCATAAAAGTAAAAATACATTGCCAAAAAGCAAAACAATCTTTACTAAATGCAAGACCATGGATGAAAGTGATTTAACAGGGATAGGATCTAATGATAAAGACCCACGCAGTAGCAGTCTTCCAAGCAAGGATGGTCATAATGAGCAATCTACATATACATCTGCACCTGGTCATGTGCTAGGAAAAGAGCTAAGTATGAACCCATGTTTTCAGATGGTTGGCTTTCTAACCCGCTGTTTTCGCAGTGGCTACAGAAAAAGCAAGACGCTTCTGGAAAGTTTGTACCATTCTGTAGTATCTGGAAAGTGAATATAACTATACGAAAAAGTGCAATTATGAGGCACAAAGATAGCAAAGCTCAGGAACAAGCTTCCAAAATGTATGAAGATTTGGCTAAATCACAACTTGAAATACACACATATTTTCAATCTTCATCCAGTATTGTTTCAAAGATGGAAATAAAGATGTGCAGTTTCTTGGTTGAAAACAATCTTCCAATATCTCTATCAGAAGACCTGCTTGGATTGCTGAAGAGTTTATTTCCTTCAGATTAAAATCTCAAGCACGTGACTCTAGGCAAACAGAAAGCTACTTTTGCTACGTTCACACCTTTGCGTATTTGGCTTGCGTATTGCTGCGTATTGAACAAATGCAGACATAAGCAGTCATACCCAATAAAGCTCAATGAAACGCGCTCTCATCGTACTCAATGCGCAGACTAGCGCATAGACCTGCGCTGGTTGCTCGCTAGTTTTAACATTTTTTAAACTGTCGCAAGCAAGTGCGAGGTCAAATCATTTCTTTTTTTGAGCGCTTGTCATTGCCTATAGCTGCATTTCTTGCATGATTTACCTCGCTTTAGCTCGTTGTAGTTCGCATGACTGTGCGTAATGTTGCGCTGTTGCTCGCACACCACTCGCAGCAGCAAGAACCGCTGCGGTAGTGCTCGATATACTGCAAGTTTAGCTCGTACATCATTTGCCTTTTATGAGCAGCATAATACGAGCTAGATATGCAATAGTGTGACTGCTCGCGTCAGATTTGCTGCGTATTGCTGGGTATGGCTGCAAATTGATAGTGCAGCAATACCCAAGCTAAATATGCAAAGGTGTGAACGTAGCATAACACAATTAGACAGGTATTAGGCTTTCATTACATGAAAGAGGGAGTTCAGCAACTGAAAGACCACAAATTTTCATTAATTATTGATGAAACAACTGACAAGTCAACAATGAGTCAGATGGCTGTGATTGGAGTATACTTTGATTCAGAAACCTTCACTCTTAATAGTGTGTTTGTTGATCTCATTGATCCGCCAGATTGGAAAGCACATACTATGTATGAAACAGTCTGTCAGTATTTGCAAGAAAAAGGCATCCCCATGGAAAATGTCATTGGATTTTCTGCTGATACATGCAATGTTATGTTTGGGTCAAAACACTCTGTTTCACAACTGCTAAGGAAAAATCACCCATGGATCATAACTGTCAAATGTTCTTGCCACCTCATCCACCTTTGTGCCTCTCATGCATCTTTGCAGTTTCCTAAGTCTTTAGAAGACCTGTGTAGGAACATTTATTCGCATTTTAGATTGTCCTCACAACGTTGCGATGCTCTGAAGGAATTTCAGGATTTCTTCAATGTAGAGAAGCACCGAATTCTCAGAGCTGACAAACAAGATGGCTATCCATGAAAATGTGTGTTGATTGCATTCTTGAACAATTCGAAGCACTGAAGCTCTATTTCCAGGGCATATCATTAGAGGATCCGACTCGTACCAATGATGCCATAGTAAAAAGCCTGAACAACAAATTTACAGTTGCTTACTTGGAATTCATGAGGCTGATGAGCTTTAATCTAGGTAGACTGACAATCTTCAACAAAATATTTCAGAGCCAAATTCCACTGCTCCACACACTGAGGAAAGATGTTTCACAATTAATTGCGGCCCTTCTTAGAACTCAGCTATCTAAGAAATAGTGACCCTCTAACTGTGAATGTGAAGGAGGAAGCACATCATGTTCCCCTGTGTAAAGTATACACAGGAGTAAATGCAGCCAGCACCATCCAATCTATAAGTGAAGATATTGGATCAAACCATCCAGATACACTGTATCAAGCTCTTCAAGATCCATAGCAAGCAATTTCTCATTGAATGTGTCTATCAGATACAACAGAGGTTTAATTACCTACATGAACTTGATTTCCTGCAATGTCTGGACCGCAAAGTGGCTTTCAATTTGTCCATACCATCATTTGTTCAATTGTACAAAAAACTGTCCTATCTGGAAGAAGTGGCAGCATTACAAGAAGTGGACAGTGGATGGAGGATGCACTCTATGAATCCTACAATGAATAATACCATGCCTGTACTTGAATACTGGAAAACTGTGTTCAGTCAAAGAGATGTCTGTGGAAAGAATGTGTACCCAAATCTGAACAAAGTCTTCAGTGTGTTGTTATCGTTTCCTTTTCAAATGCTGCTGTGGGAAGGGTTTTCAGCCAACTCAAACTGATAAAGAATGACTATAGGATAAATCAGTGGCGTATCTAGGGGGTGTAAGGGGGCCAAGTGCCCCGGGCGGCACTTTGAGGGGGAGCGAAAAACGCAAAAGAGAGAAAGAAATAAAGAAAGAAAACTCAATTTTTTTTTTCAAGGATTTTGCGCCCCGGCCCCATTATCAGGGTATATGAATCAGAAATAGAGATTTTGAGGGTTTCAAATGCAATTTTCTCTTTTAAGCTTGGTCACTTTGCTCTCTCGCATGCATTGTTCTCGGCAGTACATAACATCCATGGTTCCAATACCATGTGTGCAGGATTTCAGACAAAGTAGAACCATGTGTGAAATTGCCCCCGACATGTGTGGCGACAAGGGGAAAAAAAAAAAGAAATTGAGTATACATTCCTAACAGTAAAAATGAATGCCAGAGATTTTTTTACTTTTTGGCAATATATTTCCACTAAGCCTGTGAAGTATCCAGGGACAGACCAGTGTACTCCCCATTAAATAGCTAGTGTACTGTTAAACTCAGTTGGTAATAGGTTGAAAGAAGCTGTAAAATTTTATGAGCAGGATTTTCCCTCATGGTCATACAGGGAAGAGAAAGAGAGAGAGAGGAAGTTAGTGAGAGAGGAAGAGAGAGTGAAAGAGGGAAAGAATATGATGTGGCCACTTGATGTGGTCAGTGACACATTGCTTCTGAGCAGGTACCACATGCATCCATCCATATGGGTAAAAGTGTACATGGGTAGAAAAATATGTTAATGTACAAGCTTAATTTCCACTCTCCTGCTCTCTCATATCTTGTATTAATATACTGATCTAGGGCTTCAGAGCTCCTAGTGGTCCAAGTATCTTCCCTATAAGTCTCCGCTTCAGGCCACGCTCCCATCCCGCGCGCGCGGGAGGGGAAATCCCCCACCCACCCCCATCCTCAGGAGTGGCAGCCCATGTCCTTGACATGTGTGGATTTTTTTCTGGCGAGAACCCTGCTTTGCACGATCATTTTCTCTCAGAATCTTATAATTTGCCGCCCCCTACAGTTATCAAACAAGCTTTTATAAATAGTTGCAGAATTTTACAGTAATGTAATGTAAAGTAGTGATGCAACTGTCGTTTCATCTGCCGCTTGCTGATTACTGCTCCCCAGTGTGGCCTAATAGGCTACAGCCTTTTCAAAGGTTAAACACCTGAAAGAAATACAACATTTAATACTGAAGGGCAGCACTTGGAGCGTGTGTAAAAATGCAAAAGAGAAAAGAAAAAGAAGAAAATGAGGACAAATCAAAGTTTAAGGGATACGCACGCCGATCCTTATCCGCAGGGTAACTGTATCAGGAGTTTGGAGGGTTCAAAATGCCACATTTCTCTAGAGCTCGGTCGCTTTGCTCCCTCACATGAATACATTCCTTTTCAGAATCTAGTAAGCCTTTTTAAATAGTTCTTTTTAAAGAGGTTCGGAATATAGAAAAATGATGCAGTTGTCATGGCTTTGCTCATTGGCAGTGTATACAGCCACACGCGTGTGTCTTTACCTTACGGCCACACGCATGTGGTTGTATCCACAGCGTCGACATGAGGATACAGCCACACTCAACTGAATTCCCACTTCTACTCTGCGCCGCTACAGCTATCGCTAGTGTGTATGTATGCACTTCACAAGCGATGTGTGTGTTGCCAAACCCCAAAACTTGGATCGTCACGAAGGTTTTATCTCTTGAAATTCACTGAAATACAAACAATATTCTACTATATTCACCTGCTTGCTGACCAGGTGAGAATGAAGTGAAAATATTGTTTGTATAATAAGTGAAATCGAGAGATAAAACCTTCATGACGATCCAAGTTTTGGGGTTTGGCAACACACACACATCGCTTGTGCAGTGCATACATACACACTAGCGATAGCTGTAGCGGCGCAGAGTATAAGTGGGAATTCAGTTGAGTGTGGCTGTATCCTCATGTCGATGCTGTGGATAAAACCACACGCGTGTGGCCGTAAGGTAAAGACACACGCGTGTGGCTGTATACACTGCCTTGCTCATTATATATCATGTTTATTTCATCCAGGTTTTCATCTGCCTCTTGCTAAATACTGCGCCCCTATAGCCATGCTAATATGGCCTAATACACCGTTTGCAAAGGTTGAACATTTGAAAGAAAGCTAAACTTTTTGTCACCTTGCTATTAAAATCAGGCCTTGACTATATTTATGAATAATTTTCATTAATTTTAATACCCCTTTAAAACTGAGAAAATAGAAAACCGCTTTCAGAATCTGATTTCGATATTCTCTACTGTTCAGTTTCAGTGGTCAATGGCCAAATTTTCTGGGAAAAATGCGCAAGAAATTGCGTTTTTTACTGATCATTTTTTTCAAAATTTGCCCCTTCGTCACTTCGCATCCCCGCTTGTAGGCTATCATAATGTAGATATGTTTGGCCACTCGGAAGTGGGGGGGGGGGGGGGGGGTGCAACTTCATTGTTTGCACCAAGCGCCATAATGCCTAGATATATCACTGGGATAAACCAAGAATTTGAAGTAGGAATACAAGTCTAAATGAAAAAATGAAAAAATAAATAAATAAAACAAAAAACAAAAAAATAAACCAACACATTACAAACGGTTGGCCACTTGAACATTGTAGTAGTCAGATATATAAAAGCGCGCTCGCGGAGCACATATTCAACATTGTAAATCGTTGACTCGATTGATCGACCAACGATGTCGTTGGCGTGGCTCGACCAATGATGTGGTAGTGTAATTGTGCAGGGTAGGTCTCTGTAGATTTACATGTATGTATTCTGCATGTAAAGGTTATGGAGGCACATCGTAGGTCGTTGGCTCTCAGTCTCACCAATGATGTGGTGGTACTTAGTCTAAATATTCGACATCATAGTTCCTTGACTCCACCAACGATGCGATGTAGAATAGTACCATGCGCGCGAGGCACATATCGCACGCACGTCGTTGGCTCAACCAATGACGACTGTCTGACTGTTGTCATGATTGTGCGGGGTTGTCTGTATATCCCGCATGTGCTATGCATGTACAGTCCTATTAGGCTATTAATGGAGGCACATGGTAGGTCGTTGGCTCTCATCAACGATGTAGTAGTCTAAATGTGCGGGTATTCTGCAGTTAAGCCAAAGATAATTTGAGCTGTGCAAACAGTGTGAGTTATGTGGCAGTCAATAAATTTGAACAAACATCGATATCAACGTACGGGACCACACATCATCGTTTTTGGCTTTTATCTAACGGTTACAACAGTCTGGTTATGTCCCTCGCCTGTTAATTCAGTTACCATGAACGAAATACAAGACTATCTCTATGCCTGAAATAAACAAAACTAGAACTCATTACTCACCAACATAAGCAATACGCTTAGTATTTGACGACGACATGCCCTCAAGAGATCAAATTTCACCTTTTTTTTTCCGAATCGGCCTCAGGGGAGACATTCCACAACCGATATATCTTTGACTATTAAATAGTAAACCGTAGTGTGGAATGTCTCCCCTGTGATATGACAGAGACATAAAGAACACAAAGATAACAAAATCACAGTACATTGTATAAAGATTTAGCACCAGCTAATGCCTGGGGATTACCTAAAAGAATTCGGGAATTCTGTCTATGAGGTTCGATCTCCACATTGGCTGGTGCATACATCAAACAAAAGAGTGAGAGAATGAAGACACTACTGTAACTAAAATTTAAAAATTGAGAGAGAGAAAAAAAAATCAAAGGACATATTAAGAAGCAGATCAAAAGAAATGATTATCAATTATACATTGAATAAATACATGAAAAGTGATAAGTTTAAAATAACTTGAGATAATGAAGTGACAAAGGCAGCAAATTAAATTTGTGTTTATATATATAATATGGAGCAAATAAGGAGAATGATATTATAATAATTGAAAACAAAAAATCAAAGTTTGATGGAAAATTACGTAAAAATACTAAAAGTAACCAAGAAAAACACACAGGCAATGGCAACAACAAGTGGACCTTGCAAAAATCATGTGTATTCATGTGAAAGACAAAACACATGAAAACAAATTAGTATGCATCTACAAGGGGAGGCAATTCAAACCCAATTCAAACAGGAAATTTCGGAGTACATTTAGCAGAGGAAAAACATTGAGCTACTTAGACATCTCCTTCCTCCTCTGAGAGGTGCTCCCAAAATCTTGGGAACACATAAAAACAGGAGAATCTCAAACAATTGGATCTAGCTAATTCATGGTTGAAAATCAGTGTATGTGTTCTTCTATGACTTGGGATGGGTAGCATACATTCGGGCATGTCTGTGCAGCACAAAAACGGGGTATGTTTAGGCGAGACAGACGTTCCGTGTATGATAACGCATTATTAGCCACTTCGATTCGTAAGGGAAACAGAATCGAGTAAAACGTCTTTGTACAGTTTCGAAAGCTCTGATATGATTGTTTTTTTTTATGAGGAAGCCATGCGGGTATGCCGTACTCAATCACAGGTCTACAAAAGTGAGCAAAAGAGTTTTGTGACAATAGCTGGATTTCTAGAATTTGCAGTACGTCGGATAAACCCAGAGAGCATGGAACATTGTGTTAACAACATATTGGACATGGTTCTTCCAATTCAGATCATGTGAAAATGTGATACCTAGATATCTATACGACTGAACTACATCTAAAGAATTGCCATCGATAGAGTAAACAGTAGGCACTAATTTACGGGATCTGGTTACGTGCATTACTTTACACTTACAGCTTGTGATTTTTTTTTTTCGATGATAATGTTATAAAATATTACTAAATATTACATTTTCTTACCCCATAGTCAAAGTATGTTACGTAAAAAGCAATTCTTATGAACATGCATTGATTGTGGGGTTAGAAAATGTGTCACTTCCAAGAAAATTGAGAAAATGTGAAATTTCATGTACAAAGTGAATGGAGACCACCGAACTAGAAAGTTCGTTGATGGAGACCTGCTCGCATATGTCATCAGTGTGTCCAATTTGCAGAGCCGAGAGCAATTTACTATGTAAATGAGTGTGATTTTCTTATTCTTTGACCGATTTTGCTCATTTCTTTTTTAAAAGGCTGTTCAAATTTATCTCCTTTTATTGAAACAGTGAAACTTCTAGGGTGGACTTACCCTTTAAGTTGCTCAAGTATCATTTCATTTCCTCGTATTATAAGCTTTTACAAATACATTCTATCAAAGGGATCCCAAGCACTGGAGAAAAATCAATTTCAATGAAAAGAAAGGTTAGAGAGAAGCAATTAAAAAAAGTTGCATAAAAACCGATTCTGTTCTCTTCCTTTCTCATCTTTTCTCTTTTTATCTCTTCCTTTCTCTCTCTCTTCCCTTTCTTTCTCTCTTTTCTTCTCTTCTCTCTCCCCCATCATCGGGCAGAAGATTCATATCTCATTTCGATGTAACAATTTCATCTTAATTTTCATTTATTATTTTGAACACAATAATCTTGTTGACAAAAATCGTATCTTTCTAAGTACTTTAAAATGTTTATTTGCTCTCTTTTACGACCTGTAACTACCACTTGTACTGATTTGTATTAACTGCCTTTTACATCTATTTGCTTCATGTTTTGTCATTTTCATATTTTCTTGTATATACATGTACTTTTGTATTTTTAAACTTCAACTATGAGGAGCAGTGCTGTGTCCGAGTCCGAGTTGTAAAACCCGAGTCCGAGTCCGAGTAAAAAAAAAAAAAAAATCGAGTCCGAGTCACAGGTTAAGTTCACATTACATTGGACATATTCCTAAACATGAAAACAAATTACATCAACAGTGGAACCTCATAATAGAGAGTTCAGATACAACAAAACGCTTTCATAACAAGATAATTTTGCTGGTTCCAACTCTTTATATTTCTTGGATTTTTTTTTCAATCCTGATATAACGAGGCAATTTTCATGGTCCCAAGAACCTCCTTACAAAGAATGATCACTGCAATTCCCTCCCTCAAAATAGATACCAATACTTCAGATGAATCCTCTTGATATATTTATATTAATTATATTTATCAATCAATCCCAAATGCATTGTTTTGTTTATTGTATGAATGTTCTATCTACCCAAATTGTACTTGACATGATTATAGTCATTTATTAAAAAGAAATCAAATGCCAACCAGCGAGCAGTGAATTGCTGTGATAGACAATAAATATTATACACTTAAATTCAGTATTGTTTATTTTTCATTTGCTATAAAGTTTTGCATTCTAAACTCATTGGTACCTAGCACTGAAAGAATGATACACGTCGTGATAAACTGATAAGCACCAGTGACTCAAAGAGAATAATTGTTTACGTCCAACCCCCCAACCCAGAGGAGAGTGGTCGACTAACCAAGGTCATATTATGCACGCGCAATTTTTGTAAGTTTTGCAACTGATATAAAAAGCAGCGCTGCTCCCCCGGGGAGAGGGGGGGGGGGGGTGGGTTGGTCACTCTCCCAATGGCCTGCTACGCACTCGCGTCCAGAAAAAGCGTCAAAAAGGGTCCCGTTTCAGGCACTTAGGCGTCGTCGACGTCTTTGGCAAAAAGGGTTGCTTTTCAGCACCATTCGCTGTTAAATCGCCTCTTAGGGTAGCCTTTTCTCTCTTCACGCCATTTAGGGTTGCTAATTTGTGTTATGCAGATTAAGCCATTTAGGGGTGCAAATTTAAGTAGATCTACGCTTAGGGTTGCAAATTTGGGCAAATTTGAGCAGACCTACGCCATCACGCCATTAACAGGTTCCAGCATTTATAGAGAGTTAGGAAGTTAGGAATTACAGAGCGCACCGGGGCCCCGTAACACAAAGCTTAGCAATTGATCGTACGATTGATCTTTGCGATTGATTGCATTGACCACTATGTGCAATCACTCGCAAAAATTTATCATACGATCAATCGCTAAGCTTTGTGTTACTGGGCCCAGATATGATAGACGGGTTGATGTCGTCATAAGAAGTCAGATTTCCTATACGTGCTAAGCTGTGCTGTGAATTCTCAGTTTTAACTGTATACTCCTCTTCATCGTTCAGTCTATTTGAGTGTAGGAAGCCTGACCAAAAAGATACAAGTTTAATTAATGCATGTATTTTTCAACACAGTAACTGGTATGGATTCCATTTTTTCAACTTTTGATAAAATTGGTAAAACGAATGGCGAGTGATGCATCAGTGAGTCAAGGAAAGCAACATTTTCCAGTTGCATTCATTAATTAAGGCTAAAAGACAGCTATTCAAAATGGCCAAGAGAGGTGTCCTTGAGAGTAATCATGTTGGCCTAATTTAAAAAGGGAACTTATACCTGTTGCATTTAACATCAATTAAACATCAGCCATAAATATGGTATCAAATTAATCGATTACAATGTTTACGTCACTTACACTGATCTGTACACTAGTTAGTGGAGATCAGTGGTCACTTAGGGTATCATATTAGGGGATTCCCCTGTTCACGCCACTTATAGGGTAGCTTTCCTGACGGGTTGCGCCATTTAGGGTTGCAAATTTGGTTAATGTAGTTACGCCATTTCTGAGGTTGTCGGACACGGGTGGGTAGCAGGTCCTGTGGAGAGTGACCCCCCCCCCCCCCCGGGCGCTGCTCATGCATACCGATCAGTGGTGCTGCTGCTGCGATCTAGCTGCTGTACGCTAGCGAGCATAAATTATGCATGCTCAGCTCAAGCTAGTCTAGTAGGCTAGTGCAACACTAGTAGGCCGCGTCGCTGAATGTAAAACACACTGAATAAAGAGTAGTGGAGTTAATTACAGTAGGCAGTATAGAGCTTTCTTGAGATCTGAATTAATTCTTCAATCCTCAAATTGGCGATACAAATTATTTTTTTTCCTTGTTTACATAGCTTGAAAAAAAAACAAATATGGATATCACATAAACCAAAATGAAATTATAATTGTAAAATTGAATCAGAAATTGCCAATTTGAACACAGAAATAGTGATTATATATTATTCACTGCGTTACCAATTTAAAGAGTTTAATGATTAGTTACACTTAAACTGCTCTAATTCGAGAACGCCACAATATACAGCGATGGAAATGGGCTCAAATTTGTCAATGCATTTTTCTCTTTCTGCTCATGTATGATATATATTGCCCAACAATCTGGACCAACAGATACTGCAAAAGCGTCTCCTAAAGGTGACTGTACCTCTTTGGGTTAATTCATCAAGCAACAAAATACAAACAAAAATGTATTAAATGTCAATACTTTAGAAAAGGCGCAACACGGCACGGCCGCTACTGCTTGGACTCGTGTGTGACTCGGCGCCGAATCGAGTTACGATTTCTGGGACCGAGTCCGAATCCGAGTCAAGTGAGAAAAACTGGACCGGGAAACTGGACTGAGTCCGAGTCATCAAAAATTGGACTCGAGTCCGAGGTCATACTCGAGTCACACAGCACTGATCAATGAGGAGAGCCTTAACGGTAGCCCGTCCCTTTTGCAAAATCTACGAAAATCCATACAACTTGGCATGAGTTTTTAGGATATGCCGTTCTGATACTTTCATTTGATCTTACGGTCATACGTTGCTTAAGTTAGGCTATTAATGTAAAATGAAAATCTGGCTACCAACCTTGAATAAGCAAGTCGGATCAGTAGCGCAGCCAACTATATTATAGCTAGCTCACAGCTCAGCCGCGCGCAGCTCGCGGCCACCATTCGTACCGTACTTAGCAGCGCTGTCACGTGAATCCTTTTATTGTGCGCTATCTCGAATCTTCAAGTCTTCTTTTTTTTCGTGGTATGAAAAAAGAAAGCTCCGATAAATTATCGAAGATTATTTGCTTAAGACCGAATTTCACGCTTTGTCAATTTTCGGGGATAGGTTATATAGCCCTTCTCTCTCAAATGATGACAGAGTCAGGGAACTTTCAGAATTAGGTCTGCAAAAGGGACAGGCTACCTTTAATTAGAGAAACTAGTTTTCTCATGGCCTGCACAGGCACCGGTGTTTTTTCTTTACTTTTCTTCTTTGTCATCTTCTTATTTTGTCTGTTTTCTTCTGTTCCTGGAAATTAAATAGTATTATTGTGACAGCCCACTTCACCGAAGGCCCGCTAGATTGGGGGCCCGCGAGACCGGCTTTTAAAAAAATCTTATTTTCATTCATCAGGTGCCGCGGTCGAGTGGTTTAAGGCGCCTCGCTGCCTAACAGATGCCTGTTATCAGAGGGGGGATGGGGGTAGAGCCCAATATTTCCCGGTAACTCCGTCTAGAATTAGTGGCGTAGCTAGGATTTCAGTTTAGGGGGCGGTAGTGAGCACGGGAATCGCGCTCACTAAGTGTTTCGCACGATTCGCGTGCTCACCACCGCCCCCTTAAATGAAATCCTAGCAACGCCACTGATTCTAGACTTAGTTACCGGGAATTATTTGGCTCCCCCCCCCCCCCCGATTACAGGCAGAGGACGTATTAAGATGAGCGGGAGCAGACAAGGAACGATTCAAAGGAGCGTCGGAGCTCCGCGCTTCTCGCGGGGGGACACCCCCCCCCCTCCTTGCACCCCCTCCCCCCCCCGGGAGTGCGCTTCTCGTGCTCACTATAATTATACGGCCCCTAAACTGAAATCCTAGCTACGCCAATAATTCTAGACGTAGTTACCGGGAATTATTTGGCTCTGCCCCTGCCCCCTCTGATAATAGGCACCTGTTACGCCGCTGCAACGAGGCACCTTAAACCACTCGACCGCGGCACTTGATGAAGGAAAATAAGATACAAAAAAGTCGGCCTAGCGGGCCTTCGGTCTCGCGGGTCTTCGGTCAACTGAGCGGACCCCAGTATTAATAATAATAATAATAATGATAATAAATGAATATTAAGTTTCTTAACCATTCAAATAAATTGGATCCATACAAGAGACCCTTGCCGTTCTGAAATAATAATAAAAAAAACATCTCTTTCGTCTTTTTTTTCATTACACCAACCTGAAAAACGTGTCATCTCATTTTGGTAGCATAAATTATTTCAAGATGGTCACACCATCGCTTACTGATTTTTATCTAAGATGAAAAGAAGTGTAGAGAGGACACAACATTGATGAGAAGTATTCATGATAGTTCGTTGAGATCATTATTGACCATGCCCTTTCATTTTTTTACTTTTATTGGGAGGAAAGTCTGTTATCCATAAAATCAAAGACGGCTTTACATGTATATTGAGCTCTCTATATTGTCTCTATGTACGTTTATTGTATTTAAATGCAGAAGATAATGAAAGAAACCTTGCGTATTGACCTAGTTTATCGGTATGTTGTGCAATTGTGTATGTGTATGCGTGTGTATAAGCTTCATAAGCTAATATGCAAACTGTGAATTATCTATGAGACTAGACTTAGAAGTACACTGGCGTATTGGGGGGGGGGGGGGGGCTTGGGGTAGTTTCCCCCCCCCCCCCCCAAATTCAAACATGGTTATTTCTAAAAGACTATTAGCCATTTCAAATATAATCTATGAAGAGTAAAAGTTCAAGATTATGCTTTCATGGATGAAAATGCGACCCAGGGGCCGGAGACCGTCAAACTAAACTTCTAGTTGGCTAAGAATAATGTCCGCTACATGTTTCGCAAAGCTGTCTGTACCAAGATCAAGGACAACTTGCGAGGCAAAGACTTATGATGCACAGATTTGAAAATATTTCATATCTATTTTTTTTCATACAGGTTCCTGAAATCTGTTAATTCATCCTTGTTTAGGTGTGAATATCATTATCCAGCAAAACATAATGAATTCGTGAAGAATTCGTGAAGAATTCGTTGATGGCAATGTGGTGAATATATCGAAATTAAATTCCATAAGCGAATTCTTCACATATTTTCTGGATAACGATTGTGGCGCGCATACTCCTTGACAACCTCTTGGCAACGGCCCACAGAAATCTATCTTCTCTGGGTGTGTGGATGTTTTCCTCCGCTCTTTTCTTGATACGTTTTGGGCATTATTTTCTTGCGAAAAGTGTATACAAAACTTGTAAACATGTTGGGGAGAAATATGAAGGGGGAGTGTCATGATTCCGTTCACTGATAACCCCACCCCCCAATATGGTAATTTGTTTCCTTCAGTCAATTTGTCTTCTCCATTGTTTCAGACATGACTGGGTCAGGATATCTACTGCTCTCAGGACAGAAAAGGACAAGTTCTCCCTTTTAAGATATACACAAAATGGTCCACAAAATTCAGTGGTTAGAAACGAAAATCACAAAATACAGAAAGGCTTACAACCCACAAATGCATACGCAATTTAGCTAGGTTGCAATACTTATCATGCTTATGGCACGGGAGTGTATACCACAGTCAGTGGGCACATGGGCTAGGCTTCCCTCAAGACGCAATGTGTTCTAACGACCTAATTATCAGGGTCCGTGCGTGCAGACTAAGTGCATTCCTAGTCAACGTAATCTACGCTTGTCTTATTGCTTCATTGCAGATCTCATACCTCTCTGGCTCCGTGTAGAAATCTTCATACAATGGAACCATAAAAGTGGATCCTACTATTATGGGTGCACGTTTACTCTTCCAGTAAAAACATTCTGAATAATAAACTATACTGCATTATCACTAGTGACTTGTGTGTCGGCAGGTCCGTGTCAGTCAGCATCCTGACATTCAGCGTGTATGTAATTCTAAAAGTCCACAAATGTTCTTGATTCTGATAAGTAATCCTGATTGAGAGGTTAAAGTCTTGAAAGTCCCAATGCTTGCTGTGATACCCTCCAGGCACCACAATTACTGTTGGCGGTAGTTGATGGATGCACCTCGCAATCTCAAGATGACTCAATCGGACAGAACCCGCGACGTCATTGTCGTTGGAGCTGGGATAAGTGGTAAGAAAGTTACATTTTACTTGCCTTTTGCTGCGCATTATCATTTGCCGTAAGGTTTGTTTGCGACCCCTCTACTTCCAAGTCCTCGGACGCGCGGCTGAGGACACGAGCTATGGAAGAACATCTTTATGATTATTGTACATTATATTCTAACTGGGAATGTTTATATTTTGGTGTCTTTGAAATGTTAATACAATACTTTGTGAATATTTTCTCATTTCAGCAATATTTACCGCGATGAATACAATTTTGAATAAATTTACTGGGTTTAAATTGAAGTGAAATATAAAAAAAATACTCGATGAATTTTTTTTTTTCTGTCAATGAATTTTTGAATACGTCCCTTCACCAAGTATACCTGAGATTCTCGCCCATGTCGGGGGGGGGGGGGGGGGGGACATTTTGTGTGTGTGCATGTTAAGCATCCTCCAGGTATGAAAATTTCTCCTTATCTGATAAAGTAGCTTTCATATATTTCCATTAAAAAAACTTCATTTTTATTCATGTTGCAATTTGATTCTCTTCACACCTTTCTCTTTCCCCCTTTTCACTAATCATTAAAATGATATATAGGGGCGATATCGCGTAATCAGATATGAAAGATGTCTCTGCTGAATTACCAACCACATTAGTAATTCTTCACTAAAATGGTTAAAAACAGTCTGTTTGTATTACATGTAATGATTTATTATTGCAATCATATAGAAGTTTACTATTTTCTTTGAATGACACTATGTCACAGGCGGCGATCCGGGGGATGGGGGACGTGTCCCCCTCGATTTTTTCAAAACTCCGTATATTTATTTTTCTATTTTGAGTCAAGTAAACAAATTTAAGCCAACCACTTAAACATCTTATAGGCCTAGATTCATTTTGATGGCAAATTGAGGCTTCTTTGCATTATTTTTTGGCAGTTATTTTTAGCTCGATCGCTTCGCTCGGTCGCATGATAACAATCATCCCCCTTCCACTTCTCCAAACAGATTTTCGGTGTTCACCTTTGGTGTTTCCGCCCCCCCCCCCCCACTCGTTGCATGAAATCGTCGCCACTGGAAATTTTGTTGCGAGTTTTCGCCTATTATTAGATGATATATAGAACTTTATCGGGAATGACGTAATTTATTTAAAATCTATCCATAATAATGTAAGTATATGTATATATTTCCATATCAACAGTGTTAGTGGGACATTATTTCGTTCTATGCCATCAAAATGTCCCCATTATCGTGCTTGATGTCCCGCTAATACTGTTTACGCCTGACGGAATAGATCTCATCGTTAATCGCCCCCTAACACTAGTATTGTTAAAGTATATATACCGGTATATTCTACATATCGTGCATGCTCTGGAGTTGAATATACCGTAATATATGCATTAATAGCTTTAGAATTTCTCAAGTGCATTGAATGTCACCGAGGCCGTAGGAAGCGGTAGGCCGAGGTGAGATAGTGCACGAGAGAAATTTTATATCTATGGATGCACATTTTATGGTATATTTGACGACAATGTGCGTTTTATAAGATGGGAAACTGCTCTTGGGATCAAAGCTCACCAAACCATACATTGCAACATACATTGACAAAGTGCAACGAACTCCGTATTATCGATAATTCGTAAGTTATCGATACCTTTGCCGATTGGATTTTGTACACAAATAAGCGTGCACTATAACGGCGTTACATACCACGGTCGTGGCCATAACGAATTACGCAATGGCAAGAAGAGCGAATCTGACAAATCAGAAACCTTGTTTTATGTAACTCATCTGATATATATATATATATATATCTATATCTATATATATATATATATATATATATATATATATATATGACACGACTGAGAGAATAATAGCGTAGCATGAATCAAACTTCCACAGAGCTGTCCAACCATTTGTCTCACAATCATGTAGTTATTTCCATGAGTGTTGCCAAAGCTGTTGTATATGTTACCTTCTCACCATATATATATATATATATATATATATATATATATATATATATATATATATATATCATGAAATATATCCAACATGTGATTACACCCTTAAGTTATATATAAGAAAGGTTATCTTGATGTAGCCTCTGACGAAAGTGTACTGAAAGTGCAAGCCTTACAGCAATGATAGGGTTGAGAATTCTTTGTATTTATCCTAACAAGGATCGCTTCTATGACTGTATAAGTCAAGCAGGGAATGATCATCAAGTACTTTATAATCAATATTATTTTGTATGTAAATATCCACACCACGACCACCATTACGATACCGATCTTTACGTGTAAGTGCATAATTATTGAGACTTCATTATCATCAATTCCTGCATCAAGTCTTGTTTCATTCAAAGCACAAACATGGATATCCTACTGTATTTAAATAGACTTAAGCTCGTCAAAATTTTTCAAGAAACTCACAGTATTCAATTGTAGACATCTTAGTCCCTTTTCACATAAAACATAAAATTTTCCATCTGTATTATTATATTCACATTCATGTGTCACAGTTCGACGAATGGTAGACGAAGTATTTTCATACAAAAATTATTCATTAACATCGTGATCATAAAATGGTAACTTTTTCAAAAGACACTTTGGACATTTCCAGCCAAAAATGTTCGGAGATAAATTACATCTCTAGTGGGACACTTGCACAGCTAATAGGAATCAATTGCTTGCAGTAAGTACATATTAGACCCTAGCTTTTGATTGCTCTTAACATATTTAGAACATAAACCACAAGGATAGTGCTTAACCACTGGGGGAGGGGGGGGGGGAGGGGGTAGCTCCAGAGAAGAGTGCACTATTCTTGTTAAGAAACGAAAGTTCGTCAATAAACCACCAAGTCCACACCGTATCCTAAAGTTCTCTATCAAACGTGTATAGGTGAACGACCAGTACGGGTATTGTGACGCTGCGTAGCGTACGATCCCTTTGAAATGGGGGAATGATCCCGCTGAAAGAAAGTGACGAGATAAAAGACTTTCACAAATTCATTTTTGTGACTGTAGTCTACTTTCTTGTTCCTGTGGTGTAAGTTACATCAGTCTGTGTCAGTGTCCGTGTCACCCTCCTTCTGGTTTTGTTATTGTTTGATTTATGCCCACCTTTTACTTGAGATCTTCAATGCATCCTTCCTTTGCCTATGCATGTCCCTCACCTTTACGTTCTCCTGATTCTGTCACCCCACTGCCACCACCTATGCATAATTTGTGCTCATAACTTGTATTTATTTGACCTGAAAAGGTAAACGACCAGTACGGGTATTGTGACGCTGCGTAGCGTACGATCCCTTTGAAATGGGTGAATGATCCCGTTGAAAGAAAAGGACGTGATAAAAGATTTTGACAAATTTACTTTTGTGACTGTAGTCTACTTGCTTGTTCCTGTGGTGTAAGTTACGTCAGTCTGTGTCAATGTCAGTGTCTCCCTCCTTCTGGTTTTGTTATTGTTTGGTTTATGCCCACCTTTTACTTGAGATCTTCAATGCATCCTTCCTTTGCCTATGCATGTCCCTCACCTTTACGTTCTCCTGATTCTGTCACCCCACTGCCACCACCTATGCATGATTTGTGCTCATAACTTGTATTTTTTTGACCTTATTGCCTGTGACTCATTTATTTACTGCATATATTGAAGTCATATTGAAGTGGTAAAAGAATTTGCAACAATATTTATAACCAGTAAGCATTGGTACAGAACATGGCATTCAACCTATCAGCATCATCAAACTCAAGAGGTATGTCACCAGCAACAAGGGGTAATAATCCCTCACAGAACGGCACTAACAACAGCACGACATGCCCCAAACTAGTAGTCACGGAGAAAGGGCGGCAAGTGGACATCACCGTTAGCCCGGACCTACACACCCTGATTTCTGATGAAGCTACACATCATTTTACTTCCATCTGCAAAAAGAGCAACACCTTGGCGGCTGTGTTCTCAGACAAAAGTGATGATGGCTATTCTGTACGCATTTGCAATAAATTAGCAAACCACGGGACACCTGGTCAGAGGACAAAGACAAATTTTTCATTCGTTCAAGAGACGTCGAGCATTATGGCGACTGGACCGGAAAACTCACCTCCCCCAAATCCTAGATAAAATCAGAACAGGTGACTACAGTAGACATGTGGAGATCGAATTACTCCGCAAAAACATTAAAAACTACCTCAAGGTATCGCAGCAAACCCCAAGTCCAACCAGGGCAGGGAACACTTGCTGCCCTTGCTCTGAATCGGACAGACTCCTCATTTGCCCATTTTGCAAAACACACTCTTGTACCAACGTAATCGAATGTAACATCTGCAATAGCTGGTTTCACTACGAATGCCTTAACCTAAGCAAAGAGGAGATTGAAGTGCATGAAAAGGATGCATCAGCCCTTCTTCTGCAAGGTATCCTCTCACTTTCAGCCAGCTCATCATCAATAGAATGCTCAAAGGAACCTACTTCTGCTATATCCTCCGAAAGTCCCTTAACTCAGCACCATGCATCAACCTAGTACTGTAACCCACCTCAACACTTAGCAGTGAAACTGAATTGCCACCAGTTATAGCTAGGGACCTTTCAGTGGTGGTCGGACATTTCAATCCCAAATCCTGACCTCAGCAACATCGCGTGCCGCACACTATACACGAAATACATGTATCATCCGCAAATGTGGCAGTTCATATGTTAAAAGTAATGTTTTAGCCAAACATCAAGCCTATCACGCCCCAAAATATGTACAAAATGAAATGAACTGTTAAACGATTATTGAAAAGTCATGAAATCAGCAGCCCTTTGAGGCAGTTTCTACCGAGTCACTACCCTTTAGTTCTGGGGGCAATGCCTATTAGGGATGGCCTGTAGCTACAGCAGCTGACAGTACATCGGCGCCGCACGCAGCAAGAAAAAACTGAAATATTTAAACACTCTTAACAACAAATATGGTGGGATTTTTTAGCAAATAAGCTTCAAAAATGTAATCCTATCATTGTCTTATTCAAACATCAGCATTCAATAGTAACCTTAAACTTGAAAATCAGGGATCATTCTGGATCTTGTTAGTCTGCTGCAGCTTACTTGCATGCACAGTTGCACCACAGTATGGGGGTGCTGTTCCCTAAAATGCTGCTGGGTACTTTACTATATGTGTTGCGCAATCACAAATCGTGATAATGGAGAGTACGCGATACCTGAATGACATGATATTTTCTTTTTCTGGGTTCCCCCGTTACAGGGAAATATTGAAGAAAGATTGCGCAATGTACACATACGTATGGATGATCATGGAAACATCAATAGTGGGATGTATTATGGGGTAAAAAATCGGAATGGTGGAAAAGTAATGAAAAAAACAGAAATTTTCTGCCAAAAGCGGGATGGTTGGGAGGTCTGGCTAATAAAACAAGATTAGAGACGAAAATATGAATGTATGTCTACTTTTCTTCCCAAAAAGTTACGTTTGATGCAGTTTCTTATCTGAAATTATTGCCGGTTGGAAGCAATGTTTTCCACCGGGAGTGGTGGACGGAAATCATCTGTGCTGGTCGGGCCCGTCCACCGTCGACCACTGTAGCTATTAGGCCACCAAGCATCCCTTTTCTGGGTACGATCACCAAGCAAGGAACAACAGGATCTTAACAACATCCCAGGTTTATGTTTACCCTCTTGCCGTCCTAAAGCAGATGTGCCAGGTGAGGGGAAAACGAAGCACATCAGGATAGGCATGCTTCACGCTTTCCTTCCCATGACCTGCCAGACAAATCACCAGATCACCTACTCAGAAATGCAGGCCCTCCAAGTCCTAGCAACATTAACCTCTCGGAAAATAGTGATCAAGGCAGAGTGCTCTCCACAGACGTATGCCCCCAGTCACAGGATGCTTCAACAATTGCCTTGCAAACTATGTGCAAAACGTGATGGCATGCTCCAGAAAAGCACCCAGGAGCTGCAACTCCTGTAAATTACAAATGCCAGCTTACAGGAAGAAAATGACTCTCTGCTACGCATGTCGTGTGAAAAGACTGCTGAGCTCAGCAAGGCTTCGCAAGATCTCCAATATTTACCTAATAGTCTCAGGCAGTCCTCAGGAGAACATGCCTACACCATTAAAGAGCTGGAAAAGGTTAAGGCAAATCGCAATGACCTACATGCCAGAAACGATTTCCTAATGGCCCTTTGCCTCAAGCATGGCATTGAAGAGGCCACCTCTACATACCAATGGAGAGCTACAATTGAATCACATACCACAAAACCTAGAGAAAATGCCAACAAAACACCCACAATACCCACGACTAATAACTGCTTCATGTGCTTCGGGATGAAAACCAAAGTCAGGAGCAGAATCCAAACCGAGGCTCACAGCAGCCACCCCACACAGACTACCATGCAGCCTACAGTGCTGAATCTACTACATCTCGATCTCGTCGTGCGCCATCCAGATCACCTAAGAAAGCCGAACGCGACTGTTATAATCGCAAAAGATATTGTTGTACAGGAACATTGGCTCAATGACTGTAATGTATGTAGACTGGACAAATTAGGTGACACCCACATAGTCTTCAGCAAATGTATAGTGCAAGTGACCACTGTGAATTATTATCGCGAAGAGGATCAGGAAGCGTAGCTATCTTCTGCCACAAGAGCCTCGAACGTCATGCAAAACAGATCCTTAAAGAATCTGAGAGAATCATTGGTACAGCCTTACAACAGGCAATTACACGCTCAGAGATTTATCCTGCTGGATGTGTACATGCCAACAGGACACAACACTAACTCCAGACACGAGTACCAAGCGATACTGGATGAGCTGGCACACCACATTTCAAGCTCTTCCAATCGTAATGTCATCATTGCTGGAGACTTTCAAGAATGTGGATATCATGGCTCCAAAATGTCAGTGGAAACGACAAGGTAGAGACCTAGTATCCTGCATGCACCGCCATAAGCTCATAAGTCTGAATAGCATGTTCTTATCTCAAGACCTGTACACATTCTACACTGACGATAGGCGATACCAGTCTCACCTGTACTACATTCTTGCCAGTGAGAAGGCTGCAAATCTGTTCCCATCCTTCAGAATTGGACCAGAGATGCCAAAGAATACGTCTAATCATCTCCATGTCCAAGTGCAGATTACCACCAAATCCACTATAATTCTGGATCAACTAAGCACAATAAAGAACCAGTAGTGTCACGGAATAAAGGCACACAGACTAAAGGTCAAATGAACAGATCTATCCAGGGAGGATATTGATAGCACCTACACAGTTTCACTAGAAGAAGCCTGTAAGGCCTAGCCGTGGCGTCAGCTACCTGCGGATCCATGCCTTCTTACTGCTGAGCATGCTGAGCAGTTTCTTGAAGATCTTACGCAAGAGATACTGACCAACTGTCAACCTCCCAGATTCACGCAGGCCGATATGTTTCACCAAGCTCACCTTACTTTGATCCTGCTCTTATATAGCTCTCTTTCCGAGTGGAGCAACCCTTCACTGTTCCACAACCTCTCAATTTCCTTCTCGACCTACATGTCAAACGTACTACTGTTAATCTGTAATTGTAAACACAGTGCTTCTATATTCACGCTGATGACAACCCTGCAACGATTGCAGTTCTCCAGACTGGAGGAAACGTACAACCAAAGAAGAAGAGTTAAAACTGTTTTGAAATCCAATCATGGGCCGAGAAACAATGAGTACAAAGAAACAGTGAGTAGAAAGAATATAATTATAACAAGCTCATTGGAATCCAATGATGGGCCGAGAAACAATGAGTACAAAGAAACAATGAGTACAAAGAATATCATTATAACAAGCTCAATGGCCAGGATGGCAGTAAAGTTTTAAAAGATGTAGTCTAGACGTAAAGCACGGATTAGTCCGTGCAAAGAATATCAGTGAATAGAGTCTCAAGAGTTCACGATGGCACAAATTCCAGAAATTTAAGAGGACGGTTTAATTCTCTTTAAGTGATCTCTGTTGAGTGTTACATCTCTATCGTCATGGGTTATAACCTTTATGCGGCCATCTTGAGTCCAAACATGCTTGATATCATTTTTTAGTTTGGATTTAATTTCCCAGAAGAAATCAACTCTGAACTGTATTGTTGTTTTTGAGCGTCGCGCCGGTAGCAGGAGCAATTTGTATTTCCAACACTACATGATGTTGGACCAAATGACGATTGAACCAAATGGCATTAGCCCAACACGTTTATCGAATTCAGAAAGAACAGGAACAAAAAAAGGGTCGGGGAGCGGGGGAAGGGGCTGGCGCATAGCCGGCAGCGTGTCGCGCTCCCCATTAAAGGTTGCCGAGATAGAAGCTGATCGCAGATAAGAGAAACCATAACCATATCTGTTTCCTATTAATGACACTTGTTTTTTCCTATGTGGAAGAACCTTGGAACCGTTAGAAACAAATCAGCGAGCACTTTGGACCCTGGGAACAAAAAGATTTAGAGAAAGAGACTTTTAAATTCAAGAATCATTAACAATGACGGCCCCTCCTCCAAAGGACATGCTTCTACATCGTACTACTACTGTCATTACTTCTACTACTACTACTACTACTACTACTACTACTACTACTACTACTACTACTACTATTACTACTACTACTACTACTACTACTGCTACTATTATCATGATTACTACTACTACTACTACTACTACTACTACTACTACTACCACTACCACCACTACTACTACTACTACCACTACCACTACCACCACCACTACTACTATTACTGCTACTACTACCACTACCACCACCACTACTACTACTACTACTGCTACTACTACCACTACTACCACCACCACCACCACCACCACCACCACTACTACCACTGTTACTACTACTGCTACTACTACTACTACTACCACTACTACTACCACCACCACCACTACCACTACTACTACTACTACTTATTAATCCCTGCCACGGCACTAACGTCCTTTGGCAAGACATTAATTTACATTTGCCACACTCGACCCAAGTGTAGTAAGTGAGTACCTGGTAGGATTTATTCCTTAAATGCATGAAGCGCTGCGGTTGCTCGAGCAAATGCCGGTAGTAATATCCAAAGTCCTTTGGAAGCGCATAGAGACGTTATATTATAATGTGATATGCGCTATACAAGGAAGGCATATTATTATTAATACGATGCAAAACAGATAATCCTAGATTTCTGGAAGAATTCCGGATGCTATTTGATGTACCAACACAACATCAAGATGTGGGGAAATAATGATGATAATGATAATTATTATATTTAAGATCACAAATGGATTGGCACCAAGCTACGTTCAAAATGCTTAACACACCAGTAAAGGGTTTTTTTTCACAGAGCTGAGCGCAAAGGTACGCATGACGTTAAGAACGACTTAACTATAAACGGCAAAATGGAATGCCCAAAGTTTTTGGCTCTTATTTTAACAAAGTGTTGACTGTATTTTCCCCATAATCTCAGGCAAATTGTTGGGGAAACTGCACTTCAGATTAGAAATATTTTGTTGATAATTTAATCTACATCTTCTTCGATTAAATAATTGATTGAGAATCCATTATGGCTTTCCATATTCAAGTCATTCTTTTTAAGTCATGCGTAACTTTGCGTACAGCTTTGAGAAACGCCCCCAGGCCCCAGCTCGTCGTCTAGTGTCTCCCATACAGATCCCTCAAACAAGAGTAGCATGCGATGAAAGAGCTTTCTCTCCTGCAACACCTTTTTCTCTTGAATAATCTACCAGTGATCTGAGGCCTGTAACATCCTTAAAAGTCTTCAAATCTATTTTTGCGCCTGGGGATATGTTTTATTCTAGATAGACGCCGCCCTACAAATACACATTAATATCATTATCATTAAAGCGCTTACTTCGCTCATGATAAATTCATATAAATTTACCACTATTATTTTACCCCAAGGTCTTTCAGCTGCAAAGCTATTGCAAGAGTCTGGCCAAGATGTGCTGGTACTGGAAGCTAACGATCGAGTAGGAGGGCGTACTCTTAATTTCTGTGTAAGTATAAAAACTCTAATAATTGGTCCTCATGAGATCCCTGTCCCTTTTTTCCCAAAAGTAAAATCGGTCTAAAACAGTCTATCCAAAGGGATGCTGGCATCGAAATCCGTGTCAACGTTCTAAATTACAACTAAACAACAAAACAACAAGAATAGTTAACACTTCCTCTCGCAAAGCGCAATGTTTATGCTTCATGCATGACTCGTGGACTATTCCGAAGTGAAGCATAGAGAGTATAACAGAGAGTCAAAAGCACAGCAAAACATTAAAAAAAAAAAAGCGGACGAGATAAAGTTAAAGGCATTGGCTAACATTGTTATGATTTTAAAAAAAATCTCATTTTGTTACTTAAAAATGGGATAAACATTAGGGTTATAGTGTAAAAATACCAGTGTGAAAGTTTCAGAGCATAATATCCACGGGAAGTATTTTTAAATATTAGAAATGTGAACCAATGTTTGAAAAATATGCGAGGGTCGGTTGCATAGACCCAACGTAAAAGGAGTGCGCATGCGCTCATGACTCAACGGACCGCACTGTGTGTATTGACGTATCACGCGGCGGAAGGCAAGTAACGGTATTTTTTAATTCGTCCAAACGGTCCTCTTAGTTCAGTGTCTCTCGAGACGAAAGCTAATAAAATCGCGGTTTGCGTCTAATTTACAGCTTTTCCTTCCAAATTATGTTTGGTTTCAGGGTTTTTGAGTATAAATACAAGTACTCATACACATGTTTCATCTTAGTTTGAGAATTTTTAAAATCAGCTGCTCACAAAGTTAGCCAATGCCTTTAAGTTACAAAATAGAAGAGAAACAAAGAAAAGTGACCGATAGAAGAGGGGAGAATGAAGGAAGGAGAAAATCGATTTCTACCTAGGCTTGCCGTTTCGCCTAATCAGTCAGATCTCCACGCATTGCAAAAGCGCTTATTTTGCAAAACTCGTATGCAGGTCCAAATGGTCCAAATGCAATTTATGAATATTCATGAGCAGAAAGACGTGGTAGAAAAATTGCCAATTATTTCGCTATCACCCAAAGGATTTTGACGATTTCAATTCCAAATTGAAGAAGAAGAATAATTCCACCTATTTTAGCTTATACTTTAACAATTTCATTAAGAAAACTTGAATGAATAAACCATTCATGGAAGTAAATAAAATCCGTGAGGTTTATAAAACAGAGTGAAAAATATTGGAAATATATTTTGCTGCAAAGGCATTTTTCAGCTCAATAGAATCGCGATAATTATGATACTCTTCCAGCTCTCACTGAAATTCTGATGATTTAGCTTTTAATCGGGTCAGGAGCGAGGCAAAATCAAGCATGATACAGCTTTTTCTTGAGCAAAGTAAACATTTTACTGAATGGCGCAACGTGATTGGTTCAAGGACTATGCTGCAACTCCCTGATTGGTCCATTCCGCAATCACAAAACGCGAATCCCTGATCCTCAGGCTTGACACTCGTCATTGTGACGTCACAAAAGCGCCTCAGCTAGGCAGTTCAAACGTATGGTTCAAACAGCAGCGGCGCACAACCAGCATGCCAGGCCGTTGCACCCGGGCTTAAGCTTGCGCGATTACCGCTCGAGTGGCTATCTCCACAAAAATTGGCTTACATGAACCTTTAATTTCTTCCTCCAATACAGTTTGCTGCAAATGAGTTTTGAATTCACTGTCTGTGCTAAATATCAAACACCACTATCATCCACTTCACTTATATTTTAATACTTTAATCGGGTCAGGAGCGAGGACGAAGTAAACAAGGGATAAAATGAGCATAAAAAGTAACCAAAATTTCATCAAATTTGAACTAGATATAAAGTATCTAAAGCTGAACAAAAACAGTCAACCTTTATATCAAACTAAAGAGCAAAATGTCAATGAGAAGGGCAACTACATTAATTGAAAAGATTTTAGCAGTGTTATCGATTGTGAAAAAAAAAATCCTGACCCCTTGCACATATGTCTAAAACTCTCGTGAAATCTCGAAAGCGCGAAATTCAGTTTTCAGTGAACGAGAATCTACGTAAAATGTGTTGATTTGCCTCATTAACTTACGCGTGGCGGTCTCACTCTAATTAATATGATTAAGACAGAACATTGCAGTTTTCAGTCTATAAGTCGTATCAAGCAATGATCTTACTGCAGGAATTGCAAAACAGAGCATCTTTTCTGATATTATTAATAAACTTATACAAAAAGTAGTAGTTATGAAATTCTTCTTTTTCTTCATCTCTTCTCTTTCCTGTTCTCGGACTTCTCCTAATTCTGCACCTTCTTAATTAATTCCCTTCATCTTCTTTTTCTTTTCTCCTTCTTCTACTTCTTTCCCTCTTTACCTCGTTACTTGTACAAGTCAAGTGCTGCACCACAAATTATTTTCTTTGCAATTGAATGGTTTATTTTTTTTCCTTATCTGTATCCCTGCAAGTGCCCTTTACCTTATGCTTGATTTGTGAATTCTTATTAGGTGGTCTGTCAGCTTTGACAGATCACCTCTTAATTTCGTCAGAATTTTCTTTCTTTATTTCTTATTTCTTTATTTTTATTTCTTCCACCCACTTTTTTGTGCAATCGAAATCTCAGAATCAGCTGGATGAAATCGTATGAGTTTTTTGTCAGTTATCAGTCATAATGAGATCTCGCGGATGCAATTATTTTCATTTTCATCAGGTCATTTTGTGAAAATCACCTCAAGGTCATATCTTCATAACGGATGGTCAATTTTCATTCATATTTGGCATGATTAAAGGTATTTTTAATCCAATTAATTTCAGATATCCAGGCGCGCGCAGACGCGTATGTCCGTGCGTCAGCGCGCGCGCGCAAAAAATGAAAGTGCTCAAAATCACTTCAAATTAATTTTGTATACGTTTTAGGCCATCTTAAGCATTTCAAAATTGTGTGCGCTTCCGCGTCCGCGCGCGTCATACCCGCGTGCAGCTCCTAATTGACGTAAAAACTCTGTTTTTTACGGATTTGCATACCTGACACTTTCCTTAACAATTTCCATCCATTTAGAATCGATTTAAACTAACCATAAGGCCGCACGGGCGCGCCAAAATTCAAGGCCATGCGGGCTTTTATAATGTAAAATTACGCAAAAACATGCCCCTTTTAAATCCACCATAGCTCCTCAGAATGCATGGAAACCGTTAATATTTTTTTTTTTTTTTTTTTTTTTTACAGATTCTGATAATTTATGAGTTGTAGATATGAATCCGTGACAAAAATTTACTCTTTCGATGCTATGACGTCATCCTATTCTTATGTGAACTCAAAATTCCGATTTTGTATTTTTGACGTCATTTTTTTTTTTAGTTTGACCAAGACTATTTCGCTTATTGTTGGTCAATTTTCACCGGGATTTCGGTATGTTGTAGCCGAGACAATTTCTTACTAGGCATTACCATTTTATTTTTGATTTTCACAACGACATCATGCATAGTCCAATTTTGTAAAATAATTGATATATTCAAATTCTCTATGGGACAAAACTCTTCCTCAATTCTTAATTCTGCATTCCAATCTTCTTTGAGCAATGCATCCGTTATTTCTCTTCTCTTTTCGCGAAGCTTCGGATATGTTCTGAAAATATTTTCTATAAAGAGGGAGACACTGATTTTAATCCATTTGATAGACCACCTAATTCGTCTCCAGTGACGAATTCAAATGTCTCGTCATGCTTGTTTGCTTTGCCAATCAATCTTGGAGTCTTAAACCAAAGGTTCTTTTTATCATGCACCTTTCTATCCTGTACTGAGGTTATCATAGTGAGTAATGTCAGTTGTTGCAAATCTTTCTGTTTAGGATGATGCCATAGACTACACAGACATGGGAGGGGCTTACATGGGACCAACCCAAGACCGTATCTACCGACTATCACAAGAACTGGGAGTGGACAACTTCCGTTGCTATGACGACGGCGAGAGTATAGCATACACTCGGGTACGACGAAACCCACATCACAATTGGGATTTAAATATTTCAAGGATTAATGAAGGAGTAGATATGGAATATCAATAGCGGGTTGAATTGATAGTGGATATTGTAAGCTCGCATTTAAAAAAGAATTAAGTCGATGTAATTATTGTTTATGACAAAATTCCAGTAAAAATTCAGTTTGGTTATTCATCGCCTCGTCTCAGTTCTATTTTATCTCTTTTGCATATTTTGATGCTGATAATTTTCTTCCATTTTCATCGTAATTTAGGTGTTAGAGATGGAGCGAAAAATTTTAGTCGAGAAGACGAGATGACGAGCAGTTGGAAGTCGGCGCAAAATTAAACTGTAATTAGTCACTAAAATCTCAAATTTGGCAACTTAGTGAATAGTATAAAATAACTATTTTGGTGTACCGTCTGGCGATTTTTTTGGGGATAGATTTTTATATTTTTACATTTGTTCGTGTTATATACACTTTTGATTTTGCAAACTATGTTTTACAGGATAAGGAATAATAATATTATAGCCAATTGGAGGAAGTGAAAATGATTAATTTAGCGCTCAAAACCAGTTTAGTTTTGGGAGTGTACAAAACCGGCGTTACAATCATGATCATTACAAAGTGCATATCCTTGGAAAGAATAAATCGGGAGTTACGATGGTTCTAAGCATGATAAAAGTAGTTATATCGGAAATGATATAATCAATGCAATTCTACAAAATATTGGAGATGTCCTAGAATAGAACACAATGCATTTGCATGATTTTTCCCTTAGAATTCTCCCCCCTTCCCCACTTTGCCTATAAGTTAGGTCTAACAAACCATACCAAACTTAGAAGATGACCATCATGAATCAACAGTCCTTGAGATGGGAATTAAACAAGCTATCTGCTTATACAAATTGAATAATAGTAATCTAGCAATCTGCAAGGTAAATAAACTCTTCTTTTGCCGGGTATGCATCACGCTCATGATGCTTATAATGATATCCAACTGTGAAATAATGTGATACAGATATACTGTGTTCGAAAATATATTGTGCTATTTGGCTCTGTATTTTTGTCCAGGGAAAATGGCGACTAGTGTCGGGACAGTGCCCAGATACATGGAACCCTTTGAAGAACATGGACCTCAATCACTTCTGGCATCTCATTGATAAGATGGGTCGTAAGGTAATAATGATAGTGCATGGGCTCTTGTATTAGAGCACTCATGTCTGTCAGAATTTACACTCCTGGCGCTCCACTGCACTGCAAAAAAGTTGGGCATTTCTTTTTGTATATCTTCTGGGCAAACTGTTTTATTAATTTGTTGGTCAAGTTTAGCTCAATAACTGGGCAAACTCTCGATTTTGACCAACTATTGGTCGAAATTTGAGCATCTGCTGGTGTTTTGATCAACAGTTGGTCAACATTTCGACCAACAATTGGTCACAATTTTTGCCCAACCCTTGTTGGTCAAAATTTTTGACTTTTGACCAACTGTTTCGTATGTTCAATAGAGTACCAACGTTGGTCAAAATTGGTCATATTTCGACCAACATTTTTTGCAGTGTGTTGTTACCCCGACTTTAGCATGGCGGCCATGAAAGCGCCCTTTTCATTAATTTTGAAGAAAATTCTTCCCACCCAGTATGCAGTCTTTCCAATAATATTTAAAGATAAACATTCGGAAGAAACTTTCCTAGTGAAAATGCTGGCTCATAGTTACCATGGGATTAACTTTGTAAAATATTCAATTAAATTTACAAATCTCGCTTACAGCAAAACTCGTGTCCCCTTGGAAACAGTGGCGTAACAGCCGGGGGGGGCACTCTGCCCCCCCTGAAGGATTTCAGCGGGAAAATCCACCAAACCACCGGGAAAAAATGAAAAGTAGGGAAAGGAAGAAAAAGGAAGGGAGAAAGGGAAAGGAAGAAAAAGAAAGGAAAAGAAAGAAGAAGAAAGGAAAAGAAAGAAGGAGAAAGGGAAAGAAAGAAGTAGAAAGGGAAAGGAAGAAGGAGAACGGGAAAGAAAGAAGGAGAAAGGGGAGAAAGAAGAAGAGAGAGAGGGAAAAGAGGGAAAGGGGGAAAAAAGAAGAAAGCAAAGGGAAACAAAAAAATGAGGGAAAATTTAGTACCAAACCCGGAGTTTCCCGGTGCTCCACTCCCTGGACAACCGCAGTGGCTTCCCTGTAGACCCCCCATCAGGGGCCCTAAGCCAGAACCCTGGGCCCCACCCGCTAAAGGCTTCGCAACAAGCAACTCGCGGTGCGGGCTTATCTCCGCATATTCTATTTCTAGACTTAGTTACCGGGAAATTTTCGGCTCTGCCCCCCCCCCCGATAACAGGCAAAAAATGTATGAGACCGGTAACAGAAAACGAACAATTCAAAGAAACGTCAGAGCTTCCGCGCTTCGCGCGGGAGGGGAAAATCACCATCCCTTCACCCTTCCCCTAGCATGCCTAGGGAGTGCGCTTTGCACTAACGTTTTCCTAAAAGAAAATCCTAGCTACACCACTGATTCTAAACATAATTACCGGGAAATTTTTGGCTATGCGTATGCCCCTCCCCCCCCCCCCCTCGATAACAGGCAGAGAGCGTAAGAAGAGCGGGAACTGACAGCGAAAAAACGTCAGAGCTTCCGCGCTTTGCGCGGGAGGGGGGAAACTCCCCCCTCCCTGCACCCTCCCTCCTAGGGAGCAATACCGTCCTAAAATGAAATCCTCCTACCGACAACTGGCAATGCAGAGAAACGTCGGGGCTTCCGTACTTCGCTCGGGGGGGGGGGGGGGGGGATCTATTCCCTCCACCTGGGGGAGAGAGGGGATGGAGTGTACAAATTTCCCGCCATGAAGACACACTTTTTAAAGAAGAAAATATATTTTAATTATTAATCAGTTAGTAAAAATTCTGAATATATATCTGTCAGAAACAATTATCATATTTTTGAATTTCTATTTGAAAATGCTACTGAAAACAAAAAAGTGGTTATTTTTGGCTCGCTCGCTCCGCTCGCTCGTCAAAATCTTAGGATTTCCATCCAAAAATGCGATTAAAATCGAGAAAAGTGGTTATTTTTGGCTCGCTCGCATCAGTCTTTCATCATATTTTGGATTTTTATTCGAAAATGCGATTCAAAAGCGAAAAAGTGATTATTTTCGGCTCGCTCGCTTCGCTCGCTCGCAAAATAGATATCAAAATGTGTGTGACAGGGAAAAAAATCGTTAAAAAAGTTTTTAATCCCCCACTCCTCAAATTGGATTTACGCCGATGAGCACTACCGTCCTCCTAAAAATGCAGTCCTAGCTACGCCACAAAATCTAAACATAAACTAGTTACCGGGAATTTTTTAGGCTCTGCCCCCCCTGATAACAGGTACCTGTTACGCCCCCTGCTTGGAAATAATAATACGGTCAAAAATTGACTGATAAACCCGTTGTCATGGTTGTCGGGAAAATCCTCGAGGGATGCTAAATCTCCATGAGAACCCAAGACTGTTTGCCTTTAAGATTATGAACTAAAATGATAGGAAACATAGAGAGTTAGCAAAAGTGACCAGATTATTATTTTTTTTTTTTTTGGGGGGGGGGGGTGTTGAATCTCATTTATTTTCTCTTTTATTCTAACATTTTTACAGTTAAAATAGAAATCTTCAATAGCAAGACACTGCACAGCTATCAAACAATCATGACGGTTTCTTTCAATGTGATTTGATTTTCCACAAATAAAATTTACATGCGCTTGTGTAATAGAATGTGCCACCGAATATCTGGGCTTTAAAGCGCCACGTTAAAATGAGGTCATAACTTATGTGGGGATTAAATCGAATGCAAAATGATGGGTGCAAACATGGCACTGGATATAAATTCATTAACACTTGCCCGTGAATTCCCTTCACTAACTCAATTAGCGAAAGTCTATGATGACATAATGTGTGCAGTTTTGTCTGAATACATCCATGTCACACACAAGACGTCACTTCAATCGCTTTCACTTGCGCCAATTGAATCTGTGAAGCTTATCTAGGAGCCCTTGAGCTACTAATTCCGCAGAGACACTGTTCAATGTCGCTCTTTGTGAGATATCACTCTTAAAAGCCAGCCGCACACTATACGATCCGACTGCTATCCGATTTTCGAACAAATGGCATCTTGCATTTAAAAAATGTGAAAGTTTAAACAAGTAAAATCGAAATTTCGGTTAACTGGAAGCATGTTGGTCGAAGCAAGGGCCAAATCGGCTTCAAATCGTACCCGATCACAATACTGCTATGACGTCACTAAGATTCGGAATAGATTTTGCTTTTATTCCTACGGGGAGGCTCGCAATAGCCCGGAATTTGGATATTAGTATTCACATGATTATACGATCCGTCTGCGATCCGATTTTTGAAAAATTTGTTATAGCATTTTTGATATGACCGTTCAAACGTGTGTAATCTTAATGATCAAAGTTCCATACAGTCGTATGAATACTAAAATCGAAATCCAGGGCTTTTGCGAGTCTCCTTGGCTCCTTGTAGGAATAAAAGCGGATTCAATTCTGAATCGTACGTCTTGGCAGCCCTGTGATTGTCTGCAATTTGAAGCCGATTTGGCCTTTACTCCGACCAAAAAGCTTGCAGTTTACTAAGATTAATGTTTTATTTTAGTTTTCGTATCATTATTCCGACCTTCACATAAAATTATTTTACTTGTTTTAACTCAAATGCAAAATCCAATTTATTCGAAAATCGGGTCGCAGTCGGATCGTGCAGTGTGCGCCGGGCCTTACATGCAGAGGTAAACCACTTCAACAACACTGAAGGTCATTTTTTTTTTTTTTTTTTGCGTACAAATTGAATGCGTAATCACCTATTTTTATGATACAGAAATGTGGCGCGTATTACACTTGAAAAACATTTGCGATTTTGTTTGTTTGCCTGTGTTTGAAGCGGTTTTCTACTGCATATCTAATACTGCTTTCACATCAAGGTACGGTCGCTGCGACCGGTCGCTGCGACCGTACCCAGCGACCGATCGGACGTGCTTTCACACCTCCGTCAAAATTTGGTCAGGCCCAGAGCGATCGGTCGCTGTATAGCTGACCTAGCCGGAAGCGGAAGTAGAGATAGTGCGTAGGCATGTATGGGGGTCATTGCATTTCGATCGGTCGCTGAGTACGATGTGCTTTCACATCTAGCTTGCATCGGTCGCGATCGGTCGCTGAAGTACCTCAGCGACCGTACTCAGCGACCGATGAAATGCTTTCACATTCAGGGGCGTCGCTAGACTTTTTTTAATGGGGGGGGGGGGGGGGGGGGGGGGGTGTAGAGGCCAGATTGCCGACAAATTATGCCTCCGATTGCCGACGACCAACGTCGACAAATTCAACTGTATAAAGCCCACGAGGCATGTTCAATTGTGTGCCTCTATTATATTTTCCTTCTAAATTATATTTGTTCACCTCACTTGCTGAATGTGTTAGCTTTCCGAAAACATTCTCTATCTAAATATAATACGAGCGAGCGAGGAAAAATATACACTCTCTTTCGTAGAAGTCATAGTTCATCATAAAAACTACATGATGGGCTTAAAGATATCTAAATCATATATTTGGTCATCTCTCTCACATGATTCATTCGCTTTCAAAGACCATCCTAAATCGTAATATTTTACGAGCCAGCAGAGCGAGCAAGGAAAAAAATTTATATACTCCTTATCATAATTCTTTTCATGGCAGAAGTGAAAGTTCTTCATTAAAATACATGATGGGCCTTTAAGGTATCTATTTTGATATTTTGGTCACCTCTCTTACCTAATTTATTTGCTTTCAAAGACCATCCTGTATCTAAATATCATACGAGCGAGCGCAGCGAGCGAGGAAAAATATATATACTCTTTTTATGGTAGGTGATAACTCTTCATCAAAGTACATGATGGGCCTCGCTTGCCGAATTCGTTTGCTTTCCCAAATCCATCTTGTATCTGTATATTGTACAAGCGAGCGTAGCGTGCGAGGAAAAATACTCCTTTTCATGGTAGAAGTGAAAGTTCTTCATCAAAATACACCATGGGCCTTTAAGATACCTATTATGATATATTTGGTCACCTCTCCTACCTAATCTATTTGCTTTCAAAGACCATACTGTATCTTAATATTATACGAGCGAGCGCAGCGAGCGAGGAAAAATGTATTTACTCTTTTTTATGGTATAGAGGTGATAATTCTTCAACAAAATACATGATGGGCCCCAAAATATCTAAATTATATATTTGTTTATTTCACTTGGCAAATGTGTTTGCTTTCCGAAAACATCCTGTATCTTAATATAATACGAGCGAGCGCAGCGAGCGAGGAAAATAGGCTCTCTTTCGTGTTACCAGTGTTATTTCGTCGTCAAAATGCACAAGCAAATAAGCCGAATATGACTCTATTTGGGTACCTTACTCATCTTTCTTTTTTCTTTTTCCCTCCTTCCTCTTCCCTCTCCTTTCTCTCTCTCTCTCTCTCTCTCTCTCTCTCTTTTTTGCCGACAGCGATCGCGAATTTGCCGACAGGAATTTTTAATGGGGGGTGTCACACCCCCCCCCTCACCCCCCCCCCCCCCTCTAGCGACGCCCGTGTTCACATTATGATTTCATCGGTCGCAGCGACCGGTCGCAGCGACCGTACCTTGGTGTGAAAGCAGTATATGAGGGCCTTACTTATTATGCTCTCGTAAATTCCATTTAGATCCCAATGAATCGTCCATGGGACTTTCCTGAAGCTGAGGAATGGGATAGTTTGACGGTCAAGGAATGGGCCAAGAAGACATTCTGGTTCCAACTGACCCGAGACTTCGTTGCCATCCAGTGTTGCGCTGGGTTCTGCGCACAGGATACGGACTTGTCTCTCCTTTACTTCCTCTGGTATATCAAGGGATGCGGAGGTAAGATTTGTCAATAGTATGGTGGCCCTGAAGTACGCTCGACAACAGGTCATGTGCGACGTGAATTTCGAATCCCAGGTCCTGAACTTTGCATCCCAAGTCATGAAATTCACGACCCGCGATGCGAAATTCAGGACCCGTGGCGCAAACTTTGCATCCCAGTCCTGAATTTCGCACCGCGGGTCGTGAATTTTACCACTTGGGATGCAAAGTTTGCGCCACGGGTCATGAATTTCATGGCCTCGGATGCGAAGATCAGAACCTGGGATGCGAAATTCACGTCGCACGTGACCTGTTGTCGAGCATACTTCAGGGCCACCATATATAAGGCTTGGTGGATGCAGAACATTTTGCTCCTCTGAAAATCTCTCTGAGGTCAGTATCCTACTCTAACTGAATATTTAACTTCAACCCTGGAGAAGATTTTGATCATACCTAGATAAACCCTTAGCACTAACCTTTTACCTAACCTAAGATACACTAGCAACCCTAAAATTTACCCGTATTATGTGGCGAAATAAATCCGAGAGCACAGTAGCATTTGTATTCATTTGGAGCACCTGGGGGGGGGGGGGGGGGGGGAAGGGGGGAGGCACAATCTCCTCCCCGAGGAATACAATCTTGCATACCGGTAGTATAGGTATGAACGCACATGAAGAATAGAAGTGAAAGAAAGAATACCTGAATGAATAGATAAACCAGTGAATGATTAAAATGAACAAATTTTCATTGTTCCTATGCCCCCCCCCCCCCCCCCAGCACAATCCTGAATAAGCCACCTGGCTGAAGCTGGGTCGATCAAACTGCAATTAACTGACTTAATTAACTGACTTAATTGGTTCCACCTTAAATCTAATTGGATTTGATTTATTTTTATAATAAATTTTATAGACAGAATAGTTAATCTGGATGTATACGGAATGAATTGTATATAGAACAATTTCCGTTGATTTTTCTTCATACATGAATTTGCAATTGTTTTGAAGTATGCATAAATGAGTAATCTACAGGGTATTATATGTAATCTTCATTTAAAAAAGATACTTTATTCATTCAGAAAAAAAGGAAGGATAAGAAAGAGAAATATATATTTCGGCAGAGCTAATAATCATTTCAAAATTTAGAGTATGATGTAGTAATATTTCGTCGATATATAAACACAAAACAGTTATAAAAGCATCACCCGGGAATATCACACGTCGTCACAATGGATTTTAAAGTCATCATTCTTTGAATTGGACAATAGTGTCAAAAACATGTGCATAGTTGCTTAAGCATTTCGACATACATGTGTAGGCTATGTACTCATCAGTACACCGCAAGCATGACCAGAAAGCTTAAATCAAACAATATATTCTTGAAATTATAACGGGTTCATGTCGTGCGTGTAAAATAGTTTTACTGGTATGTTTCTAACGCTTTCCTCCGATTCTGCTTACAATGCTTTGAATTTGGAACTTATCATTTCGTGTATGTTATTTTCCTTTTTGACGTACAGGATATTTGCGATATTCATCAACAGGGAATGGTGCTCAAGTAAGTACATATTTTGTTTGGCAAAAGGAAACATGTAAGCGGAGGGCAAAAAGCAGAAAATGGGGGTTTCGTTCCACCATCTTTACAAACTAAGTACACCATGCTCATCTTCAAGCTAAAAGCATAACAGACAATATTCAAGAGGTCTACCTCAAAAAATTTGTTGCGAAAACCTCCAAATCCAAGATGGCGTCCAAAATGGCCGCCATTTTGACGGAATTTGAATTTTTCAAGATAAAATTTGATAGAAGCATCTAATTGCAACAAAATTGGTCTCATATGAAAGCGAATCAAATCCCCTACAATCGGATGCCATTTACGAGGGGTATTGAACTAATTCGGTGGAAATTTTAAGTTGAAAAATGTGTTTTTTGACATTTTTTCCCCAAAATTGAAAATTTGCAAAATACATGACTTAGCGTAAATCGAGGAAAAATTGCAGCATTGTTCTGGCATCTTCCAGAAAAATTTCCTAATATATGAAAACCATCTGTGGAAAAATAGAAATTAATACCATCATCTGTTCTAAAATCATAAAGGCTCAAACTTAAAATCTCGTATTTCATAAATATCTCTTCTTGCACATGTATGTGTTAAAATCCCATAGACTCTAATGTACTAATGTGCACTTGCCTTATGCAAAATCCAGATATGTGGATTATTGCTCTACAAACCAAGTAGACCATGCCTGTCTTTGCAATTATCTAACCGTTCGTAACTAAGCTTGGATTGTAGATGTTCTGTAGAGACTTCATTTTCGTTTGGGGTCAAAGGTCACGCATCCAGGTCACAGTTCAGATGAGGTCAAATGTAAAAAATCTACCTGTAAGTTTCTACTACGGTTATTGACTTTCGAACCATTAGCCCATCTGTAACTTAATTTGGATTGTAGATGCCTTAGAGGGATCTCAGTGTTATTTGGAGGTCAAAGGTCAAATGAGGTCAAATGTTACAATTTTCCTGGAAGCGTCTAATACTGCGATTGGTAACTTTAGAACCATAAGTCCATTTTTAACCAAACTTGGATGTTAGATGCCCTGTGGGGACCTCAACGGTATTTTGGGGTCAAAGGTCATGTATCTTGGTCAAAGGTCAATTGAGGTAAATTATCAATTTAAATTCAAGAATGGTTGTACACCGATGGAGTGTGACTCATTACGGCTGGACCTTCGTTACTTAATATGAATAGTTTGAAATAATGAAATTGGTATCCTAATTATAAAAGAGAATAACCTTCCCTGAAATTTATTTCCATTCATGATGGTGCGAAAATAATGCGGTACTATAGTATAGATATTAGGTAACAAAAAATTATGACATGTTATTCTAGTAATGTCTCAAACTTGAAAACTCATAGCAGAAAAACATCTCTTCTTGCACATGTGGTATATTAACAAAATACATATTGATTTGATACCATGCAATTATGATTATTTTCAAATTGATATTATCTATTGGTCTAATAATAACCACACTAGAATAGCTTTAACCCGTAAAGTGTTTCACTTTTGGCTGTCATCCAGACGGCAATGTTGCTAATAAGTTAATACCCTTGGTATACAAAGTCATCATCTCTGTCAATATCAAGATAAGATATTGGGCCCTGAACTTCTGTTCGTTGTCTGATTGGCTGGAAATCTGGAAAACGGATGACTGTCCTTCTGGATTCTGATAAAACTTCAAATAAGTTTTCCTTCCCATCTGGGTGAGTTTCAGAACCTGAACAACATATGCCATACCAAATTGCTTAGGATCTATCTAATCCTCTATAGAGAGGGGTGGGGGAGGGGAGGGGGCAAGTGCCCTGGGCAGCACTTTGAGGAAAAGGAAAGAGAAAGAGAAAGAGAAAGAGAAAAAAGAGCAAAAGGAAAAGGAGAGAAAAAGATCATGAGAAAAAAGGGAAGTTTTAAAGAGCTTAAAATGCAAAAATTTTCTGAAGCTCTTTTGCTTTGCTCACTCGCAAGATCACTTCCTCTCAAAAGAGAGCAAAAGGTAAAAAGAGAGAAAAAGGACAGTGATAAAAAAGGGAAGTTTTTAAGGGTTTAAAGTGCAAAAATTTTCTGAAGTCTGTCACTTTGCTCTCTCGCATGATCACTTCCTCTCAAAATCTCATAATTTCTCACCCCCTATTATAGTTCTTAAACAAGCTTTTTAAAATGGCATCAGAATTTTAAAATTGTCCCTGTTTTCGAAGAAATCTAACATCTAATAAGGTTGGCTCTTGGAGGGGTGCAAAAAAAAAATCCAAAAGTGAAAAAGAATTGGCCGAATCAGCATTTGCAAAGGTGCTATCGATTCAAGCTTTTTGGCTTATGATAGCTGGCACCTGCATTTATATTGATTTCTTCATTGACCCAACTCCATTATTTTAATATAATCTAAGTATACACATTCTTTCTTTGTATATTTGTCACACTTTATTTATATGAGACCATTTTTTTTTTTTTTTTGCAATTGGATGCTTCTATCAAATTTTATCTTGAAAAATTCAAATTCCGTCAAAATGGCGGCCATTTTGGACGCCATCTTGGATTTGGAGGTTTTCGCAACAAATTTTTTGAGGTAGACCTCTTGAATATTGTTTGTTATGCTTTTAGCATGAAAATGAGCATGGTGTACTTAGTTTGTAAAGATGGTGGAACGAACTCAAAAACTTAGCTAAATATTTGACTTTGGCCCTCCGCTTAATGGAATTTTTTTCTAATTAATTTGGTATATTTAAAGCACGCTTCATCATGTTCATTGTAAATGACAGAGCAATTGAACGCGAATTTGACGAAAATGGGCCCAAAGTCAGGAAAAGGGTATGTTTCTTGATTGTCCAGAATTATCGAGGGGGTTTACCTTGTTGAAGGGTAGGTTTTCAGCAGAAAGAGCACAATGAAAGAATTGAAAATCAACTGAGTGATTTTGAAGCACTATGTAAGGAAAAGGCTTATGATAAGTTACCCGTCATGTGAAGGTAGAGTAACGCCTGTAATTAATGATAAATTGGAATTCATGGTATCCTAGAGTGCAGTTTTCTTTTGATATAGGAGATTCAATTGAAACAAAAGTTATTCGAAATACATCATTTTTGTTGCATTGTCATAGTCATAACGATTCGAAAATTAACAAAATTTTTGCTCTCAACTCAGGTGTCATATATTTCTATCATTTTGTTTCATCATTTTAATTTTGAAAATCTGCTTGATTCTGTGAGCATTATGTTTCCGCATGTTATTGAACTCTAAATCATGTTAACATATGCAACTGATACTTCATATTTGGTTTCAGGAGAGGAAATTTGTTGGAGGAAGCCAGAGAATATGTATAGGAATGGCAGAATGTCTCGGAAAAGGTTAGCAATGTTCGTCATTTTCAAGTGGCGAGTAAATCTTAGTGTGGAAAAACGTAACGGGAGTAACATTAAGTATTAACTCTCTTGCTACTGACTTTCCTCACTCCTTATATGACACAAGAACGACATGAGTACTTCGGGTAATGATATATTTATAAATTCACAGTGTAGAGCCATTGAAGAAGGCAAGAGTTTAGAAGAAGAGATACCTGAGAAACATTTGTCAGCAAATGTTTAGGTATTTTCACAGAAATGTTTAAGCCTAGGACCCCCTTTTTTGCTTATCAGCAAATTTTTGGACAGTGTTCCCAAAATTTTAAAACGGATTGACGCCCATGACTTTATAGCTTATATTCCAACGGGAAAATGGTCTGATAGACGTTTAATATCCTTAATTTTAACCTTTGACAAACCCTAAATCACCTACAGTACATACCTAAACCTGACCCTTGCCCTGAACCTTACCCTGAAATCTACTCTAAAACCAGACTCTAATTACCCTATGATTTGAGAAATATATCCGGAGCCTTTGTAGCTGAAGCACAATGTTGTATCCTCCCTCACGACAGGTGCATATATTGTGTGCGGGTAAGCCTGAATCCAATGATTGGGGGTAATAATATTTCAGTAAAGCGCTTAGACACGTCTCAGAGGGATGTATTATAAGCGCTATATAAATGGAGATCATTATTATTATTATTATTATTATTATTATTAATTATTATTATTATTATTATTATTATTATTATTATTATTATTATTATTATTATTATTATTATTATTATTAGGCATACTTTATGGAAAATCGTGTCAGTAAAAACAAAACAGCAACAACAACAAAACCTGACAACAGCAATTACAGAAACAAGGAACAGAAAACCTTCAACGACAAGAGCAACCACAGAAGCAGCATCAACATCACCAACAACAACAACATAAACATGCTAGAACATATTCACTTCCTATAAATTGAAGTGCATATTACTGTTCTCTTTTGTGTGTTTGTTTTATTACATGTTCCTTGCTGGTATCTGACCGACGCGCCGAATGTTCTATCAGTTGTCAAGTTTGTTTGCTTGTCATTTCTGTAGATCACGTGTCATTGAGCAAGCCCGTGACTGGTGTTATCCAAAATACTGATCATGTGACAGTTACCACAGCAACTGGCGATTCATACAAGGTGATTAAGTTATTTAGATATTCATATAAATGATTATAAGGCTAAATTTAGCCCCTCGATTTCGCGGCAAATTGAATTAAATGTTTATGATAAAAAAGCCCGCCCTTCTTCTCACGTTCAAAATCGGGGGGGGGGGGGGGGGGGTCATAATCCGTCAAAATTGCACGAATTTTTTTTTTTCGGGGGCGGGGGGGGGGGGGTGGGCAGGATGGGAGGAGATGCACAAAATTCTGATTAGCAACATAGAGCGAAAGCAAAATGTTGTGGTATTTTCATGGGTTTTGTCCAAGCATCTATCGAAAAGTAATAAAGGAACGAGGAGGAAAAGGATTTTTAAATACGCGGGCACAACATCAAGATTTTATTTGTATGGACTTAAATATGCTAGATCTATCTCTGGATTGGTAAATGACGCACCAACTCAAATGAATGAATGAATAAATAAATAGATAAATCAATCAATCAATCAATCTATCAATCAATCAATCAATGTTTTTTCTATGTGTCTCTGAAGCAATTGAACTTTATAGATGTTTATGCTATACATGTACCTTTGTAACATTTTCTTATTTTGATCCCATCCAGGCCAAGTATATTATAGCAGCTCTTCCACCCGCCTTGCTTAATAAGATTGCATTCACACCTAATCTTCCATCACTTAGAAATCAGGTAAACAACCCTGCATTCTAAACATGCTAAACCTTTACATATCTCTGAAGCCTATCTACTGTTTTATTGTGCATCCTTCTCTCTTTGTATGAAGAGACGTGCAAAGGAAGGTCTTAAAATGTTGCACTCAGAGACGGAATATTTTGCCCAGGCATAATTTTCTTTTAAACTTTTAATTTAGACATGCAGAGATCGGTCTTTTTTGTCTTTTTTTCTATTTCAGTAATCATTCGATCTTCTAGTTTTCACCTATATTACCTTGTACTTAATCTTTTTCATCTAAAATTATAATTTCGTAGCTGAGCCAAAGATATCCAATGGGGTCCGTAATCAAGACTATGATGTACTACAAGCGTCCATTCTGGAGTGACTCTGGTAAGGTCTTCACTGCTCAACTACTTATCCATGACTGAATAATAGACTAATAAATTTTGATGTAGATTTATGGTTATCATGGCATTTTTGAATGGCGTTTCACTTCATGGAGAACCGGTTAAGTGTGAACCTCTTCATTCACAACAAGCTAGTTGAGTATATGGATGAATACATACAGCAAAATTAATGTTATCATTAACTTCCCTGTACTTCCTTCTTTCCTGTCTTTCACCTTTTCATATCTTTAATCAACCTTGCTAAATAATTCCGCTTATTCACATCAACTGATTAATTCAGTACTGGAGCTCAACAAATCAGCGCAGTAGCATTAAAGTTAAGAACAGTTTAACTTCGTTCTCAATAAGAAATACTGGCCTGCAGTACTCTATACAATTATTTATATTTCTTCCAAGTATAAAATCTAATCTTTATTCTGTATAACGTTTCTGCACTAGGTTTCAACGGCTCCGTTTTGGCAGACGGAATTATATCAGAAATACGAAACGATAATAGTCCAAGCGCCAAGCATCATGTTCTCGTTGGGTTTGTACACACCTCCATTACGTCAGTTCAGAGATATTGTTCAAAATTGCATGACACCTTCCTTGTTTTTGAGCATATCTAACCTGATTAACTAAGAAATACTATAGGGTCATGAAAACAGCCCCCCAAACAGCAACAAAACAACAAACGAACAAACAAAAAGCCCCACTGAATTTGATTTCAAATCGCCACCTGTGTAGCAGAAACTTCATATGCGTGTGTGCTGGAGGGGGGGGGGGGGGTAGTAGAGTATACAGAACCCAGACAACACTCTCATTCCTAAACAGTTTATCGTCTTTACCATTACTTTGATAGAAAGGCTGCAAGATCATGAAGGAAAATAGAGTTTTACCATATTCAGAAACTTATTCAAGTTTAGATCTCCCACAAACAAGACGGAAGTTTTTATTATCATAATTTATGTTATCCTTATTGATGATGATGATGGTCACGATGTTTCTTCTTCCTGTTCGTCTTTTATTTTTCTGTCTTTATGTCTTCTTCTTCTTCTTCTTCTTATCATTATTATTATTACCATGATCACTATACTGATATTGGTATTAAGTATTATATGATCCATCGTAAGGTTGGTTTTGAATACATGATGTATGTGTTTATTTTAGATTCTTGTCTGGAGATGCAGCCAAAGAATATTGCCATCTTACTAAAGAAGAAAGGTGAGTAAAGCCCATCGCCTGATTATACGATCCGTCTGCGATCCGATTTAGGACAGATTTGTTACAGTATTTGGTATGAACTTTCAAACATGTTAAATCCTAATGATCAAAGTTCCGAAAAGTCGTATGAATACTGAAATAAAAATTTCTGGCTATTGCGAGCCCCTTTGTAGGAATAAAAGCGAACTCAATTCCGAATCGTAGTGACGTAATAGCAGTCTTGCAATCGGCTATAATTAGAAGTTGTTTTGGCCGTTACTCTGACCACAAGGCTTACAGTTAACCAAAAGTTTGATGTTAGTATTGCTATCATTATTCCGTCTTCAAAATAAGATAATTTAACTTGTTTAGATTTCATATTTAATTCAGTATGCTATTGAAATCGGGTCGCAGTTGGATCGTATAGTGTGCGCTGGGCTTAGTTAATGACAAATAGTCAAAAATAATTTTATTGGCTTTCATTCGTTTCAGTTACTAATTGTATAGTTAATTTTTACCTCGTGTCAGGTGGCAGTTTTACTGGGAAACAAATGTTATTGGTAGAACTCATGTTTTATATATCTGTCATACTGATTTGATTTGATATAGTATTTGAATGATATAGATATTTTTTCTTTTTGCATGTTTTAGGAGAGATCTGATAGCGCGGCGATATGCAATACTTTTGAACAATGATGAAGCTCTGAAGGTGAGAAATCTTTTGAAAGTATTTTCAGTAAAATGATCGTGATCGAATCCCCTTATTACAAAAATCCTCTTATTACAAAAATATTCATTCAGTATTCATTCAGGATGTTCAGTTGTATGTTATAGGCACTATATTAGGGTTTGATTATACTGGCATGTGATCATATTTATTATAATGTACATGTATATGAATTATGAACCTCTGTAGCTGCACAATTTCTATGCATTTTGATTGAATTTATACATGAAAGAAAAACATTGTGATCAATTTCAGGTCTAGTACAGATTTGATTATACAAGCTTAGATTAATTTGAATGTTATAGCTAAAAAATTTGTATTAATTATACATGTACATTGTACACAGTGTGCTTGAGCTATAGCTAAACACTCATATCATAATCGGGAAGATCCTGATGAAGGGCAGGTGCCCGAAAGCTTGGTCTTAATTGGTGGTAAATATGTCTTGCAACGGCCCTCTTCGTAAACCCCCCTTTTCGGATCACACATATAATATGACGAAGAACCGCAAACCTACATCACCGAGACTGATCACAATTATAAATATATATATATATATATATATATATATATGTGAGACAATTGAGAGAATAATAGTGTAGCATGAATCAAAGTTCCCCAGAGCTGTCCTACCATTTTGGAAATTTTTGCAAAGGTTGAAAAAATGTCTCCGCCGGGAATCGAACCCGGGCCTTTGGCTATGAACGCCAATGCCTTAACCACTAGACAGGCCAGTGGTTTCGGCACTCCAAATTCGCTTAACCGACAGAATGACAAATCTTCAACCCTCACTAATTAATTCCTTTGTCGGTGGCAGATGAGTTTCGAACAATGACCTGCCGCACACCTCAGCTGGATCCGAGCGAATGCTTTGGGATACATGTATATGTTGGAATAATTAACATTTGTGATCAGGTAACATATACAACAACTTTGGCAACTCTCATGGAAATAAATACATGTGAGACAATTGAGAGAATAATAGCGTAGCATGAATCAAAGTTCCCCAGAGCTGTCCTACTATTTTGGAAATTTTTGCAAAGGTTGAAAAAATATCTCCGCCGGGAATCGAACCCGGGCCTTTGGCTATGAACGCCAATGCCTTAACCACTAGTCTAGTTGTTTGGCTATGAACGCCAATGCCTTAACCACTAGTCCATATACATGGAATCGGCCAATCAGCGCTGTCGTTATAATTATGCAAGTTTTATGCGAAGTAGGCCGCGGCACGTGTATGCAAATCAATTTCTGACGTCATGTATACACACAGGCCGAAACGGGAGATTCGTTCGGGTACGGTCGCAGTTGACTGATTCCCCCGTATTTCACGCTCCCGTCGCCCTTTGCGAAAACTCGCTATCAACGGGCTCTGAACGTGCACACAATGTGAAGCTCGAGCTCGTCTGAGAAGTAAGACTAGCAATATATAAGAACACAAGCAAGAGCTTCTCTTGGCTCGATCGTATGGACGGCCGTTCTATGAATGAAAGGTCTCGAGTTCGATTTCCACTCTCGTCAATATCGTATTTTTGGCGTTTATTCCGGCGTAAGAAATAGTTAAATTATCACAGCTATCACAACTGCTTAATTGTGGTTTAACACTATGGCGTATTTTTAGGCGTTCGTGTACTTTACGTATAATGGTTATCATAAGACGGCTGGGTTGCTGTATTCCTATAAATAAGAGTTAGGAGGATATTCTTTTGTTCTATTACATCAAAATGTCCAAATAAGCGTGCTTCATGTCTCCCTAGCACTAGTTTTTTTTCCCTTTCTTTTAAGGGGACGGAATAAATCCCATTGTTATACGTCCCCATAGCAATAGTATTGTATATCATGCAGCATGATAAGCATCAAGTTGCAGCTGCCGAGAGAAAAAAGGGGTGCCAGGCAAGCTGTAGCAACTTGCTTTTGTAATGTTAAAATAGTTAAAATGGTTAATTATTTTACCTGACTGCTAAGAAAGCATGTGTATATTCTTGTTAGTATGCACTCAGGGGACCGACGGCTTTAAGTCCCCTCCCAAGGACTTGGTAATGAGGATTAATACCTTACCAAAGGCCTTCAGCGCATCAACTTGGTTTCGAACCCGGGAACTCCCGCTTACGAGACCACTGCTCTACCACTGAGCCACAGCGCCACCTAGACAAACTTCATGAATGCAATGTCTGTGGTTTCCGCGCAGTTCCAACAGAAGCAGATTGTCGAGGCACGGAAGAAAACATCAAATTAATTGTTTTATGTCATCATCGTAATGATGCACTGCCAATGATGATGACCATATGTGCACACGCATGCATGATTTGGTAAAACTAACCTACAAAATAGCATGATGCTAATTGATTTAAAATGTAAAGCACGTAGCTATAATGGTTAATACCACCTGTTCTCCATATAAAGGTCTTATAAAATTGATCAAAAGGATTTACTGTATATCATTAAGCCAGTCATTGTTTGCAGTTAAGTGCCACTCTTCCATACATATCTTTTCGTACATTTATCCAAATAATGACTCTTAAAATAGAAGGTTCTGTGATGTTGTTTATCATGTACATCCAAATAACAATGTTTTGCTTTTTTTCACCCGTAATCTGTCCAATCTTTCAAAGCTCCATGTGACATGAATGTTTTTAAAGCCTACTTAAAGAACAACAAAGAATCAGAATACAGAATTTCGAAAAAGAAATATGAATTAGCTGCTCATTTTCGTAAATGGAGGTTTGAAATATACCTGGCTTTTTTCTTGCCCTATTAGTTTAATTGTACTTTTTGATTTTGTTATGCTGCACATTAATCCTTTGTGTCTCTGTAATTCACTTAATTCTTCCTTGTAATTTGCTTGATTTCATTTTTATTTTGTTGTTTATGCCATTTGCTTACGCTTAATAAATAGTTGATGTGAAAAAAAAATCAATATTTTGAACGTTTTTATGGCAGCCTATCTTCTATGTTGAAAAGAATTGGATGGAGGAACCTTACATTGGTGGAGGCTATGTAGGCTTTACACCCCCAGGGGTCATCACCAAATATTGCAAGTAAGATCATTGTGACTCATTAGATCTATGTCTAATTACAGAGGCGGATTGGGGGAGGGGGTGGTATTACCTCCGGCCTAACCAATCGGACATTATTGTCTCGAGTAAACTTGAATCATAAAAGGAAAACGTGCCCCTTTTGTGCTCCCTACACTGGCCAGTTTAAATATCAAAAGACAAGTTCAAATGTGAATAATGTTTCATCATTCTTGACTTTTGTGTTAATAAGAGTATAGCGCCCGAAAAGAGGAAGATCTTTCCCAAACTCTTCAGAAAAATTTAGACTTGCCCTTCTGCGAGAGAATCCCGATCTGCTACTTGCAAATCTTGTAACATAGCTGGAAGACTTTAAATGATGCACATGAAGTTTAAGTACCGGTTATCATATTTTTGTTGCCAAAGAAGAGTTATATGGTTTGTATTTCATGAAGAGGAATGTGACTGAACTTAACTGAATTGAACTTAATTGACAGATTGAGTTGACCTAGATAGAACTGAACTGCACCCGAAGTGGTTCGCTGAATAGAACTTCACTGTACTTAACTGAACACTACTGAATAGTAGTTCTAGACGTCACTTGCCTGAACAGAATGAGCTGCACCGAACTGCAATGCGCTGAAACACACAGAACTGAACCGTACTGAACCTGACTGAACTTAATTGAAATTAAGAGAGAAGCGACGTGATTTAACTTTATCCTATACGTTTTATATGAAACATTTTATTTTCTTCACTACTATTACATTTTACTATTGCAAACATGTTACTTACAGGGTTATACGAGAGCCAGTAGGACGTCTTTACTTTGCGGGTACTGAGACAGCTACTGTGTGGTCTGGATATATGGAAGGAGCCGTGCAAGCAGGGGAGAGGGCAGCACGAGAGGTACAAGAAATAGACCAGCAAAAATAAAGTCTATCGATCTGACTTCAATCCGATTGTCGACATAAATCCCACTTGCATTAATTAGATATTATATACATTAAAAATGATTATAATTTTGCTCACTACAAATGTTTTTCAATAACCATTTGATCACAAAACATATGGCCTTTGCGTGCGCTGGAAGCTGTTTAATCAGATTAAAATGAAATGCAGCTTCATATCGTAGAAAATTACAAAACTGGTTCAACGTCACTTCGAGCCGGAGCTGATTTCGCCTTCGATAAACCCACTAGCTTGCAGATAACCGTGATTTCGATTTCGATATCAATATGATCAATCAGACCGATCATAAACTACAACTGCTCTTGGTATTCTCTCTCCTCTCTCTTTCCAATCTGTCCTTTTTTGTCTTTCTATCTCCAGATCCTACATGCCATGGGTAGGATAAAAAAGGATGAGATCTGGCAAGAGGAGCCAGAGGCGGAGGTGAGAATAGAAGCCTATGATATACCAACCTCCTTTAAAAACTAACAAACTATAAATCATCTTTCCATCTTAAAAGTGTCTGAATACGAGGCTCACTATTTCATGATCTGCCAATAACCTGTCTTCTAATCCATTCTAATTTATGGATGAACAGAGGGAAACCAAACTTACTTCATTGCCTTAACGTCGTATACAGCCATCAGGTGTAGCGGTGTCGCACTCCAGCGGTTTAACATTCGACTGTTCTAAATAAACATTGGGCATTTTGCTGCACTCGCTCATTAGATGAGTTTCTGTTGCTTCTTTGTCATGATATATTCTCCATGAGGGTGATACTTGCTGCTTCTCAATATTGGTTCTCCGGTAATTTGTTCTCAGTGCCTGGTTCTGAGTGTCAACTAAGATATTTTCTGACTCCTTTTTCACATTGCCTCCTTTCAGACATTGCAAACTCTGGTTCAGCGAATTCCTCTGTCTGTCTTGGTTATTTACCGTGCCTCACTTTTTCTTTCCATCCTTCCAATGTCATATTTCTTTGATTTGCATTAGCTGTTTTGCTGCAATTCTTTTCTTTACTCATTAACTGCGGTCATAGTATCATCCATTTTTGCCATCAATATATCAGTAGAGGCTATATGTTCCTCCATTGTTATTATTATGATTATTATTATTATCATTATTACTACTATTATAATCATTATTAGGATTATTATTTTGGAAAAAAATTAGTATAACTATCATTATTTTCATGAATATTGTTATTATGTTTATTATTATTGTCATCATTATATTATTATTATGTTTATTATTGTTTTTATTCTTTATTGTATATTATTCATATCATTACTATCAAAAAACGAACATTAATCTCCTTGTTTAAAGACAACATACGTTCTGACATGAGTTGCTTGAAATATTTATTTTTTTGTGAGTGTATACATTATTCATTACATTTTAAAATCTAGCCAAAGATAACTCTAGACAAGAAAATTTGCTGTCAATTTATGTCGCAGTCATTATTGGATCGATTGTATTGCATCTTTTTCTCCTAACTTCTTTTAGGACATGCCAGCTCTTCCATTTGAGGAGACATTCGTCGAGAGAAACCTTCCTACTGTGAGTGGTTTTCTTAGGTTTGTTGGAACCATTCTAGCCCTCTCTGCGGTGGGAGGGGCTGTCTGGATGAAGAAGGATGCCCTTCAAAGAGTGATCAATATGTAGGATGTTGCTAAGAAAGCCTTAATTGGTGCACGAGGAAGTGGTTGTGGGCTGCAGTTGCCATGGCTGTCCCCCGAGAATCAGGGGGAAACCGTCACCCGTTGTTTGCATAACAAGGCGCCCGAGGAAACTCATATAGTAGTGAGGTCTGAATTTGTAATGCTATCTTGTTTATTCATGTTTCGTCTTTTTTCTTTTTTCTAAATTTTTGGTGACGAAATAACTTATTAAAAGTCGACGTATTCTAATGAGTCTAATTACTGGTAGCTCTCTCTCTCTCTCTCCTCTTGATTTTGTTACTTTTACTCTGTAAGGTTGATTTTGAGATAAGAGGCGTCAGCATTCCCTGACGAAATTGTGCCTAACGAGTTGGCCGCCGGGGAGGCATTCCACAACCTCGCCACCAGGCCACCAACCTTAGTATCGGACTTGTATTTTTTTAAAGTTTCACCTTATTTTTTAATTTTTGATTTTTATTTTGGTAAACCAAAACATAACCCTTACCCTAACCCTAAACCTAAAATATTTATAAAAAAAAATTGTCAAAAGAAGGATTTAAACCGGGGTCAACGAAACGTGAGACACTAGCGCTCACCAATGGACCACAAACATCACCCCCGAATGTCGAGCAACAATATATCCTTGACTAAATAAACCGTAGTGTGGAATGTCTCCCCTGTGCAAAATTCGTGCCTAACGCCTATACGGCCACCATGGCCACTGCAGACAGGTGGCTGCTAAAGGCAGGTTCTATAACACTTACAAATATTGCTTCTTCAAGGGAAACAATGTAAATGACCACTATAGACAAATGGCCTCTGCCTGTATCAGCTTCTACAAAGATAATTGAAAAAAAAAAATCTTTTATCGTTCGTTCGTACGAGTATTCGATTTTTTTTTTCCGGAAAAAGTGATATACCGCAAATTTATGTAAAACAATCTTTGCAGATCTATCCTTTAATAACTGGTGCACTTGCAAATTTCTTCTATCAGCCCCTTTATAAACATGATAAATATCCGGGTAAAAATACATTTGAAATAAGGCTCATTTACAACGGATATTACTCTCTTTATCTTCCCACCGACATTTCATTGCAGCGACTGATCTTTTATAGAGCTTATTGCGCAATAGAACCAATCGACAAGACAGATTTGGGTATTTATTATTTACTAGTCTAATCAATTTCAATATTGCCAAGTACTTCTGAAGTACTTCTTTTAGTGAAAATGCACACCTCATGCCAACATAGACGTGCGATGTACCACAGACTCTTTATATCTTCGAAGTGTTGGGTTAGATTTAGAAAAAAAATTGTGCTCTAATTATAAACAGTTATACAAAACCGTGAAATGTAGCTGAATATCCGCTTTTGTTTAATGATTTACTCTGATTTATTATTATTATTATTTTTTTTTATTAATGTTCCATTAATGTATTATCAATATTTTGTATTACGTAAAAACGATATCTGAATTCTGATATTCGATCGTGTTTGAAATGAGAAATGTTGAAATAGAAATAGGCAATAATTATACTATTTTTTTCGTAATGTTTATCTGTATTTTCATGTGCCTTGCTGTTACATTAATACCATTGGTGCCTGAAATATACGTGAAATATATGATTCGCAATAAAAGCAATATAATTATATTTGTGGACCTAACTGCAATATGACCAAAATTGAAAATATAAGCCAGTATAATAATACAGCCTAGTATCTCATCTCAATTGGTATTGAAATAAAAAGCATAGAGGGATATCAAATTTCACTTATTTTCAGATAACGTTTAAAACAATTTAGACTTCATACACTCTAGATAATGACTACTAGAATGTATGAACTCTAGATGATTATCAAATTTATTTCCTGGCCTTTCATTGATTCATCGCACAGTTAGTATACTGAAGGGAAAGTAGTCATCTCCCAAATGGGTTTTTCTCCGTTGTCTCTAGGACCCGCAGAGGAAAATATAAACTGTCATCTTTATATAAAGGATGTTTTAGTTTTGGTTTGAAAATATACGCCTGTAAACACGGAATTCTTAGTTGATTAGTTGACGAATTCAAATGTATAAAATGGTTCCAATGAATTTGGACAAAGTATTCATTCGACGTGTGCTCCACTGACAAGCGCTTCGACGTCTGTGACACTCCTAAAGACGAGTAATTAGGCTATAAAACAGTTCCGGGATCGCCCTAAATGTTTAGATAATATTCATATAAAATCAATGTTACACGTTAGAACAGCAATTTTCATATCTACTTTAAGAGTATTTATTGGCGCTTCAGATGGGTCCTATGAGAGAACTCTAGTGAGTCCCGGATGAATTTTACAGAGTCTCCAATTCCTGGCTAAAAAACCTGACGCTGCGGGCGAGAAACGATGAAATTCCATTAGGGTCGCATGGCAGACTCCTTTAAAAGAAATCAAGCAGTCAAAATGTGCCTTCATATTTTCGGGAGGTCAAGAGAAATGTTTCAGCTACTAGTAGCTAAAGTATGCACTGTCTCATTCCAAATACATGTAGTGATTTTTCATGAATTTTCTTCGGAAATAATTAATGGTCTGTGACCTTCTGAAAATTTGCGTGCGCATGCTGCTCTGTAGCTCTTTATACTTTCACCATGTACACGGCTCCGTGTACCTACGACTTTGTGTGAGTGTACCGCCAACTGTCGAGGGAAATAGGATTGATGAACATAAATATAGTTCTTCTAATCATGAACCGCATCTGGAAGTGGGTCGCAGATATTCTGAAATCTTTAATTTTCTTCTTTTTAAAAAAAGCTTTAACATTGCCACCTCCAATAGTTTCCAAATGTTTCAGACTCCAATGTGAAGATAGAAGATTATCTTCTCTTGTATTGTCATGACTGTATTGTTTTTTATAATTATTGCTAAACGAAGGAACGGCGCTCTCAAATTTTCAGAAGGACAGGGGACATGTTGGCACGTTTAGAGGCGTGTTGACGTTTAGGAGTGTCAGAGACGTCAATCATCCGCTAACCGCGATCCCAACTCCAACACTGGACACACAAAAAAAACATCATCGTACCCAAACCCTTACCCTAAACCTCTCTTCACACCAAGTCACAATCCATACCTTATCTTCGACGAAAAAAAGCCCAGGGTAACTGCCACCGGACCAAAGGTTGGATCATCGTATAAAGCAGCTGGATTTAATGATTACTTCATTTCATTCATTCCTTGGATGTTATTGTATTTAATAGCTTTATCAAAATAATGTTTATATATCGAAAAATGATTTACATATTATCTTTAAATTCAAGAGAGTTTAGTGCAGTGAAATGATTATTCATTAAAATTTGATAAAGAGCTAAACTAATACAGGGTTTTTCTCATGTTGTGAATGACGTGTAAGAGAATGGTTTTATTAGTAACTATAAGCAAAGGTAGTCCATGTCCCCCTTCATCAAGGAAAACGGATGGATGCGGACAGAGAGAGAAAGAGAGAAAAAGAGAGAGAGAAGGAGAAAGAAAGAGAGAAAGAGAGAGAGAGAGAAAGAGAGAGAAGAGAGAGAGGCAGAGTCGGAGTCGTGCAGCCAGCATCAAAGAGTAGGTGTTATCCCAATAGACCGACAGCCTGCGAGACCTGTAACAGACGATGAGAATGCAGTCGTTAGTCTAGTAAGAACGCCTAGAATAGGGTCCTTTTGCATAAAAAGTTGCAATTAAACGCAACTAAAAAAAAACAAACAAGCGAAAGCTCCAATTTACTCAATCCTCACTGGTTGAAAATCAAGTTGCGCTTTTTTCCCCGTTTAGTTGCGCTTAATCGCAAGCTTTTATGCAAGAGGGCCTTGATTGCTTGAAAATGAAGTTGCGTTTTTAAATTCTTTTAGCTGCGTTTAATCGCAAATTCTTATGCAAGAGGGCCCGCGTCTCGCAATCATCGATTCTATGTGCGCAGCCGCAGAGGTGGAGCACTAGAAGGAGTAGAGAAAAGAACTAGCAGGCTGCCTTGATTAAAGGCTAGGATGGGGGATGACGGGCTGAAATTCATTTTGGGAATTTTAATGTGACCGACCCACACGGCCTTTGTCGACTGCATGGCCCTTCTGCCACAAAACGACCGGCCCTGGTACAGAGAAAACACACCAAACTCTCCATGGCCATGTGGGCCCTCAGTGAAAGGCCCATAATGTCATCGTGCTCAGCGCTAATTATCAATTCACTGAAAGACAAATAATCAAAAGGGAGAAGATACTGATTACTTTTTAATCTAATACTATTTATTTATCAAAAAAGCCAACGGCGGACAGAAGGGAGGGAAGGGGGTGGGGTGGGTGGGTCGATCGGTGATACATTGTGTCACCTTGCCCCACCTTTTACTGTGCCGGATATTGCATGTAATAGTCCCTCACGTGACTGTGGCATCATTTCAGAACCTTAATTCACTAGCGTTTGATGCTGATTTAATTCTGTTCGCATCTAGAAAATAGAAGCACACTGGATACCCTAAATCTTGCCGCCCCCTTCCTTTGGCTGTGAGAATATGATTGTGGTACCTAAATTTGATTTGCTTTGACTTGTTTCCATGATGGATTTACGTGTCTTATGTTATGATATAGTATAACATAAACATATACATGTAAATCAAGGGACACAATACAAAGAATAATACAATACAGCTAAATGTACACAGTTCAGTTCAGTTCAGTTCAGTTCATTTTATTCAACCAAATATTCATGCAGATAAAAAGAAAGCATCGTACATACTAAGATATGTTAGGACCAATATAGAAGCCGGGGCTTGTCTGGGATTGGACCTTTTAAATAATACAAACAACAACATTTTAACTTACATGCACATAACCACACACACACCCTCACACCACACACACACCTAGTCGTACCGACTATTCCTTGAATAAATTCTTGAATTAATTCATTTAGATGATTCCAATATTTAATACCTGCATAGGAAAGTTAAACATGTTAAACGTACTTTGGGCACATGATTTTTTTTTTTTTTTTTTTTTTTTTTTTTTGGCGAGTTGAGTATGAATGTAGACAGATGAAGTAAATAATTTCCCGTAATTGTAAACGCAATGCAATATGATATTTTCTGTTTGGCATAGTTTAATAGAGAATGAAGCACTGCCTGCTACTCTCTTTTGAAATGTTTGAAAACCCATTTTCCAGTGCATGCGCTGCAGTCATGTAAATATCTTAGCTAGAAATAGTTACGACTTTGTCCTTACAGTTCCAAGGATTGGTCCATTAAACGCGTTTAATGGACCGATCTTGGAAACTGAAAGAACAAAGTCATATTAATTTCCAGCTAAGACACCATTTCGTGCGATAAATCTTTTACAGAGTTTCAATAATATTTTCTGGTGGTGGTGTGGTGTTTGCCTATTGGAAGGATGTGTGTGACAATTAAGCAATCAAGGGGCGGCGCAAGGGTAATTTGAAAGGGGGGGGGGGTGATCCATAGGTGAGTTTACGTTTTAAATGGAAAACATAGGGATATCATATAGTTACTTGAGCCAACCCTCTCTTTTCCCATAGCGTTCTTTCTTCTTTCTCCTCTTTTTTTCTGCTTTTTCTTTTTTTTTTTCTTTTTGGCCACTTGAAAAATCATGGGGGGGGGGGGGGGGGGTGTCGCCCCCTACCGCACTATAGCGTCGCCCCTGAAGCAATCACACTTTTAGTAGAAAAATAAGTGGTTTGGTTTTAATGAAAGCAGAAATGAAACATTCTGATCCGGGAAAGATTCTAAGAAAATGCGATGAAAATAACTTTGGATTAATTTCGAACTCTAATTTTGTAATGGATAATGGAACGATAATGCACAATTTATTCCAAGATGTGTACCATTCAACCTCTACCTTCATTTGCTTCGTATCGAAATTCAACAAATTTCATTTGCCATTGTTGTTTATGAAGAAATAGATTTTCATTTTGTTTTGGAGAAACATTGCAGAAAAGCGTACTTCCAATGATCTTTGAATGTTTGCATGATGGAGCAATTAGATTGATTACAGGTATGCGGAAGCATCATGGGGGGGGGGGTTGTGGTTTTGTGCAAATTCACTGTACCCTATCTCTCGCCCCACAAATTTGTAGACCGATTCATAAAATACGTGACATTAGAGGGCCTTTTACGTGTTTCAGGAATATACGGTAAGTTTCCCCTGTGTCGAGGGAGAATGTTTTTCAATTCATGACTTTTCAGTCTTTCACATAGGGATAGGCTACTGTAAGTATTTTCTGCTGTGAGATGTCTCATAAACGTCTTTGCGAAACATTGCCTATATTGTTATAGACAATAGAAACCTCCATTAAGTCCTATGTTGGTGATGCTTCATACCATTAGACATGTTAGAGATAATATAGTGCTGGCATGTGGTCTCGCGGTATTATATGGTGGCCCTGAAGTACACTCGACAACGGGTCTCATGTGCGACGTGAATTTCGCAGCCAGCTTTGCGTCCAAGTCTCGATATTCGCATCCTGGGTCATGAATTTCGCATCACAGGTCATGAATTTCGCATCTCGGATCATGAATTTCGCGACTGGGACGCAAAGTTGGCCGCGAAATTCACGTCGCACATGACCTGTTGTCGAGCGTACATCAGGGCCATCATAGTTTTATGATGTACCAAAGGGCAATCAACTGGTGAAGTGAAGAAGGTTGGCAAGTGTTAAAACATGCAGATGAATTACTGCCAAGTGAAGCTTCAGCAATATCGAGCGAGGGATAAAGCAGACGGGAACACTAATGTTGACAATGCAGAATGTCAATGGCAATGAAGGTATGGCATGCAATATGTACAGCTGACGATGATATAAGGAGAACTTCCCCATTTGTTTAGTTTTCCAGGTACTGGGCACATCCTTCACCAGGGCCCCGTTTCATAAAACTTGTTATCACTATAACAACTGCCACATTTCTATGACAAATTTGCTCTCAGCCACTCAGATGCACGGATTTCAGTAGCTTGTAACACTTATTGCTACTTGTTATTCATAACAGACAGGGCCGTACGCAGAAATTTTTCCTAGGAGGACAAGACGCGTAAAAATTTTCGAAGAAGCTCAAAAGCGAGACAGTGAAGCGACCGAGTTGGTCACGAGGGCGCTTTTGCATTTTCAAAAGTGAAATTGAAGGATTTGGTACATACTTTTTGTGGATTTTGTGAAAATTTTAAGTAAAAAAATGTGAGTTTTCAAAATTTCGGGTGGGGGGGGGGGACTGCCCCCCTGCTCCCCTCACCCTCCCCCGTTGCGTACGGCCATGATTACAAGTTTTATAAAATGGGGTCCAGGGGCTTTGAACAGAACGGCCAACTAGAATTTAAGGATGACATGTAAAATGATTTACCTATATTGTGTCAAGGCTGAAATTCTTTCAGTTCATGAAAATCTATCAGAATATGCTTTGGTGCTCATTTTAAGGGCCCTAATACAACTCAAGTATGAAGCCACCAGATCTTAAAATATGCATTGAATTCTTCAAAATGTTGTTTATGCATACACATGCTCTTTTATCAGTCAGGTAAAAAAAATCATTCAAACAATAGAATTCCTGCAGTAATGTGAACTAAGTGTCCACCATGACATAAATGTATGATTATGAGCCATTTCAACCAAATGCCACCTAAATCACTTTTCCTGAGTGCAGAATAAAAAGTATCAGTGGCGTACCGTGGGTCAACGCATGGGGGGGGGGGGCACCAAGCATGACCACCTCATAATCAGCTCGATCGCTTCGCTCCCTCGCTTTTGTATTTCTTTGAAATTTTTGCCCCCCCCCCCAGAAAAAATTCTTCGTACGGTCATGTTTGGTGCCCCCCAATGCGTTGACCCACGTTAGACCACTGATACTTTTTATTCTGCCCTCAGGAAAAGTGATTTAGGTGGCATTTGGGTGTAATGGCTTATATTCATACATTTATGTCATCATGGTCATGGTGGACGCTTAGTTCACAGTACTGCAGGAATTCTATTGTTTGAATGATTTTTCTTTTGGTGGATTTTTTTTGACAATTTTCAGTAAAAAAATGTTAAGTATTCAAAATTTCTGGGGCAACCTTCACCCTGCCCCCTGCTGCGTACAGCCATGACACCGAGTGAAAAAGTTTGTGCGGGTGCGTGTGGTAATTTCTATCATTGTTAACAATAACGACAGTAATCTCAAACCAAGGTGTCTTTAGGGACGTGAAGCGTATTAAAGTTTTGGGGAAATGATGCATCTTGCTAGATATCACCCTTTTACTAAATTTTGAGCGAGCGAAGCGAGCGAGCCGAAAACTTACAACTGTATTTGCAATAAAAGACATGTTATTTTATTATCAAAATACACTTACGGACCACCATAGGCCTGTATGATATTTCAATTAAATGTATAGTCACCTCGCTGCCAATGACTCTATTTTAGCACGTCTCTGGTCTATTGTTTTCTGTCCGAAACTACCATGTCTCTTACCATTACGAGCGAGCGAAGCGAGCGAGGAAGCACACATTAACCCCTTCCGTAAATGACATTGTGAGCATATGAAACATTTGAATTATTTATTTGGTCAACTCACTCGCCCAATTCGTTTGCTTAAAAAAAAAAAACATTAAACAATTAACTAACGAGCGAGCGCAGCGAGCGAGGAAAATTATTTTTCATTGTATAAGTGTTATTTCGTCATCGAAATGTTATTATCTTCTAAATAATTCGATCCCCTGTGTGCTGAATATGAATCCGTTTAACGTCCGAAACCATTCTGTTTTTACAAGTGAGCAAAGTCAGCGACGCCCACTCCCAAATTTATATATATATATATATATATATATATATATATATATATATATATATGTGTGTGTGTGTGTGTGTGTGTGTGTGTACCTCCTCGCTACCCAGATATTATGATACTTTGCTAACGCGCTTCTGAAATATGATTGCTGTGCCCGAAATCATTTTACTACTAGCCTTTCCTAGTGGGAGTAGCGAGCTAGCGAACGAACAGATGGGAAGTTTTTTAGTTTTTTAGTTTTTTTTTTGTCTAGGCCATCTACTGAAAGGGCCCCTTTTACATTTTAGGTAAACTTATTGGAGTGAAATCCAGATGTGGTTATTACTAACATTCTATGAGTGGAACAATAGAAGCCTTTAACATCAGATTGAGATACAAGATGTAAAGTGATTCCTTTCATAAGAATAGTAATTGACATCGGCATTAAATGCTAGCGAGCGAAGCGAGGGAGCGCTTCCCGATGTACCGTTTTCCTTTTCCTTGTTTTCCCCTTTCTTTTCTCTTTCCTTCTCCTTTTTTTGTCAGCTGATTGTTGGGGAGGGGGGGGGGGGGGGCACGTGCCCCCCCGTCCCCCTCCTCGTAGCTACGCCACTGAAAAGTATTCTTATGACAACAAATTTTAACAAATAATGTGATTATTCTATTGAATTTTATTCAGACTTTTGTGGCGTTCTGTTTGTAATGTAAAATCACTTTAATCGAGATATAAAGATGGCATTTTGTTGTACTTTGTTCCATTTCTCCACAAATTGTCAGTCATCCTTGTTTAATATTCAGAAATACATGTTAGAATTAAATACCAATATTCAAGTTAATCATCGTAATACTTTTATTTTTTTATTGTTTCTTTTTTCGACCCCATATTCACCCTGTGTAAATACAGTGGACAAGTATTGACACATAATATTTCATGCATTAAATGCCAAAATTTAGTTGTATGATAAATAGGCTAATAACTATAGAATGCAGATTTAGTGTTCTTTTGTGGCTTCTGACCACTAAATTCATGATGATTGGTGAGATGGTATTTTTTATCTCCTTTGTTCCACTTTTCCATATCATTGTTTCCCCATTGGCGGCGATTTCATGTACGAGTGTGTGTGTGTGGGGGGGGGGGGGGGGGGAGGGGGACGGAAACACGGAAGGCTTCCGCCAAAAATCTGTTTCGAGAAGTGAGGGCAGGGGGGGTTGATCATTGTTATGTGAGCGAGCAAAGCGAGCTAGCTAAAAACAACCACACAAAATAATGAAAGAAGCCTGATTTTGATATCAAAATGCATTCTAGGACTATAAAATATTTAAGTGGTTGGCCTAAATTTGGTCACCTGACTCAAAATTGAAAAAAAAAAGAAAAATCGAGGGGGGGGGGGCATCACCCCGTCCTCCCGGATCGCCGCCTATAATTGTACCCTCTTGAAAAAAAAAAATCACACGTTATTATATTCTTCCCCCCGCATCATTGCTACGATTACAAATATATTCGAAGTCACAGCCGTGTTGATGTTAAAGCCCGTCTCTAGTTTTGATAGCAAATAAGGAGGATTGGCCTTAAACTGATCAAGTATAGTCTCATTTGGTCCATCTTGCATGAAAAGATGTATGTTTTAAATTGTGTGACATTCCTTCCATGAATTCTAACGAATTTTAGTGCAAATGTTCGAGTGAAACGCAATATAACAGTCACACTCAGCGGTAGGCTCTGACACCTCCGCACCGACGAGCACGGCGTAAAACACACAGCGATTTGCTGGGTACGGGCGGGCAAACGGAACTCCCACTGGTTTTATGTGTGTACGGGCACTGTGTGATGCTGCATTGACAATGTTTTCGGGGGTCCGAAAACTAAAGTTTTGACATTTTGATTGTAAAATACACCCTCACAAATGAGTTTTTATTCAGTATCCTGTACATCATAAAGGTTTTATGATACAGTCTCTCATATCATTTGGCAATGAATTGAAATAGTGAAATATACTTTTCGGAGATTTACCAATACTAGAGACCAGCTTTAATAATTAAAAAATATATTTCATAATACCATGTTACGCAGAAGAACCACTAAAAGTAAATGCCTAACCTTTAGTTTTGTGTACATCCTGTTATTATTGTGTATATGTTGTACTGTATCTATGTTATAATGATATCATATGAGCGTTTATGTTTAATCAAGTAGGTGTTGTGGGTAAGCTGCGTTTCTTTTTTAAAGAAATACACTGTGCGCTGAATTCATTTTTTCTCCACAAATTGGGAACTGGTTTCCCCAACAATGTTACTGTTTTCATAATGACTGCACATTTGCTTATACTTGTCTATCAAACATATCGAAATGGCAAATAAAAAATTTTCTTTTTGACCTCAATACCATTCAAGGCTTCAGGCGAAATGAAAGAGGAAGTATCCAACCATCCTGTCAATGTGAAACTATTCAACTCCACATAGAACAGAATTTCGGGGTATAAACGTAAACAGAAAAAACTCCGTGTAAATTCTTTTGGTCAAAAATGAAATTGATTGCTGATTCAATTTCTTAAGTTTGCGTGAACACATAATAACTCACCGAAGATGAAATTTTACATACGAAGCCTTTTGTTATTGCAGATTTTGATTATTGCTGCAGTTTTTAGACATTAGCCCTATCTCTATTGTCAAATGAAATAAAGCTATGGAAACGACCGCCCCGCCGTACGTGACTGTTTAAACTTCAAATTGTTGTCTAGTGTCAAAGAACTAGATAACGTTAGTTAGGAAGTGCTGACGATGTCACTTCCTTAGTCAACAATGTGAAATTTCGATGTAATTTAATGAACGAAGTTGTAACAGCTTCAGTTCCGTCAAATAACACCCTTAACCCAGATATTTAGATTTATATTTGACAGTACTGAATCACAAGTTTACTAAATACTGTTTAACTATTCGAGGAGGTGCTATGACGGTGAGTATGCTTATCGAAAGTTATGTAAAATGCAATACATCATATTTTGATTGATTGACTATCAGACAACGATATTGCTTAATGAAAACATGGTTTCTCTTTAACATGTTTAATACACAAATTAAAAACAAAGAATATTAAAGCCTGCAGCTTGCTTCGGCGTATAAAACATGCTCCGGGGGGCCACTGCCATTACAAGGACACCATGCTCGTACATAGAAACGCGTAATAAGGGTTGTTTTTCACGGACGGGCGGTGTACACAGTTAAAAGGGTATCAAAATCGCAAAAATTGGGAAAAAGGGGTATACTTTTACAACAGCTTGATTTGAAAATACTTGTTTAGGGTGGGGAAAACATGACAAAATACTTTGTTTATGGTATTCTGAGATCGAACGTTAATTACTTGTTTAAGGTCCATTTGGAAAGTCCATGTACGAGCATGGTGTCCACCTTGTAATGACAGTGCCCCCCCCCCCCCCCCCCCCGCGGGAACATGCTCCAGAAAGCTTTGGTCCAGTGCCGCAGAGCTCAGTGTTTCCTAAGCCTTTGGATACCCTTGATCATCCTCAGTAGCAATCTTGTGTACCTACAACCCTCTCTTGTCCATCTATATACGGGCTCGCCTCGAATACACGCTAAGAAATAACTGCACCCTCAATGCAAAACTTCAATGCAAAACTGGCTGCACCTTTTTGGGTACAATCTTGAACCCCGGACGAAAAAAGGTGCAAAAATGCACCTTTTTGTTCTTGTCTGCACCCTGAAATGCCCGTTTGCACTCTAAAAGGTGCAACTTTGCACCTTTTAGGGTGCATAGATTTTTGTGTACAAAATTTCTGAAAGGGTGCAACTCTGCACCCTTTAGGGTGCAAAAATGCCGCTAATTGCACCTTTAAAGGCGCAAAAGCTTGTAAAAGGTGCAAATTTGTACCCTAAAAGGTGCTCCCAGTGTTGCATTTGAAGGGTGCAAGATTGCACCTTTTTTTTCTTAGTGTGTAGTGGGAAATCCACAATGGTTGTACAATACTTGTGAAACAATAGACACAAGAGTTCATGTCAAATACAGACACTAAATTATCGATATGCAATGCTGAATCATCATAGAGTTTTCTCTCATATATCTTATGATAATGGGACTTGTCTAGTAAGTAGAGAGATTGAGAATGGAGAATAACCATGATAACATGAGCACGCAGGGAGAGCTGGAGAGAGAGGCCACGAAACTGACAATTCCCATTTAGTACACCCTCTAAAAACGAGGGGAAAAGGGAAAGAAAACATCCAAAAGAGATTGACATTAGTTGTCCTGGAGGTAGTTCAGATTCTGAACGATTTTATTATAAGAGCAATCTCCCCAAGTGCTGCCAGGCCGAGAGATGGCGTGATCCCGAATTGTACGGGAGATTTTTTCCTCGCCCGTACAATTCGGGATCACGCCATCTCTCGGCCGGGCAGCGGTTGGGGGATATCGCGCGCTTGGGGAGATTGCTCTTATAATAAAATCGTTCAGAATCTGAACTATCCTGCAGGCTGTCGGCGGCCTCATGATGCTGTCAGTGTCAGCGAACCCTTTAATAATGATAAGAAAGTCGGTATAGACGTTCTCTTGGAATGCTTGGACTGTCGGTCTCTTGGACTCTTGGGCTCTAGCATGTCTTTAGCTGACAAGATGTGCAGAAATATGACCAGGACAACGGAAGATCACACAGAGCGAGACGGGAGACTGAGATAGAGAAATAAAGAGAGAGAGAGAGAGAGAGAGAGAGAGAGAGAAAGAGAGAGTTACTGCTACGTCCTTTCTAATTGAATTCATCGGCTCAAAGTCTAGAAAAAGAGAAATATTTTGGAAGCCCCATAAAAGCAAGATTTTAGGTACTCATTCAACATCAACGAAGGTTCTACACGATAATTGTTATTTGTTGAGACGATTTAATAATAAACGATTCTCAATAAGTATCATTATTAGTTGAGTGAGACGTTATCGAACCATAATTACCTGAAAGGGAAGGTTAATATAGGCCCTTATCTATAGCACTAGAATCACATGTAAGGGATTATGAAAATGAACAGAGACTTCATTTGCTTCGTTTGCATCTCGGGTCTCCGTGATTCAATGTCATTAATCTGTACTTTGCATGCTTGTAATACTGCTGTCATGTTGTATCTCGTTGCTTTCCAATTGCATGCATATGATAATAACTACCACTTCGATGTAAAGTTTATAATGCAGTCTGTATAATCTTCATACAGAACAATGTAATAATGTAGCATACTTGGGCAAACACATTTACGAGTTAATTCATTTTAGTTTCTTTTGTATTAATTATGCATGCAGTATATCACGCGATAGGTGCCCAGTATAATGTCAGAGGCAAAACTGCCATGGGTAAAATGCCAGTGTTGAAGTGTCAGAGGTAAAAAATAGAATAATCTAAATATAACCCATCTAGAATTATCCTTTATTAAGATTGTCAGTATGACGTGGCAGTCTAGTAATGATCAATTTATGAGTCCTAAATGTGCTCCTGTTTAATACAACCTCTATACGATAGTTCTTATCATATATCATAAAATGCTGAGGTTTTCGAATATGTATATTTTTGTCAGTTTGTTGTGAATCCGCATCTCTTTTAATGTTTATTTCTAACAGCCATTTCCACGATACCCATGAAGCGCATTTGCTAACTCTCGTGCTTTTTTTCTAAAGTACGATATCATCTGCATACATTTAACAATTAATTAATTCACCATTCAGTTCCATGGTTGATTGAAATCTTTGTTTAGGCGTATACTTAAGCGTTTTTCAATAAGAGTTTGGTGAGTTACCACAATTACCTGCAAGTGAAAGCTATGATAAGCCTTGATATAAGTACGTGTATTGTTATCAAGAGATTCTAGAAAAAGGAGAGAGACGTTTCGTTTTGCTTTCGTTTTAGTCCATGGTCCCTATGACATGTACGATTCAATGTGTATAATCCTGGCATGCTTGAAATACTGCGATCATGTTGAATTTCGTTGCTTTCCAAGTACATACCTGTTTTAAATGCCACTATATGTACAGTTCATCATGCAACTTACATAATCTTCAGGAAAGAACATGGTAATAAATGTATCATACCATAACAAACACATTTACAGGTTTCATTCATTAAATTTTCTTGTTATCACAACACCGCAAACAGGTGGGTGCTAAATCAACACCACCTGGTATCTACTATCGGATTGAAGTTGATAATTACAGTACATATGTCTCTAGGATGCCTTTATGTGAAATCACTGAACCCTATGCCAGGCTCAAATAGAAAACATGTCTTTCTTAAAAAGCATGTTACGTAGAAACAACTGTCAACATTGCAGGCAGAGGCGTTTTTTTTTTTTTTTTTTTTAATGGGGGGGGGGTGTAGAGGCCAGATTGCCGACAAACAATGCCACCGATTGCGGACGACCAACGTCGATAAATTCAACCGTGCAAAGCCCATGATGCATGTTCAATTGTGTGCCTCTATTATATTTTCCTTTTGAATTATATATTTGTTCACCTCACTTGCCGAATGTGTTTGTTTTCCGAAAACATGCTGTATCTAATGTAATACGAGCGAGCGTACCGAGCGAGGAAAAATATACACTCTCTTTAGTACAAGTGATTGTTCTTCATCAAACTACATGATGGGCTTAAAGATATCTAAATTATGTATTTGGTCACCTCTCTGGCCTGATTCATTCGCTTTTAAAGACCATCCTTAATCTAAATATTATACAAGCGAGCGCAGCGAGCTAGGAAAAAAGATATTTTTCATGGTAGAAGTGATGATTCTTTATCCAAATACACGATAGTATTAACTATGAGAATATGTAACTTATACAGGTACATTTGGTCACTTTACTTGCCGAATTCGTTTGCTTTCCCAAATCCATCTTGTATCTGAATATTGTGCGAGTGAGCGTAGCGAGCGAGGAAAAATACATATGTACCCCTTTTCGTGATAAAAAGTGAAAGTTCTTCATCAAAAATACATGATGGGCCTTAATTTAAGATATTTATTTTGATATATTTGGTCACCTTTCTTATCTAATTCCTTTGCTTTTAAAGAACATCCTATATCTAAATATAATACAAGCGAGCGCAGCGCGCGAGGAAAAATATACATACTCCTTTTTTTTGGTAGAAGTGAGTACTTCATCCAAATACATGATGGGTCTAAAGATATGTAAATTACATATTTGTGTTTATCTTATTTGCCGAAAGTGTTTCCTTTCCGAAAACATCCTGTATCTGAATATAATACGAGCGAGCGCAGCGAGCGAGGAAAAAATTCGTGGTAATAGTGTTATTTCGTCGTCAAAATGCACAAATAAGCTGAATATGACTCTATTTAGGCACCTTATTCCTCTTTTTTTTTTACTCCTTCCTCTTCCCTCTCCTTTCTCTCTCTCTCTCTCTCTTCTTTTTTTGCAGACAGCGATGGCGAATTTGCTGACAAGAATTTTAATTGTGGGGGGGGGGGGTCACACCCCACACCCCCCTCTAGCGACGCCCCTGATTGCAGGAACATGCGGTAAGTTTCAGGCTGTCTGTTGATTTTTCTAAATTGTTGTTTCCTTTGGAGGCAAGCATTTTCTGTTATTTAACTGTCATGAACTTTGATATGCTACACGTATTCAGTTCAAAATTCTTCTCCTTGCCTTCAAAATTCGTAATGGTGATTGCCCCACGTATCTTTCCAGTCTTGTAAAATCCAAACCCCCCTCCTCCAGGTTGAGAGCTTCAACTTCCTCTCACTTTCAGTTAATGCCTGGCCCCCGTGTGAAAACAAGATACGGCGATAGAGCTCTTTCTGTCGCTGCTCCCCAATTGTGGAATAACCTTCCTGCCTTCATTCAAAACGCCCCATCGCTACATACTTTCAAAACAGTGTTAAAGTCCCACTTATTTAAATCTGTATAGGTCGAATTGATTTGCCTCTTGTAATATATATTTAATCGTGGTGCTGCTGTCCCAGCTTTCCATTTGGTATAAGGATAGAACTTTACTTAATGGCTGCGGGGACAACAGCAACACAGCGCCTAGAAACATAGTATTAGGCGCGTTACAAATGTGCTCTATTATTATTATTATTATTATTACTCTAGAAACGGTAAACTGCCGACTTCCAAAAGTCCTCCAAAGTTGTGAATGATGGCAAGAGATGCTCATGACGAAAGTTCTTGTTCAACATCATCATTCGCATTGCCTCATCATAATGACCAGAGCACCGAATAGAGAGCCTTTCCTAAAGATGGACATGATGGAAACACGACTTTTCCAATCAATTACTCGATAAATATTAAAACCATGATAGATTTGTAATATTTATGCCACAGACCTTTTCATCCTCTTTAACATGATCCGATGATTATGTGTCATGATTTAGATACGCAGGATTGAATATTATCTGAGTGATGTCGAAAGTATAGTTTGCGCACAGAAGTGAGTATAGTAATTATCTTCAATTACAATAAAACGAAAGAAACAAAACAGAAAGGAAGAAAAGAAGGGGGAAACACAGACAAAGATAGGTCATTGTCCATGAGCTTTGTGATTCATCAGTCAACATTTTCAGCAGTTTTGAAACAAGACAAGATTCCATGTTTAGCCTCAAACTCCTACATGATGGCCCCTCCCCGCGGCGGTCCATGCAAAGAGAACTGGAGAAGTTCATTTAACGAGTGCATTGTGTTGTGCATTATGCACGAATAATTTTCGATTTTCCTACTTTACAATGGTTGTAATACGATTGTCCCTTTATCCATCACAAATGTATAGGGTCATGTGAAAGCTGAACAGATTTCCCTTCATAATGTTAATCATATGAGGGGTTATATTTATTCAGTAAGGTATTACTGGAGAAACTGGATTTACTTTTTAAAGAAACACACCTTACGCCGAATGCAAAAATTTACCCCACAGGTCGGGAACTGATTCCCACTGATTTAAGGCTTGCATTTCCGGTTTCACTCGCCTATTGAAATGTTGAAATAGGCAAATTTATTTTCGTCTTGACCTCAGTACCAAGTAGGCGAAATGAAAGAGGAAGTTAACAACCATGTGAAACTATGCCTTTTAATCGTGCATGACAATAAATAAATTCAGTTCAATTCAGTATTCATCTCTAGTCTACAATGCAACGGAGAAAATTACATAACACAGAATTTTCCGGGTATAGAGGTAAACAGATAAAAAAAATCCGAGTAAATTTTGTCTGTAAAATATTAAAGTAGTAGGTAATATTTGCATTTTAATAGTTTGCTCAAGCACATCAAATACACTTTAGATGTAATTTTCATTGCAGGTTTTAAAATAGTACTGCAATTTTAAAACAATATAGCTCTGTCGCTATTATGGAATTAGTGATTATTGTGAATAATTTGAAACAGTTTGAATCTCAAAGAAACCTAAAGCTGTCTTTTTCTTAGTGGGGGAGGTGTTATCTAATTGAATTATGTTCTGGAAGGAAGTTATTTCCAGATTTTTAAAAAAATATTTGTAATCACAGAAATTTCTTGAAGAGGAATATTCATAGTGTGTTGTAAATATAATAACGCACAGATTTTTAAAAATGTATTTATAATCACATAAATTTCTTGAAGAGAAATATTCATAGTGTGTTGTAAATATAATAACGCACAAAGATTCATACAATATAGTAATCATTAAACACGTATAAAAAGAACATCCTAGATCATTTTGAAGTCTTGTTATACTAGCATTTCATTTATACGAATTATAACACTTTCTGTTTTGGGCTATAGGCATAATTAGATGTATCTGGGTAGCGTTTCATGAAGAGTCTTGTCCGTGATTTCCACTGACTAATTTGTTCCCAGCCAGTCAGATAAGAGGATTTTCAGTAGCTTATAACAGTTGTCAGTAAAAATCACTGACAAAACTCCTCATGAAACGCTCCCCAGGAAGGTACTTGAATCCTTGTGAAATGCCAGGCATTGTGTTGTAGATTTCCCTTTGTACTGAACTCAGAAGACAATAGTTAATTCACTGAGCATGCTGAGTAGAGTCTTGAGAGGGGATTTAATGTAGGAAGAAAATTTGATGAAAAGAATGTTTTATTTATGTACAATAGTAGGGAAAAGTCTAGATTTTGTTTTCATCCGGAAAGGAAAGGATATTTCAAGAATTCTAGATCAATAGTAGTTTGTGTATAACCTGTGGGAGTTTTTTCCAGTTAGATTTGAATGCAACTGGGCGTTGTGGCATGTGCCTTTAATCCGAACAGTGGAAGTTATAAACTGATTCAGCGGACCCAGGTTCGAATCCGAGTCATGTCTTTCGGATGGTGACGTAAAAGGTCGGTCCCAGACGTAAATAATCATATCTGATTGATACACGTCTGTAACCCATTTCAACAACAACAACAACAACAACAACAACAACAACAACATCAACAACAACAACAACAGAATAGTTCAGAATTTGCCCGGTCCATGCAGGAGTAAAAGCTCTAACTTTTTGTAACACATGAGGGAATTCACAGTTATAATCGCCATCTGTTTATATCATCTACCTGCTGAGAACGCAGTCATCCCCAACTTGGACAATGAAGTGGACATTATTTTAGACACCGTTCCCAACGCCATTTGGACATCGTCATCGACTTTGTCTTCGACATCATTGTGGACATTAATCTCAATTTGATCTTTGAGGACATTAATTTCGACGTCGCCATCAACTTCGTCCTTAACATCGTCGTGGACTTTGGAATTAACTGGATATTTCCTGGAATATATTCCAGTGGACTCTTTATCTACCAGTCTTCTTTACTGTAAGTCTTGACAATTAATTGTATCTCTTCCATTTCTTGTTATATTGTAAATAACAGACTTAAAACATTTTCTCATTTAATTACATTTCGTTTGATACATATCTTATCATTTTCCTGATATTGTAACAAATTGTAAATCTTTCTCTTTTACTTTATTTTTTTTTAACAATTTATCTTTTATTCACCAGGATAGTTTATTTGCAACTAATCACTATTTATGCTAAAAATGTCAAATCTTTAATCAAGATTTATTCTAATTTGAATGCTAAAAGTTGAATGCCCTCTTTAACTAGATGAGGTTAAATTGGTAACTTATACATGCAATATGTCGGAAGTAAGAAATCAATTTCCGTCGTTCACAAGGTATTCATTGCAACTCGATTTTCTGCCAGAGTGCCATAATTTCCTTCCATTCTACAGGCGCATTCCAACGAAAACAAAGCCCAGCGACACTATGGTATGGTTGAAGCATCCACTGGCGTAAATCCCGGGGGGGGGGGGATAGGGGAATATACCCACACTTTTTCGAGGGGGGGGGTGTGTGATATCTCCCACTTTTTAAGAAAGAAATGATATGCTGATTAATCAGTTAGTAAAGTTTTTGATAATCTGTCATAAATGACCATCATATTTTAGAATTTCTATTTGAAAATTATATTAAAACCAGAAAAGTGGTTATTTTTGGCTCACTCGCTTCGCTCGCTCGCAAAATGAAAATTAAAATGTGTGTAAGGGGGCCAGTGTGCGGTGGGTGAGGATGTGTATTTATACTTAAGTGTGAGTTCGACAAAAAATCGATCATTTCCCCCCCCCCCCCCCACCTCCTCAAAGTGGATTTACGCCGGTGGAAGCGTCTTTTAATCCAAGGAATCTCATGGGACAGTTTACTGTGAACTTTTCTACCGAAATAATTATTAACCTAAACCACGAAGCATGGTCAGGTTCATCGTGATGGCATGGATCTTGATTATGCTGCAATTACATTACATGTATTACTTTACAAACACAATAAGTAGTATTTTTGTGTAAGTGCTCATCAACCAGCCTGATTTGTTTGCAATAGGCTCTTTTGTGTGTAGGCTCTCGGGTATCGCATGGTTGAATGAAGAACAACAAATCTCCGTCTCTTTCTTTGAAAAGGAAATAAACAGTTTGAATAGACAGTCTATAGGGCACGCCCAGAAAAAAAAAAAATACCGGGCATGGTGTATTTCCGTGTTTTGAGGATATAACCTCGCAGTACGTACACTGCTGCCGGTATAGTCTAGAGTGAAACAATTAGGGTGAACGTTTGCACGGTGCATTATTGACAACATGCATTCAAGAAGTGGATACACATGACGAGACGATACATTCCAAGCCAAGGTGAGTGCATAGTTGGATTCTAAAAAACAAGAATGAAAATAGTCTTCAACATATTTATGAAAGATATTAATTGAACATTGTAGCCAATGAAGCAATTAGTTGCATACATGTACAGTCTAGGCAGAGTTGTGCATCAAAAAGATGCGTGACATACTTTGTAAGCCTATCATATCTGTTAATATAGTATAGTATAGTATTTATTGGTCCATTGTACTCAAACATGGATATTTGTTTTGCTCGCAGTAAAGGTTTACAAATGACATTCAAATAACAGGAGAATGATACAAAAAGGTAGGAAAAATTGACTATATTAACTATACTACCAGAATATAGGCAGAAAGAAAGTATGATCACGTAATGTAATTCATTTCAAACTTCATACACTATTTCTAGTGGAAGCAAAGAGCACCTTGGTTTCGAACCCAGGTGCTTCCAGTTACGAGATCACCGCTCTACCACTTTACCTCCGCTCAAGTATTGAAACTTGACATTTCACGCAAAAAGTGTTTATTTATGCTTTGCCACAAATGCTCATATAATTTGCAACTGTTCATTGTTTTCGTGGGGGGGGGGGGGGGAAGTGAAGGGAGGGGCACGAGACTCCAAGCTCCATTGTCTACGTTCCGATTTCTTTTAGTGTTTATTTGTCATGTTTTGTACCTCGATCTTGTGATTATTCCACTGAACTCTGAAATTAAAAGATACTTGATAACAGTGCGATCACCGTACATGCCGTAGAAACTTAATAATCAGAGCCTTTAAAATACCATTGCGGTAGTTGTCCGGGACTCCGAGTCATCTCATTAACCCGTAGCCTACGGTAACTGTATGATCCCCGTATTAAGTCTATGGGAGTTTGAGAATTTAGAAATCAACGAGTTAAATTCCGGAAAGTGCCAATGACTCGCGTATTGTTGGACTTACATGTACAAGTATCACTTTCCTATCAAGGTGAATGATAGACGGGAAAAAAAAAATGTTTGACGGTGATTTGAAGAAATTATATAAACTAATTTGTCAGATAAATAAGAAAATCATCAAACTTGTAATTCGCAAACGTCATCTTGATAAGGGATGCCACTTTTAGCAATGTTTAAGATAAATACCAATCAGAAGTGTCTTTTAAAAAAAATCTAGTATACGTGCATTACCCAACCAATCACTCAACATACTAACTTTCGTTCAAAGTGAGCATATCTTACTACATCCCTGTCATTATTTCTGTGGTTTGGAGCTCATAATAATTGGTGTAAATGTTTCATTTGATAGTCTTTAGATTTTCCTTTAATGTTCGCTCCCTTTGCTCTATTTCTGATTTCAAACTTTCTCCCGTTACTTAGGTGATCACTTTTACAAAGAACTGACCAGCATCCAGTTGTAGTGTAAACATGGTTTATTTCCTGCTGCTCACTGTGGTGGTTCTTGCAATACAGTGCAGTAAATCCTTCGTCAATGGCGCAATAACAGGTAAGTTTGCAGTTGCTATACTTTTTTTTAATCATAAGATTCTTTTATTACTTCTTTTATTTTATTTCTTCATAGTCGCACTATTTAGTCAAGTATATTCACATGCCATAATAATGTGTGTTATATCATATAATTAAGGTAGTTTTGTGCAGAAAGACATGACAGAGAAGTATAGCAAAATTTCAGCAGTTCAATCCTTTGCATAGTATTGCTTAATGGAAGTTTATACATCAGACATAGAAAGGAGAGGAAAGAAGAAAAAGAAGGAAAAAAAAATCCTCTTAACTCCGGGAACCTCCACCCAACCCACCCAAAGATAAAAGAAGAAAAAGAAAAATAAGAAACATTTAATGATTTCCTTCCCGCCCCATTTAAAGTAAAAGGAAAAGAAAGAAAAGAAAAGGAAGAAAGGAATAATAATAATAATAATGATAATAATAATAATAATAATAATAATAATAACAAGAAATATCCCCGTGGGGACCACTGCCATTACAAGGTGGACACTATGCTCGTGCACAAAATCGTGAAAAGGGTCATTTTTACGCAAGGGGGATGTACATGTACGCGCGTACAGTGAAAAGAGTATCAAAATTGCAAAAATCAGGAAAAAGGGTATTCTTTTAAACCAGCCTTGATCTAAAAATACTTGTATTCTGTCTTCGGCGACCCCAACACAAGCCACGCTTTTCGGGTGTTCGCCACCTTCTGTGTTTGCTGTAGTTATTGCAAGTTTGTATTTTATATTTTGACTCAGAAGGAAATAAATTTGAATTCAATCAATCAAAATACTTGTTTAGGGTGGGGAAAACATGACAAAATACTTGTTTAGGGTATTCTGAGATAGGAGGATAGTAATTTGTTTAGGGTCCATTTTAAAAGTCCATGTACAAGCATAGTGTCCATCTTGTAATGCCCCCCCCCCGGGGGGGGGGGATATCTCAACTGCTTATATTAAATGATCGAGCAAAAGGAGTCGTTCATTCTTGACAGTACATTTTTTTCCTTTTTTCACTCTTAATTTATACATGCACTTTAATTGTAATTTCTTTCACCTCTGTCCATTAAACATTTGGTACACATAAAAACAAACAACAACAGCAACATATATTTGGTACACCTAAAAAAGATTTCAAGATACCTTTTTTCCATGTTCCTGATTCCTTACTGTCTGAGGTTAAAGTCCTTGTTTTATTTAGCAGTTCAAGCGAACACTCTAGAGCCAACTTCGATGGACAACAGGAATTTCCTTCCCTCTCTGCCTAGTTTTTCCTTGCACATAGCACCTTGCATGAAGATTAATATGTTATCATTCCTCCCATTTAACAATGTCATTCACACATAAAGATGTAAGACTCACGGGAGATCCAAATTCCGACAGAGGCACAGTTGAGATCAAACAGGACAACGGGACATGGGAGACAACATGTGGGATCAATCTTAGTACTCAAGACGTCATCGTTATCTGTGGACAACTGGGATTCAGAGGAGCAAACAGAGCAATTTCAAACACACCTTTCGGACAGAACTCACCACCTGCCGTTGGATTGAACTGTTATGGGAGTAAGTGAAATATTTCAAATGCTTCGTTTAACTTTTTTTCACTTTCTCCCCCCCCCCCTCAGTTTTATTGAGTAATAGGACAGCGTACATTTGCATTCATAATATGAAAAAACAAAAGCATACAAACAAAACAACAACAACAAAAACAAAACAAAACAAAACAGCTAGTGTGTGTATAAAAGACGAAATAAACAGTGACTGGTCACAATATTTTGATAAAGTACATGTAACATATGTATGCCACCAACAGTACATGCAAAAAAATTGATTAAAATATTGGTAGAGAACCAGAGCTGTAGATACAAAACTGTATGATAAAACATTGCCCAATATATTTTCGACACTAGCCAAAAAAAGATTATTGAAATTTGACCAACATCTTTCAAACGAATCTTGCTTCATGTTTTCACAGGAAATGGCTTTTTCATACATAAAATTATTCTTTACTTTGTTAAGGATTTTCTTTGGTATGAGGTGAATTCCAGCCAGTTTCATTTTATGAATTAGGCCTATCCATTTGAGCCAAGTAATAAGTGAATTTAAGGTTTTATCATACTAAGTGGGTGTGATTAAAAAAAAGAAGATACAAGTTTGCATCTTTCAAACAATCTCTTTTGAAAGTATTTCCATACTTTCCTAACCCGGTGACGGAAAAAAAATATTCGCTAATGTCATCATGCGATAAACAGAATTGATTTAACCTGAATTTTACACAAAATACAAATTCGTTGGAGTAATCCAATATTGAGGAACCACCTCAGTGTAACGTCGTGTATTTTTTGAAACAGTATAGGGTTAAAACATTGTCATAAAATCCAATCCAAACAGTTTTAGTTTTACCTTCATTAATTTTTACTCCTGAAAGTGAATAACATTATTCTCAATCACAGAAAGGACACTGTTCAGAGACTCATTTGAATTATCTAAGAAAAGTGTTGTATCATCTGAATACTGAATAATTTTCCGGGTATTTCCTTCAATAGCTTTACCTTTAATCGTTTTGACGAAGCATAATTGTCAAATTTCAGCACAAAAATCAATATGGTGATAATGAGTCACCTTGCCTACAACCTCTGCTTATAGAGAAACGTTCGGACAAACAGCCATTTACGTATACTGAAAGACATGTTTTCATTATAAAAAGTTTGAATCCATTGATTAATCGAAGGCCCAAAGTTAGATATTTGTAAAACTTTGTATAGAAACCTATGCGAAACTGAATCGAATGCCTTTTCGAAGTCAAGTAACGGCAAGCCGGGAATATTTATTTCTTCAGAGTATCATAAATTATACGAATGTTTTCTCCAATATATCTGTTCTCCAGAAACCTTTTTTTTTTTTGGTCTTCGTGGATAATTTCGTGCAATATCTTTTAAATTCTATTAGCTATAGCAGAAGATGAGATTTTATAAGACGTATTTAAAAGATTTATATTCTCCAGTTTTGTAAACATTGTCTCGGTTTATCTCGTTTAGGTATAAAAGAAAGAATTCCCAATATTTGAGAATTTGAAAGCTTCCTGGACTTATAGCAATAATCAATTGCGCCCACAAAAAAATGTGCCAATTCTTTCCAGAAACACTATAAAAATATTATAAAACCGTCCGAACCAGGGGCCTTCACTTAACCTGCTTAATAGAAAATGCAAAGTTTCACGTATGATTTTACTTTCCTCTTTAATGTCTTCATTTGATCTCTTTACCGCAGGTAGCTTCGGAATTTCGAACAGAATTTCAAACAAATGCCTGAGTCTGATTATGATTAAGAATAAGAAGAAATATTACGCTGGAATCTTGCTACTCATAATTATCTAAGGACATGCAGACTGGTCATTTTAGGAGCAGAAAATACAGTTATCTCCACAAACCCGAACGCAAAATCTGAAAAACTCATTTATTTAATTGGTAAAAGGTTATCGAAAATTTATCAAAATTTCCTCCACCATTATTGAGTCGCATGTTTTGGCCCCCAATAAGAAATTATTTTCTCAGGCGTAGCAGCTTAGTTTTAGCGCAGCAGTTTTCTAAATGGTAGATCCCGGGTTCAGAGCCGATTTAATAAGCTAGTACCCTTTCCTATAATGCCGCTTGAAGCATATACATGGCAGTCCTTTGGCAATGAAGTAAGATTATGCGAGTCACCATGGGATCCTAATGACTACCGGTAAACTATAATCACTATGTCATTGTGTCTTATAATAATTTAATGACGAAAATAGAAATAGTAATTTTTTTTCTGCATCACTCTGTGCCCGTCAAGACAATTACCTTTGCAAGTAAGCACAGAATACTAGTACATGAAAATACATGACGGTGATTACTAGTACATGTATATCCTGAGCGAATCCAGACGATTGCTTCAGGACAATTGTCTCGACAATATTCATCCAAGGGCAATTACTCAAAGAAAATTAGCCTCGGGACAAATACGTCAAGGATAATCATTCCCCGAACAATCACCCAAGGTCAATTATCTTCCCCAGTCTTGGAAATGTTTTTCAGAAATTATCTTCCTCGTTGGCAATCGTCGTGGGAGGGGGGGGGGTGTAACTGTGCGGGAGTAGGGGTAATTTTCTTGAAGGTAATTGATGGGGGTAAAACTTAAATGTTCTGGGGGTAATTGTCAGGGCGAATCTGTACTGAGAAACCAAATGTTTTGATCGCAGTGTTCTCATTTTACACGTTAGCACATTTCACTTCACCGGGTTTAGACTTTCATTAAAAAAGTAATAACCCGCGAGCAAGAGTCAAAAATATGGGTGCTACTGACAGTCGAGTGGTTTAACCACTTGAAGTTATGCGAGACATTAATCTACATTTCCTTCCACTCTCCGCCCAACTTGGTACCGGTAGGAAGGAATTCCTTGAAATTGGTAGCCCACACTGTCAGAACAGTTGTTTATAAATCCTTTGGTTGTTTGAAATATGAATATAAATATATAAAAGTATTTAAAAACATGGGATTAGAAAAACAACTATTGGTAGGTTCATGTTATAAACAACCTAATGATTTTTAAACAAATGTTCTAACAGCTAATCCCCTGGATAGTTTTGATCCCCTTGACCACCTTTGATTTTAGATATGCACGTCATATCATTATGATTATTACTCTTATTATTATGATCATGATTATGATGATGATGATGATGATGATGATGATGATTATTACGATTATGATTATTATTATCTTCATTTTTATTATTGTTATCATAAGGCTGAGTAAAATCGACTCCTATAGTTTCTCGTCAGGATATTTTAAAATTGAGGAGGGGGGGGGGTAGTTCCATGTCATTTGATGTTCGATATTTTTCTTATACATAAAATGCTTTTGGGTCAATTTTGGTGCATTTTTTTTATACAAGCACTTAAGAGGTTAGAAACAAACTTCCAAAAAATGTAATATTGCATAATATCATTGTTGGTTTATTTTGCCACCACATTTTCCAGATTTATTCAAAACCAATTCTGATTTCTTTTAGAAAAAACATTAAAAAATAACACAAATTTGAGGCTGGCCGATATAATGAAGGAGGGGGGGGGGACAGGATATTAGAATTTGTATTTTATTCTGGACCCCTACGAAAAACAGCATATGCTGATAGCGTGTTCCGTCCCACAAGTGGTAAATAAATAAATAAATAAATAAATTTTTGCCTGGATAATTTTTATCATCATTACTGTTGCTATAATTATCATCATCATTATCATCATTAAATTAGTTTGGCAAACATTTTGAAAGTAATTTTGTCCTGATGCAACGCGCTCGTTCAATATTGAATGCTATATTTAAAGAGGTCTACCATAGGGAATTGAAAAATCAAGAATATTCGCAATTTATTACATCACTCCGAAACATGCTTTTTTTTCCAGCGGAAGCAAACTTGTCTGAGTGTAGTTTATTTCTCACTGAGTGCTCATCGACATCATCGACAGCATCGACAGCAGGGGCAGCTTCTTGTCATGGTAATAATATCGAGTTCCGATTGCTTAGTTTCTTATAACGACAGATAGCAAACTGGTGATTTAACAAGATTATTCCACGATTATTTATTTATTCCAAGATTATTCCACAAAATCTGAATGATAAACACATATGATATAGTGTTTTCTGGATAGTTATAGGAGTTATCTTTCGGATTTACTTTGCCTCATTATAGAAGTGCTCCCATTAATATTGCAGAAACTTGTTTAAAGTCCTAACATGAGTGACAGGCTGAGAGAGTGAGAGACAGATAGAGAGAGTGGGTAAATAACATAGAACTCCAGAACGATAAAACTTAGGAAACAGATACAGAGAGAGAGAGAGAGAGGGGGGTGGCAGGAGAAAGAATTATGTATTAATTCTTCTTCACTACAGCAAGTTCACAAAGTCCTCTAAAAAGAAAAATATATATTGCCTGAAGAAAATGAAACAGTTTGTTGATAATTTGTAACCCATACTTCCTGGTATCGTGGCGTGTAGTACTTAGAATCGCCAAATCTGATAGTAAAATAAGTCATTCGCTTCATGATTAATATGTTTCTGGGACGCGTATAACTACATGACGATAAATATTGTATTCATCATCGATTTCCATCCAACTCTTGTTTTCAATGACTTTAAGTATTTCACAATCATTCAGAGTTTTCCTTTTTTAAATAATTGTATTGCAGGTGAAGGTTATCTTGGATGCTTTGTGGATAAATCGACTGATAGAGTGTTTTCTGGCAATAATTTACTCGACGACTCAGATATGACTATTTCATACTGCATTCGGTTTTGTCAAGACCAGATCACAGCTGACTATGTATACGCTGGAGTTGAAGACGGAGATGAATGTTTCTGCGGTGAAGCTAGTGATGACTATACTCGACATGGAGAAGGATCAGATACTGACTGCCAGTCTCCATGTTCAAACGACACTACAGAGAGCTGTGGTGGCTCAGGATACATAGCAGTTTTCTCTAGTGAGTACCACGATTATTTGGAAAATCATACAACCTTGGAAAAAAACAATATAGAAGTCTAACCCCGGGCCAAGCATTATATCTAACTATAACCATCACCATAACCCTAAACCTAACACTAAGCCTGCATTTTACCTTTGATAATAAAACCGAGGCATATGTCGGAGCACTGTCTAATTTATGTTAAAATATACTGTTTATTTTCCCATAGGCAGTGGCTTAATGAGCGAAAACTTTTTCGTGGGAGGGGGAGGAGGAAAAGTGAGGACCCCCCGGAAATGTATGTCATTTCAGCAACATTTGGAAGTCACTGGTATCGATTTAGATCTAAATCATGTTTGAATTTTATTTGGGGGGGGGGGGACAACTGCCCCCCCCCCCCCCCCACCCCCACCCCCTCAGCACGCCAGTGCCCACAGGTATTTTGCTTATTAGTTTCACGATTTCCTACATTTGTCATCTTTTTATCATTCCAATGGAGGACATCGACTGGTGGATCGTTCACTCCGAAGTGTCAGGAACTTATTTTAATTGATATCAGATTTTAAACTAAGAAGAAACATAAAACAAACAAACAAAAAGCCCGACAACGCCCAGGAACCAACCACCAAAACAAATTACCATGGGAAAATAATTTCTTCAATTTTTCTTATACTTAACACTCGTGTTTGAAATTTATAACCCCCACACAAAGAATTGCCCAAGGTGTTACATTTAAATTCTGCTTTGATAACTTTGTTGAGTACAGACAACAAGTAATGTTCTTAAACTAAAAGTTCAGTTAAGAAATTTGAGAAGATGAGAGTTTTTGAAAAACAGGAGATGAAAATATCTGTATTGTGTATGATTATCAAAGTTTTAGTTCACCATGATATAATATGTCCAATTCGATTATTAACGTCTTAAAAACAAATCGACACACAGTAACCATGGTTAATCTACCAAGTACATCAACTGCGGCACCCACGTTGAGTTCCACCTATAAAAGTACTGCTCTTTCTACATCAGGTATGATTATTATGCTGGAATTTTGTTTCATTTCTCATAATCATTAAAATCATGTAAGCGGGTAAAAGATCAAGGGACGCAATGGCTGCTTACTCAGATCACAACGTGTTTAAACATAGGTTCAATGGCCTTCATAAATCTTATTATGGTTCAACGTAAAAATATTTTCCCTTCACTTCCTTGTATTCCTTCACTGTTAATTGTTAATCTTCCTCTCATTCCTTTGGGTCTTTATAATTCTCTTTCCAGCTTCGTCATGTTTGTTGCAAAAAAGGAAAGCGAACTTTAATAGACGTTTTCACCTTAGCCAGTTTGGCAGGAATAGCTCTTATTTCCGTTTGAGATTATTACAATTTTTTCTGAAGGGATCTTAAAACTGGAAGTTATTTCACTTTGTTTTCTGTTTTTAATACTTAATATATCCAGTCTCAATTACGTTACTAGAATCCTAAGTGAATATTATCTAGCAAAGATTGTGCTGAAGATACTGTTTTCGTAGTTTCATAACTTAAACTTTAACACTTTATTCTTTGCGTGGTTGACTGGCTGTCATCAAAATCTGGAGCCAAGTTTTGCCTTTAAAAAATTAGCTAAACGATGTGAAATTTAGAATTTGTTAAAAAATAAACAATTCCAATTTTTACGAGGCAAAAATCTTCAACTCAATTCCCCGAATGCACCATAATTTATGTAAAGTTTTCATAATCAACATACAGTAACGAATCTACCGAGTACATCAAATGCAGTACCCACGTTTTCCACCTATCAAAGTACTGTTCCTCCTAAATCATCAGGTATGGTTATTATGCAGGAATTTCAATTGTTTCATTTCTCTTTTTGTAACCTTGTAAAAACCGTCTAACCATTAAAAACATGTTTGTGGGCAAAAGATCAAGGGACACAGGGGCTTCTCAGCTGTCAACATGTTAAAGATGTGGTCGATGGCCTTCATAATGCTTATTGTGATTCAACGTAAATGAATTTTCCTTGTCACTTTCTTCTTATTCTTTGTTAATTGTTTATCTTTCTCGTTTCAATTTAGGGATTTTGACAGTTCTTATAAATCTTTGTTGCAGAATAGGAATGCAAACTTTACATGGGTTTTCATTTTAAAGCGACTCTTGGTAGAAACATCTCTTATCATGGTTCATGGTCTCATGTTTGAATAATGTGCACAGAGCACATCAAGCTCTTTGCGTTGTTGGCTGTTTGCACATATGGAATCACATTTTGCCTTGTAAAAGTTAGCTAAAAGATGAGATATTTAGATTTGTTGAATACCCTATCCCGATTGTGGCAAAAGCTTAAACTGAGTAAGTCACCGAGAATGTGTCATAATTTATGCAAAGTTTTCATAATCAACATACAGTAACGAATCTACTGAGTACATCAACTGCGGTTTCCACGTTGAGTTCCGCTTATCAAAGTACTGCTCCTCCTTCATCAGGTATGGTTATTTTATGCTGGAGTTTTATTTCATTTCTCTTCTTTTGCAACCATGTATAAACGGATAACAATTAAAACCAAAGTATGCGGGTAAAAGATCAAGGGACGCAGGGGCTTCTCAGCTGTCAACATGTTAAAGATGAGGTCGATGGCCTTCATAATGTTTATTGTGATTCAACCTACACAAAATATTTTCCTTGTCACTTTCTTCTCATTCTTTGTTAATGGTTCAACTTTCTTTCATTTAGGGGTTTTGACAGTTCTTTATAAATCTTTGTGGCTAAAGAGGAATGCAAACTTTACATGCGTTTTCATTTTGAAGCGATCTATTTAGAAACAGCTACTATTTCCTTTCACTTCAAGTACTATTTTCTGCTGGATTTAATAATGGAATTTTTTTGGTTTCCGTTTTTAATATATTTATATTCAGTCTCGGCTACGTCACTGGAATCCTAAGTAAATATCATCTTGTAAAGATCGAGTTGAAGATTCTGTTTTGAAAGTTTCACTTTTGCCACATGCTGGAAAATAATCAATCCCTATTGTTACAAGGCAACAATCTTAACCTCTTAAGTCAACACCCCAATTGTAGGATATTCATGCAAAGTTTTCATAATCAACATACAGTAACGAATCTACCGAGTACATCAACTGCATTACCCACGTTGAGTTCGACCTATCAAAGTACTGTTCTTTCTACATCAGGTACGAATTGTTACGCTGACATTCTATTTATTTCATTTCTCTTTTTGCACCCATGTTTAAGCCAGATGAATGTTTAAATCATGCAGGTAAAAGATCAAGGCATGCTGGGGCTTCTCACTCATATTTCAACGTGTTAAAGATGGTTTAAACACAGGGGCGACGCTACCGGGGTAAGGTGTTGCGGCCTTCCCGATAATTTTTGCAAGTGAGCAGGAAGAAGAAGAAGAAGAAGAAGAAGAAGAAGAAGAAGAAGAAGAAGAAGAAGAAGAAGAAGAAGAAGAAGAAGAGCATGGGAAAGAGAACTCTCCTGTGGGTCATTGCCCCGCTAACACAATTTCCTGGCGCAACCAGTGCTCGGCATTCATAATGCATGATTGTTTAACGTTAAAATATCTCCTTTTTACTTAGGCCTTTGTTGATTGTTCATTCTCCTCTCTATTTTCAGTTTTGACACTTATTTCTTTAGTCTTTGTTGCAGAAAAGGAAAGCAAACTTTGATGAGCATTTTCACTTTCGCGTCCTTGAAAGAAAGGACTCTTATTTCTATTCACATTTGCTTCTATTTTTTTTTCTGTTGGATTGATTTTCGAATTTACTGCTCTTTTCTTTCTTCTTTACTATTACATTCAGTGTTATCCTGTACAACCTGTTAAATATGTGAAACAAACTCCCCATTATGTAATTTGTAAATTGCACCTTGAAGGATCAACTAGCAGTATTCCACTCCCCAAATCTTTGTTATTTATGAAATAAACATTCTCCAAACTGTTTATTATGCATCATCATCCTATATTCCTAGGTCGTGCATGCATTTATTAGCTTTCTCCATTATTAGATGTTACAATTTTCTTTTCTTAATAAATAAAGCCGCAATCAGGTTAGGGAATCTCTTTCCACCGGGCATTTGCAATTTTTGTTTTTGTGCTCGGCACATCAGATAGGGCTAAAGAAAGAAAGAAAGAAAGAAAGAAAGAAAGAAAAAAGTTGCATGCAGACGTGCAAGTGCTTCATGCCTTCAAGCTTTAACGTAATAATTGGCCTTTTTTCTTTCCTTTCTTCATCGTTTGCCAATCTACATGAGGCATTTGAAAGTTTTTCTTCACTCTTATTATATGCAGTTAAAGTTTTGTTAATCATTTGATCTATGAATATGCAATGCTTCGCTTGAAAAACTGCCACTATTTTAGGGATATATCCCTTCAGATTGCCTTCTGCTGGCTTGCTTCTTGTCCACTTTATTTTGCACATTGGTCACGTTGGTGCAGGTATGTTCAGTACTTGATTTCAGTCAGTATGCAAATCAGTATGCTAATGATCAAACAGGCAAGAATCATTCAGATCCTCTCATGACCAAATCTGTCAAACATGAGATTTTCTTTATGGAAAATATCCGAGGGGGGGGGGGGGGGGGGGGGGATGGTCACTTCCATTGAAGAGTGGACAGCATCCGCGAGAAAAAAAAAACGCGGAAAAAAGGCAGTTTTTCAGGGAAACGCGAATAGAGTGTCAAAAACGCCCAAAAATAATTTAAAAAAAGCCTCCTAAATCACGATAATCTAAAACGCGAAAAGGGTATGTAATTTGCACCGACTGCGGGACCGACTGTAACAAGACCCGTGAATGGAAAATCCTATAACGCCTGTGTAAAACATAATGAGACAGTGAATTATCTCGAGATAAAAACGGCTCCAAACTTTCAATGGACCCCACTATCACTCTCAAGATATGAAAATAGGAATATCCTCGTTTGGGGGATGAATATCCCAACAATTAATGAAATCCCTGTTTAGGGTGTGCAAATCTGGGACATCTGCACAGAATCCGTGTTTAGGGTGCCCTAGCGGCCTTCCCTTGAATCCTCGTTTAGGGTGCTTTTTTAGGACGATTCTCGCGGATGCTGTCCACTCTTCAATGGAAGTGACCCCCGTGGAAAATATCACCACTTTATATCAAGTAAATCCTTGTTTTGTCAGTGAAAAAGAGTCGGTTTATCACTTTCACATTTGTTCATTCATTTTGGTAACCTATTGGGAAATATAAGAAATTTAGAATAATAAGTATGATTCAAAGCACAGTTTCCTTCCCCTCATTGCTCTTGCTCATACAGTGCCAAACATTTTTTAAATATTTTAAGCCCAAATAACATTACATTTTGTCACTGAAAAAAAATAGGGGGAGTTTGTAGTGGGGCTTTGTCGCATCATTATCTGAACAAGCCTTACAGTGCCGCATTCTAGGTTTTGAGCTGAAATGTACCGGGCCTGTGAAAAGTGTGCCATTGACCTGATTTAAAATGTACCCTGGGTGAAACTTTTTGATCATGGCGCATAGATCTTCAATTTTTTCATGTAAAAATTGTTTGGGCTCGACCTTAAGAAGAACCACAAAGTAACAACTGCTTGCAGCTTAAAAAATTAATTTTGTGTAAACCATCTTTGAGGCCCCAAATTTCACCTGCTCTCTGAAATCCCTCGATAATTTCAAACACAGGACATTGATTCTTCTGCTTTACACATACATGTACATGCATACCGAAAAAAAGGCCAAAATGAAAGAGTTGCTCTGATAGGCTTTGACTCATTTAGGTATGCAGTGCCTACCTAGGAGATGCATATGAGTTGGAAAATAGGCGCCTCCTTCTGTGGAACTGCAGATCAGGGGACCGTTTCATGAAAGCTGTCAGCACTGAAAAGTTGTCAGTCACTGACAGTAACCATAGTAACAGTCAGTGATCAGTGCTTCTCAGCCAATCAAAACCAAGGATTTTGCTGATATTGTCAGTGACTGACAACTTGTCAGTGCCGACATCTTTCATGAAACGGTCCCCTCGACTGACTGAATTAATGCCAATATTATATCACATAAACAAAATTTAATCTAACTTGCGATATGCAGTTACTACTTTCTT
>CM057164.1:18029231-18050133 GCA_029962745.1 Echinometra lucunter
TAATATTCGTGATGATATTCCCATAGCAAACTTAACCCCCTTAGGTCAATATTTATGCAGAAATACGTTGGCAGAGTACTGATTTGCGAAAGTTTTCTAATTTCTGCTTGCGTCAGATATTTCTTGCGTCCTAGTAAAGTTTTGTTGATATTACTTTGTAATGCGTCTTAATAACGCCACTTTCATGTTTTAAAAATTGGATACAACTTAAAAATCTAATGTCAAACTATAAAGTATCTCTTCATACAAGGGAAACAAAATATGTTCAAACATCCAGTTACCTGTCTTCGAAACATCTTCATCCTTGTTTTTCTCTCGCTCTAAAATGGAAATAAATATTAGTAGTATATTTTTTTTTCAAACATCAGCAATTAAAGAATCTGCTTTCACATAAGTAATCCTGACAGGAATATCTGTTTATTAAAGGAATATTTACTATGTAATAAATCTAAAAAAGTAAAATTAACTTGTTCATGATAATATGAAAGGGAAATAAACATGCTGGTACTTGGTCAAATAATTACATGTTAACTGGAAACAAAAATCATCCTGAATATAAGCTTGGGATCACTTCACAGAAAACAAAATATGAAGTTATCCGAAAACTACAGATCGCCCTCTACTTCACAATGTAAAACATGAAGATTAGTGTATTGGGCTTCTCTTGTCAATGCTTGTTGTTAGATTAGATTTAAAGGCCTAACTACATGACTGTGAACATTAACCTCTAGGGCTACCCGGTTCATATTGAAGTCAATAACTAGCCTAGTGTCAATTGTGGATAAAATTTCACCCAGCAAAAGCGAAATTATACATCCAACCAACTTTGGCCAACCAAACATGTTGTCCATTAAGGGTAAAAATAAAGGATAAAAATATTGTCGCCTTAATACAAGAAATATACATGTACATAATAATACAGTCTAGCTTTCCTGAAAGACTCTAACAGAACAAACAATACAGATTGCTATTCGCTAGTTGTAATCAGTTTTTTTTTTGTTTTATTGTATCTATTCTTTTGTTGTTTATTGATTTTTATCAGTGGAATTCTTTCAAGCCAAAAGGGATTTTTGTTTTTGCACTTGCCAGCATGAACGCAAGTGGTAAAAATTAGGTATTGCTCCGTTTTTATAATCATCCAAAATAACAGTGTAAAGAAGATTAACCCGATGGCTACTGGAACCAGGTGACCCCCCTATTAAGTCTATATAGGAGAATTAAGTAGTCTACAGGTTAATAAGAAAAGAGCGCTTTTCAATTGCTAATATTACATATCATTACACCAAGCAGATGGTCTCACCTTCTTCATGTTCTTCATTCTTGGGACCATTTCTCTTCATCAGTCTTGAAGTTTCTGTTCATGCAACCAAAGATATACTTTAAAATGAGGAAAAATTTTCTGAACAAGCTGAAAATTACTATTGTCATTTTGCTCAAAGCATTTTATGAAATGAAACCACGACCTGAAATCTCTGTCAAGATTTTGAATAAGGTGCATGAAATATTGTTGTTGATATAATTATTATCATTAATATTATTTTTATTATCCTTGTTCTAGTTTGTAAAGAAAACCAAGAAAATAGCGAAGTTGAATAGTTGAATTTAAAGGGAGTCACACGGATGCCGGGATATGAAAACAAGAAGAAAAAAAAAACTATTACTAGGTAGCTTCAGCTTCTAAGCAAATGCTACTTTTATCGATTCGGTTTTCGTCTTTTGTACTCCACGGAAAAGGCCTTATTAAGTGCCACAGAACAAATAATACATTTTTTTTGGATTAGAAAGAAATCCTTGTGGCTATTTATGAGGACCTAATCAAGCCTTTGGATTGTTTTGACCACGACATGTGTAAGCTCAGGGGCAATTCCACAGTAACTGACGTTACCACGATAGAGTACTAGCGGTATTGCTTATATTGTAGTTTTGTGAATGACACTTGCTTCTGCTGTTAACTAGTATAGATAAATAAGTTGATAATAGGGAAGAAATACATGGACAGTTTTTATCTCAAACTGCATTTCTTATCAAACAGCAACCGAAAAGGGGCCGCTAACTGACGTTACGCAAAAAGACATGGAAAATGATGGTGTCGAATCAAATTTATATATCTCATGTCTCAGACTTGTAGGGATTATGTAATTCATTCAAAGTTACACCTAGGTTCATGGGAAGAGATGAGCAAAATAATGAGCCATTTGAATAATGTTTTAGTGCCATGAAAAATTTACTGAAGACATGTTGGTAACTAACGTTACGTAACTGATGTTATGCTTAAATTCAGCGTAGGTTCTGCACATTTCCAGTAGTGTTTCATTCATTAAATACCCAAAATATGTTAAAGTAATCTATTAAAATCAATTTAATGAAAACAGATCGGAGAAAAATGAGAAAATATCAGAATAAGAGGCATTTAAAGCACTTTTCCCTGATCATAGTCCCATATGTGCAATTTTTGTTTGTTTATGTTATTCTCCGATTGAATGTCGAATGTTGCTTTCCTCATAGAAATTTTATGCTTTGTAAGTATGTATCAAGTACAGATGAAAGCATTCAAAATAAAATCAGCTTTGACAATGGATATGTTGGAATCGAACTCTCTGTGTAACCATACACTACAAAATATCACATTTGCCTACCTGTGTGATCTTCTCCACCTCCAGCTCCTAGAAAGCGAATGATAAGAATTAGGATGCCTACATCAATTGACGCAACAATAAAAATACTATTTTAATTTTTAAAACTGTGAATCTGTCATTCATCTAAACAACACTCAATTCGGCTTTTACACAGCAAACCCACCAATAATTTGTACGAGTGGCATACCATATGCTAAGAATTCTATAAGCACACTTAAGGAAACAGAGAACCACCTCAGTATTATTTTCCTCATCTTTAATCGAAGAATAAATTAAATTATCTACATTACCAACATTTGCAAAGAAGACTATTAATTTTTATCCTCAAATAATGTCTCCCTAATATATGAAATATACATGTACATAATTATGCAGAGTACCATTCCTAAAATGAACTAACGGAACAAACGATATAGATTGCTGTTGGCTAGTTGTCATCAATTTTTTTTTTGTTTGGTTATATCTGTTTATTTGTTGGTTGCTTGTTTTTTTTATGACTGAAACAATAATTCAAACAAAAAGGGATTTTTTTTTTGCACTTTTAGATGTACCCTCTCGAGGCATGAATACAAGTCGTAACTTAGGTCCGTTTTCTATCATCATCCCAAATAACAGTATAGATAAGAAGATTAGTAAGAAAAGAGCAATTTTCACTTGTTAATATTCAATATCATCACACAGAGCAGATGGTCTTATCTTCTCTCCTGCTGGAACCATTTTCGTTCATGAGTCTTGAAGTTTCTGTTCTTGCTATCAAACATATACTTCAAATGAGTGCAGGATGTTCTGAACAAGTTGGAAATTACTTATGTCATTTTGGTCAAAGCATTTTATGAAAAGAAACCACGACCTGAAATCTTTGTCAAGAATGAGAATTAGGTGCATAATATTATTGTTATTATTATCATCATTATTATCACTATTATTATTATTGTTCTATTTTGAAAAGACAACCAAGAAAATAGAGAAACTAGTTGAATTTAAAGAGAGTCACATGGATGCCAGGAAAAGAAAAAAGGATGAACTAAATAACTATAACCCGATGGATACCCTTCCTTTCTAACATGTCTAATCCATGTGACTTAATATAAAAAAAGAATGAGAAAAGAATATGAACTACAACTCATATTGAAGTACATGTACAATTTGAATATTAAAAATCGGATCACAGGAGAAAAAATGCAAAGAATGTTGCTTTGAGTACATGCATATAGCACCAAAAAGGAGTGGTGAATTCATGTACTCAAATCCGACACTGAACATAAACACGAACATGAAGATGTAACTGTAGGGCACCGGGCAAGTGAATGTAATTAAGCAAACTGTGGGTGACAAAATAGTACCCCCCCCCCCCAAAAAAAAAAAAATGACTTGGACCCGAATGAGAAATTACAATGTATGATATAAGATCACAGAGATCCATACAGAGTTGAAATGAATACATTGCCGTTTGAGTATGAAACAGTAAGAGGATGTTCTTGGTCCCCATGAAATGTAATGGTAATGATAAAAGTGGCAGACATTAGTAGTAGACATTAATACTACTAGTAGTAATAGTAGTAGCCGGAATACTATGCCTAATCCAAGCATAAAGGTAAGCTTGGAGACGGATCATGAAGGAATTACTTTAATGCAGCAAAATAGGAAAGAAAAGACTTTAAAACCATAGTAAGATAATGATATAGGCTTCTACTTTCTTAATGAAAAATAAAGTCCTATGCGACATATTCTTCAACAACACTATATGCAGTCAATTTAACGTAAGCAAATTATAAACATGAAGAGTGGCCTAAAACTACTCTAAGAGTTATAAATATGCAATCCACTCGAAAACCATGTCATAAAATCCCTTTTGACGAAATATAGCTGGAGAAAGGTGGACATCTGCAGGGAATGTATTACACTTACCTTGGGCTTCAGGTTGGGGAGCCTCTTGACGAGTACGATCACCTAAAATCAAACATAAGTCTGAATGTAGTCTTCATAACTATATTGACTTTTTCGTAACAGAGGAAATGAATTTTTAAGCTGACGATTCTCGGGACTTGAAATATTTACAGTGCGTATGATCAATCGTTCGCCCAACATCATGGCCAAATCTATGCACAGAGGTTGGTGGATGTGCAGCTCCTCCATCGAAGATCACTTCAATAATCTTTCTATTATTTTGGAGGTATGAATTTTATATAAAGAACATTATTAATATTGCTTTATAAGTGAAAACTCTGATCAACTAAGAACAATTACATACACATATTCATTCAAATTTGCATACCTTTCTGATCTTCTCCCCTTCCACCTCCTAGAAAGCGAATGACAAGAATTACGATGCATACATCAGATGACGCAACAGTAAAGATACTCATTTATACAACTGTGAAAGTGTCATTCATCTTAACAACACTCAATTCGACTTCAAGACAGCAAATCCACCAAGAATTAATACGCATTGCATACCATGGGTCTACTATTCTATCTGTAAGTGCGCTTGAGAAAACAGAGTATCAACTCAATATTGTTTTCCGTATTATTACTGGATGAGTATAGAATTATCTACATTTCATTAATTTATAAAGAAAAGTATTAATTTCAAGTCTTAAGCTATTTCGATTTGATTTCATTTGATTTGAATATTCATAACTAAAGATAATGTCTCCTTAATACAAGAAATATACATTTACATAATCATACATAATGGCTTTGCCAAAAGGAACTTATTGAATATCACTTTTCGATTGTCATTGACTAATATCATTATGGGGGGGGGGTCTAGTCGCAGGGGAGATAATAATCCTCCCATATCAAGAGGGAAGTTTTCTCTGAAATATACCATTGTATGCATGACTACACATGGGGAGATACTATGTAATGCTCGTTTTGTTTTAAGAAAGCGTACGTGGTATTAAGGAAGATGAACATTATCTAAATTACTCCTTCCATGTTGCGTTATATCACACGACGTACATTATCTTACCTTCTCCATTCCTGGATTCGTTTAGGTCAATAAGTGGTTCAGTTTCTGTTGAGGTTACCAAAAATAAACTCTAAATGAGTTCAAGAGAATGTACTTAACCGTGTCAAAATAACAATTTTCACTTAACGCATTATGCATGAAAGAAATGAAAGACCTGAACTCCTTCTCATGATTGTGAATTTGGTGCAATGGAAAATGATGATTATAACTTGATATTCATAAAAGGATAATAGCAAGTTGAATAGTGATTATAGACATCATCATCGTCTTCATCATCATATTAAGAGGATTAAAAAAAGAATTGTAAACTTGGAGATGGATCATGAAGTAATAAAGTGAATCAACAACATAGAGAAAATATCAACGTAAGAACGTAAGTGATCATTATGATTGCAGATATATCACGTAGAGTCCCATCTCAGTTCATTTCATTTCATTTCGGTTTATTGGATAAAAAAGACCTTGTAAAAACAGTCGGAAGACTGATACATAAAAAGTTTACAAATAAGGTTACACAAAAGTAATGAGTACATACATTGCGGTTTGAGTATGAAACAGTAAGAGGATGTTCTTGGTCCCCATGACTTGTAATGGTAATGATAATAGTAGCAGACATTAGATGTATACATTAATACTACTAGTAGTAATAGTAGTAGCCGGAATACTATGCCTAATCCAAGCATAAAAGGTAAGCTTGGAGACGGATCATGAAGGAATTACTTTAATGCAGCAAAATAGGAAAGAAAAGACTTTAAAACCATAATCAGATAATGATATAGGCTTCTACTTTCCTACCGAAAAATAAGTCCTATGCGACATATGCTTCGACAACACTATATGCAGTCAAGTTGTAACGTAAGCAAATTATAAACATGAAGCCGTGGCCTAAAACTTCTCTAAACGTTATAAATATGCAATCCACTCGAAAACCATGTCATAAAATCCCTTTTGACGAAATAAAGCTGGAGAAAGGTGGACATCTGCAGGGAATGTATTACACTTACCTTGGGCTTCAGGTTGGGGAGCCTCTTGACGAGTACGATCACCTAAAATCAAACATAAGTCTGAATGTAGTCTTCGTAACTATACTGACATCTTCGTAACAGAGGAAAATAAATTTTTAAGCTGACGATTCTCGGGACCTGAAATATTTACAGTGCGTATGACCAATCGTTCGCCCAACATCATGGCCAAATCTATGCAAAGAGGTTGGCGGATGTGCAGCTCCTCCATCGAAGATCACTTCAATAATCTTTCCACTATCTTGGAGGTATTAATTTTATATAAAGAACATTATTAATATTGCTTGATAAGTAAAGACTCTGATCAACTAAGAACAATTACATACACATATTTATTCAAATTTGCATACCTTTCTGATCTTCTCCCCTTCCACCTCCTAGAAAGCGAATGACAAGAATTACGATGCATACATGAGATGACCCAACAGTAAAGATACTAATTTAATCTTTACAACTGTGAAAGTGTCATTCATCTTAACAACACTCAATTCGACTTCAAGACAGCAAATCCACCAAGAATTAATACGCATTGCATACCATAGGTCAACAATTTTATCTGTAAGTACGCTTGAGGAAACAGAGTATCAACTCAGTATTGTTTCCCGCATTATTACTGGATGAGTATATAGAATTATCTACATTTCATTACTTTGTAAAGATAGGTATTAACTTCAGGCCTAAAACTATTTCGGTTTGATTTTATTTGATTTGATTTGATTTGATTTGATTTGACTATTCATTACTAAAGATAATGTCGCCTTAATTTATTTCATGAGGGCAATGTGTGTATATAGACCAATTTCACCTCCGGTTTATGTATTTGGCCCTCTATCAGCGACGCCATTGCTGCGGTGGGCAAGCGCGCTGACCGCGATTGGCTCTGTGTACAAAATGAATGTAAGATATGAGATATGCCCCGATATTGTTCCATTTACTTTATTCTAGATCAATAAAATAAAGCATGGATACATGGGTAGATGAGGTAAGACAATGGTCATATCTGACGGATGAAGGTATGATGTATTTTTGTACTTTCGATGGTTTTTCAACTTAGTTTTGTCAGTAAAAGTTCGATTGCAGCATAGAAGCCATATTAAACGGGAGCCCTAAATCTTACCCTGTTTACAAAGTCATGTTTTCACTCACTAAATTTTACACCAAAGTACATAATGATAATGTTTCTTGACTTCAAAGTCCTTTCTGTTGATGTTTTTACCCACTGGTGACGAATTCCTTCACACTGCTTTACAGAAACCTGTGTAGAGAGTACGGCTTCTCACACAAACAGGCTTCATGAGTCAAAATCGAGTGAATTTCGCACTCAGTTAGCTTCCAATTTTTAAACTTTCTCTAATTCTTGTGGCATTTGAGTACCGCACAGCTGCGACCTGAACTTCCCTGATAATTTCTCATTGCAAATATTGAAATAAATCTGCATATACTGGTTAAAATAGACAAAAAATCAAACGAATGTACATAACGCGCTATTGACTTGTGTACTATAAAAGTTGGAGCGCCCACTGCAGTATGTCGAACTGTGTCGAAACAGTCTGCTGCCCTCTTGCGTTGTGAAATTGGTATATATATATATATATATATATATATATATATATATATTGTTATTATTAAAATATATATATATATTTGTACATATATATATCGCCGTCATAAAATGAATTATTACTGAGTACATATTCTCATGTGTATTGTTAATTTTTACTGGGGAGAAAAATATATATATATATTTAGTACTGAGAACAGTTTTCATGTACAGTATATTGTTACTCGATTTTGATGATTTTTATCAACATGCATTATCGGCACCTTCCTTTCTTATAGTTTGTATTAAGCTATAGTTCACAGGCCATTATCTACTGAAAACTGGAAAAATTGGTCCACATGTTGATCTATTCATTGTAGATTGAGTAGGAGAATATTAGATCATGAGGTAGACAGATGAGAGGGAGTTTCCTTTTATCAAATAAACAAGAATAGAAATAAAACCGGTTTCGGCTAAAACACTGAAAATCAGTGTTCGCAGAAGAATAGTATAACATTAGACATAAGGACAAGATGAAAAACCAAATTGTACTGCAGCCGGCAGTGGACATGGTTACTACTTCAAATGCTCACGAGCGAAGCGAGCGAGAGCTTTTAGGTTATAAGATTTTTTTTTTTTTAATTCGGAAAACCTGGGAAATTATGACATTTCAGCAACTTTTGTGTAAATCACTGATATCGAATTTATACATAATCTACATCTGAATATCATTTTTTTTGGGGGGGGGGGGGGGCAACTGCCCCGAACCCCCCCCCCCCCCCCCCCATTCTGTACGCCAGTGCATATAAGGTTGATATTCGTGATGATATTCCCATAGCAAACTTAACCCCCTTAGGTCAATATTTATGCAGAAATAAGTTGGCAGAATACTGATTTGCGAAAGATTTTTTTTATTTCTGCTTGCGTCAGATATTTCTTGCGTCCTAGTAAAGTTTGGTTAATTTTACTTTGTAATGCGTCTTAAAAACGCCACTTTCATGTTTTAAAAATTGGATACAACTTAAAAATCTAATGTCAAACTATAAAGTACCTCGTCATACAAGGGAAACAAAATATGTTCAAACATCCAATTACCTGTTTTCGAAACATCTTCATCCTTGTTTTTCTCTCGCCCTAAAATGGAAATAAATATTAGTAGCATAATTTTTTTCAAACATCAGCAATTAAAGAATCTGCTTTCACATAAGTAATCCTGAGAGGAATGTTTGTTTATTAAAGGAATATTTACTATGTAATAAATCTTTAAAAAAAGTAAAATTAACTTGTTCATGATAATATGAAAGGGAAATAAACATGCTGGTACTTGGTCAAATAATTACATGTTAACCGGAAACAATCGTCCTGAATATAAGCTTGAGATCGCTTCACAGAAAACAAAATATAAAGTTATCCGAAAACTACAGATCGCCCTCTACTTCACAATGTAAAACATGAAGATTAGTGTTTTGGGTTTCTCTTGTCAATGCTTGTTGTTAGATTAGATTTAAAGGCCTAACTACATGTACATGACTATGAACATTAACCTCTAGGGCTACCCGGTTCATATTGAAGTCAATAACTAGACTAGTGTCAATTATGGATAAAATTTCACCCAGCAAAAGCGAAATTATGTATCCAACCAACTTTGGCCAACCAAACATGTTGTCCATTTAGGGTAAAAATAAAGGAAAAAAAATATTGTCGCTTTAATACAAGAAATATACATGTACATAATAATACAGTCTAGCTTTCCTGAAAGGCTCTAACAGAACAAACAATACAGATTGCTATTGGCTAGTTGTAATCAGTTTTCTGTTTTATTGTATCTATTCGTTTGTTGTATTGATTTTTATCAGCGGATTTCTTTCAAGCCCAAAGGGATTTTTGTTTTTGCACTTGCCAGCATGAATGCGTGTGGTAAAATTGGGCATTGTTGCGTTTTTATAATCACCCTAAATAACAGTATAAAGAAGATTAACCCGATGGCTACTGGAACCAGGTGGCCCCTGTATTAAGACTATATCTGAAAATTAAGTAGTCTACAGGTTAATATAAAAAGAGGGATTTTCACTTGTTAATATTACATATCATTACACCAAGCAGATGGTCTCACCTTCTTCATGTTCTTCATTCTTGGGACCATTTCTCTTCATCAGTCTTGAAGTTTCTGTTCATGCAACCAAAGATATACTTTAAAATGAGGAAAAATTATCTGAACAAGCTGAAAATTACTATTGTCATTTTGCTCAAAGCATTTTATGAAATGAAACCACGACCTGAAATCTCTGTCAAGAATTTGAATTAGGTGCAATGAAATATTATTGTTGTGATTATTATTATCATTATTATTACTATCATTATCATTGTTCTAGTTCGCAAAGAAAACCAAGAAAACAGCGTAGTTGAATAGTTGAATTTAAAGGGAGTCACACGGATGCTGGGATAAGAAAACAAGAAGAAAAAAAAACTAATACTAGGTAGCTTCAGCTTCTAAGCAAATGCTACTTTTATCGATACGGCCCATAATCTCCCTTCAAGGGCAATTCGGTTTTCGTCTTTTGTACTCCACGGAAAAGGCCTTATTAAGTGCCACAGAACAAATAATACATTTACTGGATCAGAAAGAAATCCTTGTGGCTATTTCTGAGGACCTAATCAAGCCTTTGGATTCTTTTGACCACGACATGTATAAGCTCAGGGGCAATTCCACAGTAACTGTCGTTACCAAGATAGAGTACTAGTGGTATTGTTTATATTGGAGTTTTGTGAATGACACTTGCTTCGGCTTTTAACTAGTATAGATGAATAAGTTGATGATATGGAAGAAACACGTTGGAAAGTTTTTATCTCAAACTGCATTTCTTATCACACAGCAAGCGAAAAAGGGGCCGCTAACTGACGTTACGCAAAAAGACATGGAAAATGATGGTGTCGAATCAAATTTATATATCTCATGTCTCAGACTTGTAGGGATTATGTTATTATGTGATTATATTATATTATATTATATTATATGTGAAATAAAGCTGGAGAAAGGTGGACATTTGCAGGGAATGAATGGGGTCCGCCCACTTGACCGAAGGCCCGCGAGACCGAAGGCCCGCAAGGCCGAAGGCCCGCGAGACCGACTTTTTTTTTTTTTTTTTAAATCTTATTTTCATTCATCAGGTGCCGCCGTCGAGTGGTTTAAGGCGCCTTGTTGCAGCGGCGTAACAGGTGCCTGTTATCAGAAGGGGGGGGGGCAGAGCCAAATATTTCCCGGTAACTCCGTCTAGAATTAGTAGCGTAGCTAGGATTTCAGTTTAGGGGGGACGCAGTAGTGAGCACGGGAAGCGCGCTCCCAAGGGGGGTGCAGGGAGGGGGGAGTGTCCCCCACGAGAAGCGCGGAAGCTCCGACGTTCCTTTGAATCGTTCCTTGTTTGCTCCCGCTCATCTTAAGACGTCCTCTGCCTGTTATCGGGGGGGGGGGGGTGGGGGCAGAGCCAGAATGTCCCGGTAACTTAGTCCAGAATCAGTGGCTTTGCTAGGATTTCAATTTAGGGGCGGTAGTGAGCACGCGAAACACTTGCGAAACACTTAATACTGAGCGCGCGAAAGGCGCTCCCTATAAGGGGAGTTTTCCCCCTCCCCGCGAAGCACGGAAGCTCCGATGTTTTCTTCGAATTGTTCCTTGTCTGCTCTCGCTCTTCTTACGTTTTCCCCCTTCTTTTTCTTTCTTTCTTTTTTTTTTTGTTGGCGTTTTTTTTTTTGGGGGGGGGGGCGCGACTGCCCCCGCCCCCTTTGCTACGAGGGTGTAATCAATTAATAAATATAGATGTTCATTTATTCATTCATCATTCATTCATTCATTCATTCATTCATTCATTCAGCTATTCATTAATATTGATTCCTGTTTTAATATCAATTTTCTGAGATAAAATTTCAGCTTCTGCCGGAGTATTAACTTATTAGACTTGGAATAGTTTGCAAAAATGCTTTTCATGATATTACGAAATCGGACACCCCATCCCGTCTCTCACTTCATCGTCTAACGAAATCATGCCAAAGTCTCTGAAGAAATCTACACAACCGTGGTGAAACCAAAAAATGTTACAACAATTAGAACATAATTCTTAATGAACTGATGAACCAAAATACAGTGGTGCCGCATCCGAAGTGGGCTGTTGCAAATTACGAGCTTTTCTTTTTTAAAAGAAATATTCTAACCCTATTTTGCATATAAACGCACACACTCATCCCACGCACTGAGAGACACAGAGCACGCTCAAATAAATTGGATATTCTTCCAAGTTCTTTTCCTCTATACTTTTCTCACAGCTCATTTTACTTTCAATTTCTCCTATTGTTCCTCTTGACATTCCCCCCTCTCTGGCTCTTACTCTCTCTCCCTCTCTGTTCTCTTCCAATTATGTTAACATCTTGATTCCTAAATAAATGCCCCCTCTCTGCACCCCCCCCCCCTCCCCAGAGAGCCCGTTTCGCGCGCTCAGTAAGTGTTTCGCACGATTCGCATGCCCACCACCGCCCCCTAAAATGAAATCCTAGCAACGCCGCTGATTCTAAACTTAGTTACCGGGAATTATTTGCCCCCCCCCCCCCCGATAACAGGCAGGGGGACGTATCAAGATGAGCGGGAGCAGACAAGGAACGATTCAAAGGAACGTCGGAGCTTCCGCGCTTCTCGCGGGGGACACTTCCCCCTCCCTGCACCCTCCTTGGGAGCGCGCTTCCCGTGCTCACTACCGCCCCCTAAACTGAAATCCCAGCTACGCCACTAATTCTAGACGGAGTTACCGGGAAATATTTGGCTCTGCCCCCCTCCCCCTCTGATAACAGGCACCTGTTACGCCGCTGCAACAAGGCGCCTTAAACCACTCGACCGCGGCACTTGATGAAGGAAAATAAGATTTAAAAAAAAAAAAAAAGTCGGTCTCGCGGGCCTTCGGCCTCGCGGGCCTTCGGTCTCGCGGGCCCTCGGTCTCGCGGGCTGTCACCGAATGAATACACATACCTTGTGCTTCAGGTTGGGGAGCCTCTTGAAGAATACGATCACCTAAAATCAAACAGAAATCTGAGTTTATTCTGCATAACTATAATGACTTCTTCGTAGCAGAAGAAAATGAATTTTTAAGCTGACGATTCTCGGGACTTGAAATATTTACAGTGCGTATGATCAATCGTTCGCCTAACATCATGGCCAAATCTATGCAAAGAGGAGGGCGGCTGTGCAGCTCTTCCATTGAAGATCACTTCAATAATCTTTCTACTATTTTGGAGGTATTAATTTTATATAAAAAACATTTTAATATTGCTTGATAAGTAAAAACTCTGATCAACTAAAAACAATTACATACACATATTTATTCAAATTTGCATACCTTTCTGATCTTCTCCCCTTCCACCTCCTAGAAAGCGAATGATAAGAATTAGGATGCCTACATCAATTAACGCAACAATAAAAATACTATTTTAATCTTTACAACTGTGAAAGTGTCATTCATCTTAACAAGAATCCAAAATTTTGATTTAATAAACCATAAAATTCACTCAGCAAACCTAAACTGATTGCAACTGATCATGAATTCATTATATCACCCTCAATTCTGTAACCTCCAAAGGACTGATCTCCCACAAATTGAAAGGTGCAATTCCTGCGCAACCTAATTTTCATACCCTTTACAAAAGTGAACAGTGCTCACCCAAGCATGAATTATTTTCGGCCTTTTTGGTCTCATATGAAAGTTGAGTCCATAAGCTATTTATACATATAAACCTATTCCTCCAGAATCATGTATTTTTCATTTGGCAGCCATTTCAAAAGTGTAAAGTTTTTTGGGGGATGCACGGTATAGAATTATCTACATTTCATTAATTTGTAAAGAAAAGTATTAATTCCAAGTCTTTCATTACTAAAAATAATGTCTCCTTAATACAAGAAATATCCATTTACATAATCATACAGAATAGCTTTGCCAAAAGGAACTTATAGAATATCACTTTTCGATTGTCATTGACTAATATCATTATGGGGGGGGGGGGGTGTCTAGTCGCAGGGGAGATAATAATCCTCCCATATCAAGAGGGAAGTTTTCTCTGAAATATACCATTGTATGCATGACTACACATGGGAAGATACTATGTATTGCTCGTTTTGTTTTAAGTTAGTGTACGTGGTATCAAGGAAGATGAACATTATCTAAATTACTCCTTCCATGTTGCGTTATATCACACGACGTACATTATCTTACCTTCTCCATTCCTGGATTCGTTTAGGCCAATAAGTGGTTCAGTTTCTGTTGAGGTTACCAAAAATAAACTCTAAATAAGTTCAAGAGAATGTACTTAACCAGGTCAAAATAACAATTTTCACTTAACGCATTATACATGAAAGAAATGAAAGACCTGATCACGTGATTGTGTATTTGGTGCATTGAAAAATTTCATAGATCTAATGACGTTTGATAATGGTGATGATGATTATGACTTGATATTCATAAAAGGATAATAACAAATTGAATAGTGATTATAGACATCATCGTCGTCTTCATCATCATATTAAGAGGATTAAAAAAGAATAGTAAACTTCGAGATGGATCATGAAGAAATAAAGTGAATCAACAACATAGAGAAAATATCAACGTAAGAACGTAAGTGATCATTATGACTGCAGATATAACACGGAGAGTCCCATTTCATTTCATTTCATTTCATTTCATTTCATTTCGGTTTATTGGATAAAAAGACCTTGTAAAAACAGTCGGAAGACTGATACATAAAAAAGTTTACAAATAAGGTTCCACAAAAGTAATAAGTACATGCGAATTGATAACAAAGTAATCAATGAACAAAAAGTGAAGTAGAAAAAAAATGAACACGAATGGTTCAATAAGATATTGCACTTGAAAATTGCATGTGCATTTAAATTCACACTTCAAAATAAACATTAATGAGTACTGAAATAACCACTGTCAAATGAGAATGTTTATAAAGTGAAAAAGGGGAAATAGAAACATCAAGAAATATCTTTGGAATTTGATACACACAACAAATAGACTGTATATAAACATGATAAAGAACGTCAGGGTCTAAAATTACGAATCATTTAAACAGTATGTTTACATATGCATGCAATAATGGCAGAATAATCTGAGAAAAAATGCAGGAAGTGCATGGTATATAAACGGTCAAGGAAAAAAAAAATAGTATAAAAGTACAATTGCAGAAGTGTAGTGCCATAACAACACACCAAGACTGAAAAAACATTCCTATATAAACCAGAAATTTACAATAAAATATTGGTTTAAGTATGAGAGAGAGACAGAGAGAAAGGATGAAAAGTAGGAGAGTGTAAGATAAAATGAAGGACAAGAGAGGAGAAAGAGGCGGAATAAGAGAGGGGAGAGAGAAGAGAGAGAAGGAAAACAGGTTGAAGGTAAAGAGAGGAAGAGAAATGAAGAAAAAAGAGAGGAAGAGAGAGAGAAGGAGAATGAAAAAGAAAAAAGGTAAAAAAAACAATGAGAAGAAAAAAGGCGAAAACTGAGTGCTAGGGAAAAGAAAAAAAGTGGAAAAAATAAAAAGTTTAATGGCATAAGAAGTGAAAAAACAGTTCAATGGCACAGACAGTGGCAAACAGTACAAAGTCGAATTGCGTCTAATCACAAAACAGCATTGAGGAGTGCTGTGACATACGGAACCGTAGAGGTTTTATACCTCTGAGTTCTACAACGCGGTAAGTCCAGATGATTCGCATTTCTTAGAGTAGAACTGTGTCGCGAGACAGATTGACGTGTGGGGGGTAAAATGTCTCGATGGCCTTGGGACTTGAGGAGACCAAGTCCAAAACAGAAAACTAGATCTTTCCTGCGTTCAGACAAAGAGGATATACCAAAAACGAGTAAGCTGCTGTGTGTATGAGAGAGTAGATGGGTACACAATCAAACGAAGAGCACGTTTCTGGATTCTTTCAAGTTCATCACTCTGCGTTTTTGTGATTCCAGATCCCCAGACCGGAACACCAAACTCCAACAGGGGACGAATATACACTTTGTAGATATTTACAAGATCATGCTCTCCAACTCCACATTTCTTTAGAATGCAGAGAATGTAGAGTCTCCTTGCAGAGCGTGAAATCATCTGCTGGACTTGATCAGTTGATCGTTCCACTTAAGATCCGAAGGAATTATTACACCAAGGAGGGTAAGCGAGTCAACACGTTCCAGACGAACATCTTCGATTGTGATGTCTAGCTGGGGTGGAGGGTCCTTGATGAAGGATACTTGCATAACCTTGCACTTCTCAGGCTTGGGCATAACGTGATCTCACTGTGGACATGCCGTACTTACTTATATGTGCGCACCGTTAAAACCATACACAGGTGGCGATCCCGGGGAACGGGGGGGGGGGGGGGGAACCTTTCCCCCTAAAACTTTTTTGGGGAATCGTCCTCCCCCCTCTCGATTTTTAATAATAATAATAACAATAGACGGGATTTGTAATGCGCCAAATCCACTCTGCAGAGTGCCCAAGGCGCAGTGAAAGAAAGAAAGAGAGAGAAAAGCACAAATACAATGATAAATTAAGGAACAAGGATTAAAGATTTTTAAAGCTAAATGATTTTATTTTTTCTATTTTGAGTTACGTGAACAAACATAGGGCTACCATTCAAACATCTTATAGGCCTAAAGTGTATTTGGCAAAATGATGGCAAAATAAGGCTTCTTTTATACGAAAAGCGTTTATTTTTGGTTCGCTCGCAAAATGGGGGGAAAATGTAGGTGTGCGCAGGCGAGCGAGGGGGTGCGTATATACTCGAGCGTGAGTAACAAATTTTGGCAAAATGTTTCGATCAAATCCCTTCCACTCCTTGAAACATACTTTCGTCGGTGGCCTTCGGTGTTTCATCACCCCCCCCCTTCTTTACATGAAATCGCCCCCCCCCCCCCGTTTCTTCGAGTGAACACGATGAGACCCGTTAAGAGTCTACACACTTAGAGTTACTGAGAAATGTGAGAACCCGACGTGTATGACTGAAATCATAATACTCTATACGGATGGCCCCCCAAAAATGGAACACTTGTAATCCTTAATTTCAGCGAGATAAATGACACCATGTATTGTTCATTTGATTCGAAAGAGACATCTTTTTCGTTGAAAATGACACCAAATTCATTAATTTTGGTCATTTCGTTCAGATGTTTAAGGTTAAAGGGGATAGCAAGTGAGAAATCATGGGGAAAGGCAGGGTGATCTCGGATGAGAGAGGGGGAATGCAGTCGGCCGCTCGAGTTTCAAGAAAAGGGATATTCCATTCTAAACAACTGTGATTTATTGCCGTACGTGTTTCAAATTTCGCGCATTGAAAAAGCTAATAAACAGCTAATCATATGGTAAAACAATTACATGGCCAGCTCCCTGGGAGAGCCTAAGGAGTGTTACGTAATCCGCGGCTACGACGTGTCGGGGAAAGGCAATGGAGTTTAATGGCTAGACTAACTAACCAGAAGTAAACTATATTTTGTATTTTGAAATGTTGGAGCATTATACAAGACGTTCCTTCGAGTGAACACGATGAGACCCGTTAAGAGTCTACACACTTAGAGTTACTGATAAATGTGAGAACCCGAAGTGTATGACTAGGTTGAGTTCGGTAAACTTCGTGCTGTCCCAACTTTTATCGCATTAGTCCGACGGGCTCGCATGACGGACGGATTATAGTGTACAAGTAAATAAGTCTTTTGCAAATTCGTTTTCCCAATGATTTCCCATTTGCTGGCCGCTTTAATTCCTTGAGGCTATGTCGTTTTTTCAATTTGCTACTTTTGCGCCTGAAATCATGTGAGATGAAGGGAAACCCTTGGCCTTAAACCTGACGGCATTCCATAGAAACAGCTCGCTGCCTAAATAATCTCCACGTTTTCAATGAAAGGAAAATTATTCAGGCAAGGAGCTGTTTCTATTGAATGCTGTCGGATGAAAAATTTTCCTTCAAATAGCAGGATTTCGATAGGCATCTGCTTTCAAAATAATTTCGATTCCCCCCCCCCTTCTGAAAAGCCGTCTTAAGTATATTCTCGTGCAAATTCTGCGACATGAATTCCATCGTGTCCAGCTGCAAAATCTGTTCGGTCAAATTGTGACAGTGAGCAGGTAAGCAAATTGTAGTCGTCAAGCTTTACCTCAAATGACGTTTGTGACACGGCCAAACGTCTACATGCTACTAAACGTCAACATGCTCCCTATCTTTCTGAAAATATGTAGCTCGTTAGCTGGTTTTGACGTCACCTCGGTCAATATAACGCCGTTATATTGACCAAGGTGACGTCACTCACTGCGTAGTTAGGTGTGTACGCATAATTTGCATGCTGCGCGCGCTAGATGTATTAAAAAAAATTGACTGAGAATTACGTAGGCATGTGATTTTACAGCGGACCGCAGCAAGCAGTGAGTTTATTGCAGTCAGTGCAATACTCTGATGGCGAATCTATATAGACTATAATAACAGATATTGCCTGATCTATCTCTTTAATGAATAACATTTCATCTCTTTTCCGAAGCTATATTTTTCCCTCGGGACGATATTTTCCCTCAGCGCTGCGCGCTTCGGGCAAAATATAATCCCTTGGGTAAAATATTTATTCATTTATTTTATTTACAGTTTTATTTACGCAGGGTAGCCTCTTCAGTTAAAAAAAACTGCTTTCAATGAGGGCCCTGCAGGATAAAAATAATACATGACTGACATACAACAAAGCATAATTATAAAATAACAAATATAACATGTATGATATAGCTACAGATTACAAAATAATATAAGACAATCCAATTAAAAGTACAGAGTTAAGTAACATAGGAGTGATTACAACAAATTTGTTTATACTGAAGGCGAAAAAGCAAGAAGGAAAGTAATGAGGGCAGGAATAGAGAAGGGAATAGACTGAGAAGGAGTGGCAATAGGCAATGAAAGGCAAAGGAAAAGGATACAATAATTGAAGAAAACAGATGCTGTGAGTTTCTTTGCGAAAATTTGGTAAAAAATTTCTCTGTATAATGAAACAATATGGCATAGAGCAAGGATGATAAATGGAAACTATATACATGTACGACAATAACTGACAGACTGACAATAATAATATGAATACAAATTTAAACATGCAATAATAGCACACAAGATCAGACTGTTCTTATTGGTGGTTATTATTTTAAGTTCTTTTAACAATATTAAACAAATGTTGATTTGTTCAAGAGTTCAAGAGTTTATTTCATTTCCAAAACACAAATAACAGATCATGAAAGAAATCAAACATACAAAACTATTCGTATACTTTTTTTACAACGACAAAAATATTTGTACAGTGTAATCTCTTATGGTAATGGAGGGATCCACTAAAAAGCAATGCTTGTAGAGTGTGGATCCCTCAAATAGATATAGTAAACATAACTTATGTCATCTTTTAAATGAAATATATAAAGATATATATATATATATATATATATATATATATATATATATATATATATATATTTAAGAGAAAGGAAAGGACGATACATTAAATTCAAATTTAATAAAGACATTTCTATTTCATTTCTTTTTTTTTTTCAAAACCTAAATTAATGTCAACTCATACATTTATACCCTTCCTACGGAACGTATGAGGGCAGACTTAAGGGATGGCGCCAGTCTCTGATCAGGATTTAGACAATTCCATTGTTTTGAACCAAGGTACTGAAACGTTTGTTTACCACTTTCGGTAGTGACAGCACCCCTTTCTTGCATCATAATGGAATAAGATATGAATTATCTACATTTCATTAATTTTCAAAGCAAAATGTTCATTTTCAGCCTAAACTTTTTCAATTTGATTTGAATTGATTTGAATATTCATTAATAAAAAATAATGTCGCCTTAATACAAGAAATATACATGTTGTAATCATACAGACTAGTTTTGCTATAAGGAACTTATAGAATATCACTTTTCGATTGTCATTGACTAATATCATTATGGGGGGGGGGGTGTGTCTCGTCGCACGGGTCGTAATAATCCTCCCAAGTCAAGAGGGAAGTTTTCTCTGAAATGAACCATTGTATGCATGAATACACTTAGAACTTATGTTGCCTTTACCTTCTGCATTCCTGTAAACGTTTCGAGCAGTAAGTGCTACAGTTTCTGTTGAGGTTACCAGAAAAAAAAAAAATTAAATGAGCGCAAGAGAATGTACTTAAGAAGGTCAAAACCATTTTCACTTGATACATGAAAGAAATGAAAAACTTGAACTCCTTCTCGTCATTGTGAATTTAGTGCAATGGAAAATGTCATTGATCCTAATGAAGTTAAATGCTAATGGTGATGATAATTACAAAATATCAAATGAGTTGTGCGCCAAATTTCACAGCAATTTGCATAATCTCCTGTTAGTTAGGGACCTCCTGAATTAGCATAAATTATTTCTAGAAAAATTTCAAAGTTCCATGTAGAATTTCGATGTAATTCATGTAGCTCTACCATATGGAACAAAAAAAATCAAAATTGGTTGACAAATGAAGGAGAAGAAGTATTTTTTGTGATTTTCGGAAAATGCGCATAAATAGGCATATTTAAGGAGTTTCAGAATTCTGCGCAGAAGTCTTGAATCCCCCACTTAGTGCTATCATATAAAGCAGACGGAATTGAAATCGGGCAAGAAATGACGAAAAAAAAACATTTTGAAAATGTGGACGGACGACAGACGAC
>CM057164.1:18050633-18075513 GCA_029962745.1 Echinometra lucunter
AGATCAGACTAGACAACGGAATATGGGAAACAACCTGTGGAACAAATCTCGCGATCAGTGATGTCATCGTCATCTGCAAACAGTTAGAATTCACAGGAGCTAGCAGAGCATTACAAAACACACCTTTTGGACAGAATTCTACTCCTTCCATAGGATTGAATTGCATGGGTGGTAAAAACTATGATCAATAAATTGTGTCCTATAAATATTTAGTGTATAAAGTGCTGGCTCATAAGTGCTGGCCGCGCCGGCGTGTGCGAGGATTATTTTGTATCCCTTAATCCCGCCCTTCATGTTGTTAATGGCGTAGGTCTGCTCAAATTTGCCCAAACTTGCAACCCATAATGGCGTAGATTAAATTTGCACCCCTCAATGGCCTAATTTGCATAACCAAATTAGCAACTCTAAATGGCGTGAAGAGTGAGAAAAGGCTACCCTTGGAGCGATTTACCAGCGAATGGTGCTGAAAAACAACCCTTTTTGCCAAAGACGTCGACGACGCCTGAATGCCTGAAACGGACCCATTTCGATTCTTTTTCTGGACGCGGGTGCGTAGCAGGCCATGTGGAAAGTGACCCCCCCCCCCCCCCCCCCGGGATTTTCGGGCTCTGAATTCATTACTGACACACAAACAGTTTGTGGCCTCAATTTTTTCCAAAAGTGAAACTATTCAAACTTTATGAATGCATACTATGGTTACTGAAGAAAAAATATACAAAAACCTAGTCTAAATAATTTTGACATCTTCCACTGTATAATGTGCAAAAATCAGGGGGATGCGAGTTATGGCTCGTAAGAAAGTTATAAACTGACGAATTGATACTCGACCAAAGTCATCAGCACATGGCTAGCGCGGGTTTAATAACAACTAATTTTTAGGGCTTTGGGACGCGATAAGCTTTTGTTGCCGCCGCCTCGTGAAATCAGTCTGGGGGAAAAAGGGAGAGTTTTCATACACATTTATAAAAAAAGGTTCAAGTTTGCACCCTAAATGCAACTCTGGCAGCACCTTTCCGGTGTAAAAGGTGCAAAAATGCACCTTTCTGTGCTTGTTTGCACCCTAAAAGATGCAACTTTACACATTTAAGCGTGTAGAAATATTTGCATTCAAAAAGAGTGCAAATTTGCACCTTTCCCTAAAGGGGAAAGGTGCAAAATGTAGCTAATTGCACCCTTAAAGGTGCAAAAAAGCGTCTTAGGGTGCAAAGTTGCACCCAAAAAGGAGCTCCCAGTGTTGCATTTGAAGGGTGCAAAATTGCACCTTTTTTTTTTTTTAGTGCCTAGGGTGGGGCCTCGCCGGGTTCATATTTCGAGAAATGCTTTATTCTTAGATATGAAACGGCGATTTGTGATTTACAGCCAGGCGTTGGTAAAGGCGTTAGGGTGTCAGGCCCCTGGGAGCCGGGGGTGCTGGGGGTGCTAGGGGTGCTGCAGCACCCCGGGGATTTTTTGAGGGGGTGCGGAGTAATGTGCCCGGAGTATAATACCAGCGAGGTATATCATATTTGGTAGCGAGCCCAGGGTGACAAAATATGCCATTTAAATATCATTAGGCCTAGAGTGTATTTTGATGAAAAAAGACTTCTTTTACAGAAAAAAGTCGTTATTTTTGCCCTACTCGCTTCGCTCGCTCGCAAAAATAAACAAATATTATATAATTGGGCGGGGGTGGACGAAAGGGTGTGTACATTGGAATGTGACCAAGAAATCTCGTCGAAATATTTCGATCATCCCCCCCCCCCTGCACCTCGAAACGGATTTACGCCAGTGTCCGCTTTAGATTTCTTATAGGCCCATATTGTATTTTGATGACAAAATATATTTTGATGACAAAATAACACATCGCACTTTCTTAACAAGAATTTTCAAGAAGTTAATTTTTTCGGTTCGCTCGCTCGCAAAATTGAAAAACAAAGTGGTTCATATAATCTAGAAAGAAGTATCATCCCCTCCCCCAAAAAACCCCACTTCGCAACCCCTAACTGTTTCATTAAGATAATAAAAATCTACATCTGCGATATTGGTTGAAAATAACTTTTTGTGTTTTGTGTGAGAGGGAGGGGGTACTTAGATTTGACTGACAATGCAGCAAAACTGTCGGCAAATTTAGGTCTCACACCCTTTCATGTTCCCCGAATACTGGAACACTGCTTGCTAATGGTTGCGGTAACCTAACATGTGGTTCAGCAAAAAAATCGTTCCCAGGGGCCTGCAGGGTGTTTTCAGAGAAACAAGGGTCAATCATGTGCTAAGACCGCTGCGCTGCAGCGCGCTGGGGCGCGAGTCAAGGATAAAGAAAAGGGTGACAGCCCACTTCACCGAAGGCCCGCGAGACCGAGGGCCCGCGAGACCGAAGGGCCGCGAGACCGAAGGCCCGCGAGGCCGAAGGCCCGCGAGAACGAAGGCCCGCGAGACCGAAGGCCCGCGAGACCGACTTTTTTTTTTTTTTGTATCTTATTTTCCTTCATCAGGTGCCGCGGTCGAGTGGTTTAAGGCGCCTTGTTGCAGCGGCGTAACAGGTGCCTGTTATCAGAGGGGGAGGGGGGGGGGGCAGAGCCAAATATTTTCCGGTAACTCCGTCTAGAATTAGTGGCGTAGCTAGGATTTCATTTTAGGGGGCGGTGGTGGGCATGCGAATCGTGCGAAACACTTACTGAGCGCGCGAAACGGGCTCTCGGGGGGGGGGGGGGGGGTGCAGGGAGGGGGCGTTTATTTAGGAATCAAGATGTTAACATAATTGGAAGAGAACAGAGAGGGAGAGAGAGAGAGAGAGAGTAAGAGAGAGAGGGGGGGGGAATGTCAAGAGGAACGATAGGAGAACTTGAAAGTAAAATGAGCTGTGAGAAAAGTATAGAGGAAAAGAACTTGGAAGAATATCCAATTTATTTGAGCGTGCTCTGTGTCTATCAGTGGGTGGGATGAGTGTGTGCGTTTATATGCAAAATAGGGTTAGAATATTTCTTTAAAAAAAAAGAAAAAGAAAAGCTTGTAATTTGCAACAGCCCACTTCGGATGCGGCACCACTGTATTTTGGTTCATCAGTTCATTAAGAATTATGTTCTAATTGTTGTAACATTTTTGGGGTTCACCACGGTTGTGTAGATTTCTTCAGAGACTTTGGCAGGATTTCGTTAGACGATGAAGTGAGAGACGGGATGGGGTGTCCGATTTCGTATCATGAAAGCATTTTTGCAAACTATTCCAAGTCTAATAACTTAATACTCCGGCAGAAGCTGAAATTTTATCTCAGAAAATTGATATTAAAAAAGGAATCAATATTAATGAATAGCTGAATGAATGAATGAATGAATGAATGAATGAATGAATGATGAATAAATAAATGAACATCTATTATTGATTACACCCTCGTAGCAAAGGGGCGGGGGGCAGTCGCGCCCCCCAAAACGCCAACAAAAAAAGAAAGAAAGAAAGATAAAGAAGGGGGGAAACCTGGGGGGGGGGAACGTAAGAAGAGCAGGAGCAGATAAGGAACGATTCAAAGGAACGCCGGAGCTTCCGCGCTTCTCGCGGGGGACACCCCCCCCCCCCCCCCTCCCTGCACCCCCCCCCCGCCCCTTGGGAGCGCGCTTCCCGTGCTCACTACCGCCCCCTCTAAACTGAAATCCTAGCTACACCACTAATTCTAGACGGAGTTACCGGAAAATATTTGGCTCTGCTCCCCCCCCCCCCCCCCCCCCCTCTGATAACAGGCACCTGTTACGCCGCTGCAACAAGGCGCCTTAAACCACTCGACCGCGGCACCTGATGAAGGAAAATAAGATACAAAAAAAAAAAAAAGTCGGTCTCGCGGGCCTTCGGTCTCGCGGGTCTTCGGCCTCGCGGGCCTTCGGTCAAGTGGGCGGACCCCAAGAAAAGTACGCCTTAGGTACGCCTACGCCACTGCTTATGCTGTTTCATTTGCTGGCCCCATCCCTCTATCTGTCTCTCTAAAGTTTTAGCTTCAATTAGTTCATCGCTTTTTAGTAGTATAGCACTGATGTTGTTTCTGGTAATTTGGTTCGACATGTTCGATTTGAATAATCATTGTCTGGAAAAAAAAAAGAACATTCCTTAAAGAAAATGAAGAATTAAACAATAGAAAAGGGGTCCAATCGGCTAGATATTCCAAAAATTTGGTGAAATGACAATGTTCAAGAGATGCAAATAATAACTGGAAAAAAAGAACAGTCGTGATTTCTTTTTCAGTTATCATTTGCATCACTAAAAGAACGACATTGTATTTTCGTGGGCTGTAGCCGGGATGAACCGTTCAACGTACTGTCTGCATCCATTTAATGAACTGACCCTTCGTAAACATTGTAAGTGACACCGGCGTAAATCCACTTTGAGAAGTGGGGGGGGGGGGGCTGATCGACATTTTTTTACGATATTTTTTTGTCGACACACCCTCACCGACCCGCACAGACCCCTTTACACACATTTTAATATTTATTTTGCGAGCGAGCGAAGCGAACGAGACAAAAATAACCACTTTTTGTTTTCAATCGCATTTTCAAATAGAAATTCTATAATATGATGGTTGTTTATGACAGATATTCAAAGTTTTTACTAACTGATTAATAAAAATATATTTTCTTCCTTAAAAAGTGGGGGGCCTATTTGTACACGCCATCCCCCTCTCCAAAAAGTGGGGGGGGGGGGGATATATCCCCCATCTCCCCCGGGATTTACGCTAATGGAAAGTGAACTAACGAATAGAAATAAATATGAAGGTTTAATATAGTTTCATGTTCTTGAAATTAACTTTCAGATGAAGCTGACTTGACAAGCTGTAACACGTTTTCAACTACTTGTTCCTCAGCCGCGGGAGCAGCTTCGTGTTATGGTAAGTGCTCTTTTGGATAAAATGATAGCAGTTCATTCTTATCCAGTGCAATAAGCACTAAATTTTAAGAACATCAAACACTCTATCAAGGCATTGGTTAGGTGATGAAATAAGCATAGAATATCCGCAGTCGGATTAAAGGTCCCTTTTGCCGGGAGGGGTGAGTTGTTATAGATTATCAATGAAGTATATTGCGATTTATGTTTGTCATAATTGATCCCGGTAAAAATGGTAATCTCATACATAGGGGCCGGAACCGGGAGGGGCGGGACAATTGCCCCCCAATCATTCAAAAGGGGGGAATCGATTTTTGCCCCCAAAGGGCCCCCTCGGAAGAAAAAAAAATGGGCCATGTACAACCATGTAAAATGAACGCATGATTAGTGCTTCCCGTAAAGGTTTGGGGTTGGGGCCCCAAGAGTTTTGCCCCCCCCCAAAAAAAAAGGTGGGACCCTGCCGGCCTGCCTGATCTAATAGGTTACCTCATTGGAATCTACCTCTCAAAATCTACCTCTCAAAATGCTAGCGTGCATGAAGAGCAGCCATGCTAAAGCTGAGGCATTCCCTTGATCGCGACAACAAACTCACCGCTAGTATAAACATTATAACCATTACTAGGCTTTAAATTAAGGCAATCGTAAAATGATTTTTTTTTTTTCAGGTAAATTTTTTTTTCAAGTAAAGCGTCACAAAAGTAACTCCATCACCGGAAATCTGTGATGAACACTTATAACCGATATATTGTCACGCAAATACGATTTAATGCACAATGTGCCATCAAAATATGGTCCACATTTTCAAATATTTTTAGTCTATTTAAAAAATGGGGAAAGGTGAAAGCAATCTATGGTTCAATAATATTCGAATACATAGAAATATACTAAGAAAGTTCACACTTGCTTTTCACCTCTACCCGAACTCTAAATTTTCTTCAACCATGCAAACTCATTCTGTGAGTTGAAACCTTTGACAGATACATGGGTCTTTGCCGGCTCTTCCTATTTGCATGTGCACATTGACTTATAAAAGAGGAAAAAGTTTCTAATACAAATTACTTGTATTCTGCTACCTTTAATTATTATGAGTAAAATAAACTTGAATGTCAATGTGGCGAGCTATCGGAATCCTGGAGACAGAAATGCCCAGTGCATGATTACAATTTTTCAAAAGATTCTCACGTAAATATGGTGTCTGAAGTTTGGACTTTTGATATGCAGTGGCAATACCCTATTAGACAAGGATTTTTTTTTATACACGATCACAGCACAGAAAATGTACCAAATCCTTATTCAGCATACATGGTATAGTAATGTATTAACATTAGTCTTTGGGTCATGCACTGATTATGCTCACTCTCTTTCTCTTTCTTTCTTAGGTGAAAGGTATCTGGGATGCTTTGTTGATCAAACCAATGATAGAGTGTTACCTGGTGACATTTTAATCGATGAGACATCGATGACTATCTCAAAATGCATCCAGTTTTGTAATGGGTCTACCACAGGTAACTATGTATACGCTGGAGTTATAAATGGAGATGAATGCTTCTGTGGTGAAGCCAGTGATGACTATTCTAGACTAGGAGTAGAATCAGATGCTGAATGCCACTCCCTATGTTCAGGAGATTCTACCGATAGCTGTGGTGGGGTAGGGTACATAGCAGTTTTCGCTAGTGAGTATACAAGCGTTTATAGAGACACTCGCGTCAGTTATCAATGTGTAACGATGGTGTCTATACAAGTACACCGGAATACACCGAATCACTATAATAATAATAATAATGATAATGATCATAATAACGTCTTATTTACCCAGGGCAACCACTTCAGTTTTTCAACTCTCTCCCAGCGGGCCCTGCATAATATAATATGCTCTTATTACCCTTCTCCATTCTTTTATGCCGAAAGCCTGGCTAGAAGGCAGAAGAACACATTTTTAAAAGTCTTTGGCATGACTCGGCCGGGGATCGAACCGGCGACCTCCCGTTCATGAGGCGGACGCTCTGTCAATTGAGCCTATATGGCCAGTTAATCACTAACATCAGCAATTGTTTTCAGAAAATAATAACAAACGACTAAAGGCTTTGACACTCAAACATTTTCCTTGACTCATCTCCCGGTAAAATAAGTTTATTTTGGCAAAAAATATACAAAGCCTGGGGGTTTATGAGCCTAATCAGAAACGCAGAAATTTGGCATGTACCATACCATTGAACAACGAGAAAAATGGATCAGGGGTGGTATTCTTAACACCGTTTTAACTGTGTTTTAAGTTTTGTTATAACTTCTGTTTTAAGTCATTAAATTACAACACCGCTAAAACAGTCTTTGAACGGTACTCTGAGAACTGTTTTAACGGTGTTGTAAGTCATCAAAGCCACACCCACCGCAAAGATCTTATCCAATGGGGAAAGTCGTTAGAGATGAGTCTAAGCTGACTCAGCCAATACGATCGCTCCGTGGGGAAGGGGTGGGTGAAACGCGTGAACTTACATGTATATATTCCCGTTGTAATGAGCGCATTAATTTGCGCTTAGATTCTTGCTTTAATTCAGGGCCTCATTTCATAAAAAGTTGTTACGATAGCAACTCTTGCTGGAATGGCAACTTCCATTGTAAGAGCCAATCAGGAAGCAGAATTCTCACTGTTGCCATGGTAGTTACCAATCCAGCAGGAGTTATGAAACAGGGCCCAGATGTGATGATGTGACAGAATTATTTGTGCAAATCATCTTTTATATTATCGCAGACAATTGCCAAATTTAATTCTCCACCCGAGGCAAAAATTCTTTCGAAATGTTGTTTCGGGAATAAAAGCAAGGTTTATCATGTTTATTGGATCTCGTTATCACCCTCATTCCAACCAAAAACATTTATGAGCGAGAAAAATTGCCGCCATGACATACCGCATGCAAAGTTAAAACACCTCCCACCCTATTTTATCTCATGAGCATGAAATGTCTTGCGGAAAGAATTAAAACAGGAGATAAAACGGCCTTCAGAATACCGTGTTATTACATATGGTATTTTTACGCGCTTGCGCACGACTTGCGCCAGGCATGCAAGGTAAGATGCGCGGTTAGAAAGATAAAACATAACTTAAAACAAAAGTTAAAACAGAGATAAAACGGTGTTCAGAATACCGATTTGCTAAAACAGACTTAAAACAGAGTTAAAACAGTCTCAGAATACCACCCCTGATTTTTTTTAAAATATGCAAATTTATACGAAGTTCACGCATATCACAGTTAATATCGAGACCAGTGAAACAACACCTGATGTAGGGTCAGCTACCAAGGAACCGACTACACTTGTTTCTGATGACCAATCAGCCAGCAGTGACCAGTGATAATAAGGATTTTATGACGTCATCAGGGATCACCACAGACTTGCTGACTCCAACGCTGCAGCAGAGGGGACGTGACTCGTGTAATGACATACCACTTTTTGGTTTCCTTACATTGAAAGAAAAATGCTAGTTTTCTTAAGAATGTTGTGAAATTTCAAATAAAAAGAGTCTGCCTTGTCGACGGGAGACAAATTACAAGAATAATAATAAGAAGAAGACGAAGAAGAAGAAGAAGAAGAAGAAGAAGAAGGAGGAGGGGAAGAAGAAGAAGAGGAGGAGGAAGAGGAAGGAGAAGAAGAAGAAGAAGAAGAAGAAGAAGAAGAAGAAGAAGAAGGAAAGTAGAAATAGAGAGGAACTATTTAAAATGCATTATTAACATAATTTCAGTGGTAGTGATGAAAATCTTTGAAGAGAATGGACACCAAAGGTTTTTGTTATGCAGGTGATGACATTCCCTTTGAACAAGTGTTGAAGGTTTCCCATATGCTTCCAGGTATTTTAATTTTTTAAATGTCAGATGTTGCAACATTAATTACTAAATAAACAGGAAAAGAAACTATTTTTATTTACGTAGTTTTATCGAGGATTCGACTGCACACTATTTTTACGCTTTCTCATCAAATTTCATTCCTTATTTTCCCCAAAGGCTTAGGAGTTGGAGTTGGAGAAGGAATTGTTATCATTCTACTCCTCCTGACTGTCATTGCCTTAGTGGTGTATATCCTTCGAAACCGATCGTGAGTATCAACATTATCTGATTATTCTGTTTTCTAAATGCTTTCACAAAGAAGACTGCTAAAATAGACAAAGAAGCTTTCAACATTGACTCACGGTTTAGGTTGGTTAAACGTTTATTTTTTTCAATTCAAATTTTACCTCAACACCTAGAAAGTTTTGCTTGTAAGTAAGCAACCATGACTGACCGCTTTAGGTCCTATCGGATGGTCTTGGTAATGAATATGAATGCGTTACCAAGGGGCAATATCACATTTACTTTTATATTTCGAAACGATTGACGAGGCTATGATTTTCAATACGATTCTATGACTGAGCCACAGTGTTTTAAAAAAATGAAGAAAAGAATGGGCTCTTAGAAAAACTTCCACAAGATAAAATGACTTCCATTTTAAAACCAGTCCCAATAATCACAGTCTGACTAAAATGTAAATACGGCCTGTTCGGAAATTCTTATTTTCTTGCAGGACACAAGTAGGGCGTGAACATGACCGGGACAAACATGATATGACTTTGGCGAAGAAATCATTCTCAAATGATAGAGACGACAGTTTTTATCAGGATATTGAAGACGTTAAAACACAAGAAACATCCTCGTCGCCACCTTCTGGCGAAGCTCTCTATTCCTCAAAGATATACGAACAAAAAGGTGGCCATGCTATAGATACTATGGATATGAATAGGAAAGAAGTAAGAAATAACGCAGATCCGTATATTGAGATTATTTAGAAACTAGATCAGAGTCGAAGAATGATGATTTACTCCAAATGGATCTTTATATATATTCGGAATTCCTTTTCTCTTGAATGTCTTCTTGCTATGGTACATAATATTATAATCTTTTTGCACGCTATATAGTCTTAAGACAAGCACTGCAACAAACTATATGTCTTTTTATTTAAAGTTAACTTTAGTTAAAGGATATAGTCAAGGATTGAGGTACATTCAAAGTAAAAAAATCATGATGCATTTGCATCCTAATTGTCATAGGTTGAAAACAAAAAGATAAGTGTGATATTTCCTTCCCTGAACGGATTAATCATAAAATTCAGGGGATACCTTTGCATTCATTGGTTGCCAAGTGGAGGTAGAATTGATTATATCAAAGTCTTTTTAAAAAAAAAACAACGACAATAAGTCATTTTTTAGTTACCACTACATTTTCAAGGTTCTTCTGCAGTACATTTACTTATTTCTTAGTATAAATCCATTCAGATTTATGACTATTGCATTGATTTATGTTTAGATCATTCTATGGGTTCGGACAAGAACTTGCCCATGTCCATGATTCTCTGATGTGAGATGTTTAGCAACTTGATCATTTATATTACCAAAATTTTAATGGTCAGAACACAACAGCTATAAAATGTACTGTATTTTGGGCATGCTGTGGTAAAGAGGAACTATAACAAAATAGCCTAAATGCTAATCGCTCTTATTCCAATATACAATTTGTACAGATGTCTATAAGTTGCAATATATACAGAAAAGGAGAAAACATAATAAATTTTGACCCTGCACCACAAAACCAACAAAAAGTCGCATTGTGTGAGTTTCAGTTGGAGCTCATCAACAGTGTTTTTGGTCGGAATTGTAAAAATTCAGTTTTTTAGTATTTTCTGAAAGAGTATTCTTTTTTTCTATGTAAAAATTTGGATGCACCAATCATTCGTAAAGCGATATTTTTGACACTTTTTATTAAACCTATTTTTTTATGTTGTAATTAGTTCTTCTTTTTGAAGACCTAAAATACTTCTCCCACTTTGATCTCTCATAAATTTAAAACAGGGTCAGCTCTTGCATTGATACTTGTCCATCACAATGAACAGAATGTGCTTAATTAGTATGCCAACTTTGGGGTAATTTGATGACTCCTTCTACAAAAATTCCATGGAGTTCTAATCTTCTTTTTGTCATATTCTCACAATAGTGGGAGAGTCAGAGTACTTCACTAGACTGGCAAATCTTAATCCCTTATCACTCAAAAGTACATTCTATGGTAGTGAACATTCTTTTCTTTGTAAAGTGGGTTAGGATCATCCATTGGCAATGAGTTACACTTCATTTTAAAGCTGAGAATCTCCTCTTTCCGAATTGATCTTTAACTAAAAATTCATTTCTGGCGACCTTTTGGTGGTTTTGTGATGCCAGGTCACAATTGATATTCACTAACCGCTATTAAACTTTCAATTTTTTCAATTGTCGTACCACGATCTTGATGACTCGGTACTTCTAAAATCTGTTAACATTGGTTCCAGAATACAGACAATGATGACATTAAGATTATTTCCGTAGATTCGTTGTGAGTTTGGCTAATTTAAGCTTGCAATTTTCCCTTCTTCCCGTTTGATAGAAATGATATATAATAAATAATCTGATTATAATACGGTGACATAATTATTTAAAAAAAACTGTTTCATATTTTCATTTGACGAATTATAGTTTACATGTAGTTCTGCTCTCCTAACATCATCCCTTCATTATTCTCGTAATCTGTTTAATGTTAATATGGACATCGCTTTGATGTAAGATTACAATAACTCCCTGGTCTGGAGCTTGATACAACATGAGGCTCATGTGTCTGAATATAAATGGATCTTATTCATTCTGAAATCATAACAAAAAATTTCTTTTCAGGAAAATTTGCGAGCCAGCTTCGTAGTTTGAATGAATAAAATTGTCTTTACAGTTGTGAGAATAAGCATAAGCAATGTTCATGATGTTTGGTGTACGCTAAGGAGTTTGAGGGCCATGCACATGCAATATTGTCTGAAGCAATAATTATATTAAAAGACATACATCCACACATGGAAGAATAGTTGTGTGTTTAATATTATGTTATTTGGAATACACTTTAGCAGTTTCGCCCAGATATTTACCTCATTTTAGTTTTCTGATGACCAAGGGTAAGTGTCTTTGTTAGATGTCTTGGAAGGAGATTGGATCGGGGTGTGGGTGTGCGTGTGTGGAGGTGTTCTGATGGACTTTGGTACAGAATAATCATGGTGTAAAGACAATTTAAATACTGAAGTTGCTTTGAGAGGACGAGGGAAATTGGAGGTACAAAGAAAGACGTCAACAGAGGGAAGTGACGGGGGAAGGGAGGGGTGAGAAAAATGATGAACAAAGGTAAAAAGAGATTGCTGGGAGATAGACAGAAAGACAAAAGGTGAATAAAACGAAAGAAAATTTGTTATGACAGAAGCGGAGAGGGAGAAAGAAAGGGGTAGAAAAAAGTGGCCCGTAGGCAGGGAGGAAGGGAGGGGGATGGTTGTGGAGAGATTTAAGGATTAAAGGGCTGATTAAGAAGACTACGAATAATGGAAAAGTGTCTTAAAGCCAATGGCCTCAAAAAACTTGTTAGGAGGTCTATACTGACACTATTTAAAAGACTGGGTCCTCAGTGTATTTACCATGTATGCATCATTCCCTACATGCAATGCCAGGCCTGTTAATCAACTGAAATTTGTCAAGATGAACAAATAGATTGGGTTTGTTATCACAAATTAGTGTTATGTTTTGTGTGTCATACGCATTTTCTGATTTCATGCATTCTAAGCTTTCCAAACAAGTATAATTTACTCTAGAACATACATACAGCCACATGAGTGCAGAATAACATTCATTCAGAGAAATAATCTTTCCCATATTTTGTTTCGTGTCAATAAAAGGGGAATTATTTATTATTTTTAAAGATATCTTTTAGCTATTTGTCATTTGTAAACAGCATCCATTTCTTTATTTCTGTATTGTTTGTACAGAGTTTTATTTCGACGTGAGGAATATAGACAAGAAAATATGTTGCTAGTCTCCAGTTTCGAGCTTCAATAGCCTGAGTACGTTCACTATAGTTACTGCATATCTTCTTTAAACTATTTCATGGTTGATAACTAAAATGAATACATATCAAAACGTCATTAAGGCTCAACAGCTCTAAAGGCTCAACAGAACGTAAATCTTTACAGAACAACAAATGATAACATATAAGTTTCCAAACTTTCCCTTTTTACCTCATGACAGAAAACTTGGCATTCGAATACATGCGATACCAAAAACAAAAAAATAGGCATAACAAATTTAAATCATACCATCTTTAAAAAAAAACTTAATTAAGATGTATTTTCCCATAATAAAGTAACATTTTTCTCTGCTTCTTGTTTGATAGGAGTAATCAATTTTATTAAACGGTGATGTAATAAATTTAAAATAGTCTGCTTAATATTTTCATGAGAAGAATTATAAAGTTTACTTGCAGTTCTGCTCTGCAAGCGTCACTCCTGCTTCATTTTAGTAATCTGTCTAATGCTATGTCACATGGACATCGCTTTTATGTTAGATTACAATAATTTCCTGGTCGGAGTTCTGATACACCATGAGGCCCAGGCGTATGACTAAAAATGAATACTTCTCTTTTCATTCTAAAATTCATTGGTCATCATAGTGACTAATTTGTTATTGGGGGTGATATGTGGCACAGTTTCGTAGTTTCTGTTTGGATCAAAGTGTCTCAACAGTAAAAATAAACAGTCTATAAGCATTTTTTTTTCAATAAGCAGTCTTTAGTACGCCACTATGTTTTAAGACCAGACACTTAAAAAAGATCGTCTGAAAAGGTAGATTAAAGGAAATTCGTCCAAACATCGAACAGTCATTATCTGTTCAGTTTTTGTTATTCAGGGTCGGGGGGGGGGGGGGTCGGAATGGGGAGAATACGTAGGTTTGTTCTGTTTGACCTTGATATGGAATGATCATGGTTTAAAAGAGACAAATTGACAATAAATTTGGTTTAATAGGACGAAAATGGAAATCGTAGGAGTACAAAGAAGGATAGCAACAGAGGGAGCGGGCCGGGGGGGGGGGGGGGGGGCGGGGGAGGGGGTGGGTGAAGAATTATGATAAAGCAAAACAAAACAAAACACCTCCAAAGAAACAATCAGAAGACAGGCAGAAAATGGTAACATGATAACATCAAGGCTTCCAAATCTAATAAACTTCCCCTTTTTACCTTTTGAGAGAGAAAACTCTGCATTCGAATACATGAAAGCGGAACTTGACTCCAAAATTACTCGCTCTGTCAGTTGTTGTTGACTTGATCGTGTTGATATTGGCCATGTTGGCATGAATCGAACAATAGACTGCTATTTTGTGAATTGCAAGGAGTGGTGGCTAAATGGTATTTTTGTTATTGTTACTCTGTTATTTACAGTCCAACAGAAACTCTGTATTAAAAATGCGGCACTCCCTTCATATTAGTACATATACATAATTCTGTCTATTATTTATTGAAGTAATATTTGACAGAAATCGTACATTAGGCTGCTTGCTTTGTAAAAAGCAATGAGTGGTGTCGAAACGGCATGTTAGTTTATGTTTGTTATTTATGGTGGGGTAGTTCTCTCTCACTTGATCATGTTGACTGCGGACCCTAGCTTTACAGGACTGTATTTGTGCTATTGTGACACTCACAGAAACCTATGGAATAGCCGGACGGGTACACCTTGAATTCGTGAAAAGGTAAACCAAGTCGTATCAGGACAACTTCCCCGGGGACTGGGGGAGCTGTCCTTGGGGAGTTGTCATCCGGGGAAAAGTGTTCTCCGGGGAGAGTTGCCCTCGGGGGAGCTGTCCTGTGCTCCAGGGGGAGTTGTCAGGTGGGAATCGTATCGGGGGAGTTGTCCTAGAACCATCGAAGTAATGACAGTTGCTTTGGGGACATTGTCATTTTCTAAGCTCGAAATACATATAAGCTATATCCGACACTGCAACCATGATGATAACAATATATATCATGCATTGGGTGATAGATTTTCTTACTGGTCGCACATTTTGGTAAATTGCATATTTACGGAACCAAAGTGTGCAGAACTCTACTAAAAAATGGTTTGCGTTCTCAACAAGGCGCGACTTCTAAGACGTGAATCACAAGAGGCTACGAGAAGAACTTGCGTGTAATATCCTTTTATCTAACATGTCTAATAACGCACATTTTGTTAATATCTTCGGTTGTCATTGTGATTTTTTATAGGAATATTAAGTTATTTTCTGGAAATTTATCTATTTTAGGTCAAAGTGTCGCTCGCTTCCTTGCATTTACTAACATTTCTGTGAGCAGAATAATATTTTTTTACACTGACCATGTTCAATCCATTTTCCATAATTATAGCAGGTATCGGTACGCGAGTGAGCGCTTTTGATCTTCATACCCCTTTGCCTTTTGTCTGTACAAATGGTTTAGGACAAGTGAAATGCAGGCATACACTGAGAGAGTGAATGCAGTCATTTGCAGGCCTTATAATCATGTTCGGTATTTGATACGCCGGCTTGCACTTTGTGGCTTTCAAAAATTCTTTCTTGTCTTTATTAAGCTATACTAAGGCGTCATTTTTTATTTACTTCCTTAATTCAACAGGACGTGTGTGACGGACAATGGACTGGCTTAGTACCTGCTTTGTGTTCTTAGTCATTTTCATCTTCCAATGCAACATTCCCAAGGTCGAATGTGGCATAACAGGTAAACTAAAAATATCATTTTAAAACGAAATACGAAGAAATAACTATGATTTATTTGTGCATGTTTTCAGACAAGATATAATTTTGTACAGATAAAATCACCGGTGGTTGCCCGAAAATGTCTAACCTGCGTTGTGCTTATCCGGGTAGGGTAAGTGTAAGGAATACGAGACCGTAGGTAATACGCGACCACCAGAATACAAAGTGTCCTGTCTACCCAGGCTTTGGAAAAAATATTGTTATAACGCCATTGATCATCACTACTACCATTTCTGCTTACATACAACGTAGACATTGGGGCAACAAGTCCATATTCTCCGAGAAAAGTCACCAAATGTGCCAAGATAAGAATTTGTCATGGTCAAAATTTCCTTAGATATAAATACTGGGTTTTCAAAGAATGTATTGGTGTATTATTATAACAAAGAGGTGTACTGTAAAAATGGTGTTAATAACAATAGTATGAAGTTGGTTAACTACTGCATAGGCCTAGGTCAGTTGACATTGTGCACAGTGTAGACTACATAAAGGGAACCTAAATAAGGACATCCAATCAATAATGTGTGTAGGTAATACGAGACCACCAATGTGGCGGCTATTGTGACTGTCATGCATGATTACTGTGTGTATTGTGCATTGATAAATCTTGTAAGCTTACTGTCATGGATTTTTATGTTTGAAAACTGGCAAAAATATTAAATTATATTCAGAATATTGGAAATAAAGAAAATTCCTGCTAATTAAGTGATATTTTGGTGCAGGTTGAAAACGCTTTTGGAGTAGTAATAATTATATCCTTTGGATGACCTGAAAAACATCTCTCAATTCTTCGTTTGTTTTTTAAGGAATTTTTACTAGTATAAGAACAAAAAAATGATATTCAGGCAAATCCTTTAATTGTAAATGATGTGTAAAACCTGTATTAAATTCAACAAATTCAAATTTGCATGAAGAAAATGTGCACTTTTTTGCACTGCCTTATGATATTACTCAAGTTTGGTTGGATGTTTTTAAGATGTTGTGATGTCCCTTTACAGTTGCCTCTCTTTCCGTGACTTTTGAAATTATAATTATAATTATAATTGCCAATTGTTCAGTACTGATGTACTAAAAATCATCAAAAATGAAATGCTAAGTGCCGGAGACAAAATTACCGGAAACATGATGGTGTGAATGCCATGGCATTGAATGCCATTTAAATGGTAATCAATTTTCTCTCATTATAAATGTTATTTAGTTTTTGGTTAAAATTTTAACAGATTTTTGGCTTTGACGAAAGCCAAACATACTTTAAAAGAAACACTTCTTTATTGACATTTGTATTTCCAATAAAAAAATGTATTTTACTCAACAATCCCCTGAGACTTAAGTTGAAATAAAGCGGTCTCGTATTACCTTCACAGGTAGGCAATAATGGACATTTCACCTCTGACGTCATTAAGTCTATTATATAATTAAGTTAACAAATTTTAGTTATTATTAAGGTACCTAGATAAATAAGACAAGTTACTGAAAACATTGGTAAAAATTATTCGTGTGTGTGTCTGTATCCATGTTTATGCTAATTATGCATATGAGCTTAAGGGTCTCGTATTCCCTACAGTTACCGTATGTAATTTAAAATGCTATACCATTAAATTCAAATTTAGTAAATAAGAATATCTTTCAACACCCCAAAGAGATAATGGACTTTATACAATATCTCCCGAAAAAAAAATTACAGATGAACAAAATTTTTCTCAAAGTACTATATTTCGAATTGTTTTGGGGCAATTTTCATACATTTAAATGAACAAGGGTCTCTTCTATCAAATCTTAACAAAAGTATCAATTTTTTTTTTTACAATAGAGTGAGCAAAAAGTAATTTTCATGAAAAGGGTGTTGAATTTGAGCTTGACAAGAACTGTTCAGTTTGGCATCGTAAAGCAGTGAAAATAGTTGAGCTCAAAGTAGTGTTAACTGTACTGTACCTCAGGCATTTCCATATTTTGTGGGTTTTCCGACAATTGTGAATAGATATCATGTTCTGACATACATAATGTACCTCATTAACATATCATGCTTGAGTGGGGAATGTACTACTTTATTGATTTCTTAGGTTTTTTTTATAACATTTAATTATAACATCTAAGGTAATCTAATTTTGATTTCAGAAAAAAAGCAATTCAGCACGCGTCCCAATACAGAGAGGTCAACAATCCATCAATCAGAAAAAAAAAACCAAAAAAAAAACCAACATTTTATCAATCATCAGCAGGATCAGTCCAAAAGACAAGTTCACTTTATTACACAACTGGAAAAACTACAATGCAAAGGTCTAAGTTTCAGGATTATGACTAAACTTAGAGCTGAACCTTTCTTTGAGAATGATTTTGTTTTTAATTAGTAACTTTAAGCTTGCTGTTTGTTTGGCAGATGTTTCATCGCTGAAGTGACAGGAATGATCATGAAGCTTATATGTTTGCAGTATAGATCACAGTTATTCAATTTTTTCAACTCACTTGTCTTTGGAATTGACTGAGCGCATGATTAGGTGACCTATTTACTGATAAATATTGATTTACTGACTGATTAATTCGCTGTTTTAATTACTTAATCTTTTGTATGACTGTGTGGTAATATTTTTTATGATTTTCAAAATATGCCACCTTGAATGGTCAAAACGTATAAAAGAATATTTCAAAAAAATCGAGTATTCAATTGCTCATCCAAGCATGATATGTAAGATAGGTCAGAACATAATATGCACAACAAGGGATATTCATTTATAGATTGTCACAAAGCCATCAGAATACGGAAATTCATAAGCTTCCATAGTTTAGAATATTCTCAGCTTCGCTGATACCAACCAAAACAACTACCAATTCTTGTCAAGCATGCATTTTGCAACCCTAATGTTACTCTTGCTCACTCACGCGTAAATATTTTAAAACCTAAAAGGTGGCATTCGATTGGAAAGACCATAAGGTATGATAAGCTATCAACAGGTATGATAATTTCCTGAGAATTTTTATGAAAACCTCAGATGACGAGACTTTATCCAACTGTAAGTATTTTTGGATGCAGTGTATTAAAGTTGTTGCTAATTTCTTATTTTAAAATTTTTTTTAAAAGTTGTTGCGTATTTCCATGCCCGATAAAACGTGTGCTTTTCATAAATGACATTCCTCAAGTTTTTATTTGACTCCCGAGCTAATACTGGTTAGCCATTTTTCACTGGATGGGAGATATCAAAACGGAAACTTATTCACATTTGGTTAAGAGATATAAGGTATCCAGCTGGGTTGCATTCATTCATGAAATAGAACTAAATCTCAGGACGTTGACAGGATTTAGGTGAAAACTTATAAGGTTGGAAATACCATTGCCTCGGATAAAGTGCAAGTAAGTTTTTCGTTGACAACGAGCAGAGTTGCCTATCATAAATTTCTTAATGATATGATATGATATTATATGATATATGATGCCAACAGATGTACGACTTGCCGATGGTCCAGTACCCAATAAAGGCACGGTTGAGATCAGACTAGACAACGGAACATGGGAAACAACCTGTGGAACAAATCTCGCGATCAGTGATGTCATCGTCATCTGCAAACAGTTAGAATTCACAGGAGCTAGCAGAGCATTACAAAACACACCTTTTGGACAGGATTCTACTCCTTCCATAGGATTGAATTGCATGGGTGGTAAAAACTATGATTAATAAATTGTGTACTATAAATATTTAGTGTATAAAGTGCTGGCTCATTAGTGCTGGCTGCGCCGGCGCGTGCGAGGGTTATTTTGTATCCTTTAATGACGCCCTTCATGATGTTAATGGCGTAGGCCTGCTCAAATTTGCCCAAATGTGCAACCCTGAATGGCGTAGATTAAATTTGCACCCCCTGAATGGCGTAATCTGCATAACCAAATCAGCAACCCTAAATGGCGTGAAGAGTGAGAATAGGCTACCCTTAGAGGCGATTTACCAGCGAATGGTGCTGAAAAGCAACCCTTTTTACCAAAGACGTCGACGACGCCTGAGTGCCTGAAACGGGACCCTTTTCGACGCTTTTCCTGGACGCGGGTGCGTAGCAGGCCATGTGGAGAGTGACCCCCCCCCCCCCGGGATTTTCGGGCTCTGAATTCATTACTGACACACAAACAGTTTGTGCAAAAATCAGGGGGATGCGAGTTATGGCTCGTAAGAAAGTTATAAACTGACGAATTGATACTCGACCAAAGTCATCAGCACATGGCTAGCGCGGGCTTAATAACATCTAATATTTTGGGCTTTGGGAAGCTATAAGTTTTTGTTGCCGCCGCCGCCGGCCTCGTGGAATCAGTCTGGGGGAAAAAGGGAGAGTTTTCCATACACACTTATAAAAAACGATTCAAGCTTGCACCCTAAATGCAACTCTGGCAGCACCTTTTTGGTGTATGCTTGTTTGCACCCGGAAATGCCCGTTTGCACCCTAAAAGGTGCAACTTTGCACCTTTAAGGGTGCAGAAATATTTGCATTCAAAAAGGGTGCAAATTTGCAAGGGGAAAGGTGCAAAATGTAGCTAACTGCACCCTTAAAGGTGCCAAAAAGCGTCTTAGGGTGCAAAATGGCACCCAAAAAGGAGCTCCCAGTGTTGCATTTGAAGGGTGCAAAATTGCACCTTTTTTTCTTACTGCGTAGGGTGGGGCCTTGCCGAGTTCATATTTCGGGAAATGCTTTATTTTTTAATATGAAACGGCGATTTGTGATTTACAGCCAGGGCTCAATTGGGGGGGGGGGGGGGGAGGGGGTGCTGCAGCACCACTGATTTTTAGGAGGGGTAACACAGCACCTATCAAAATAAGTTATTTTCCCATCCCATCTTCATCTTCTTCGTATCATAATTTTCTGTATGCAGCAGTAGACTGAAATATGAAACACTGACGATTATACTCTGTGCACATTACGCGGGGCTTTGTGCTCTTAGCTATGCAATAAGTATTTTTCTCGCTCATAAATCTAGAAATGGACAAAATGGTTTCGCAGCAAGCAATCTTATTCCAGTAGCAAGATGCCCGAATATCATGGAAAAAATCAGGAAATATCAGGAAAATGTACATTATAAAAGTCATTTGTATTTCAGTGACAAATCTACTTTTTAAATGAAATAGAGCTTTTGTCGGTATAGCTCGCTTCGCTTACTTGTAGAAACAAAATGGTTTAGGACTGCAATATAAGCGCCCAAATAGCTTCATATTTGGCAGATAGGTGATCGAATATCTATTTAGATATCTTGAAAAGGATTATATCGTATTTTGTTAAAGAGGATTATATCGTATTTTGATGACGACCATAAAAAGGAGTTGTTTTTTTCGCTCGCTGCGCTCGCTCGTATGATATTTAGATACATAATGGTTGGGAAAGCAAACAAATTTGGCATGCGAGATGACCGATTTTAGATATCTTATTGGCCTATAATTTGATGACGACTTGTCCCTTTTACCTACAAAGGTATATATTTCTTCTCGTTCGATCACTGCACTCGCTCATATGATATTTAGGTACAGGAGAGTTGGGAAAGCAAACCAATTCAGTGAGCGAGGAGACCAAATTTAGATATCTTATGTGGCCCAATTTTGATGACGAATTGTCACTCTACCAACAAAAGTGTATGTTTTTCCTCGCTCGCTGCGCTAGCTCGTATGACAGATACAGCATGGTTGGGGAAGCAAACAAATTCGGCAGGAGAGGTGACCAAAGGTAATTATCTTATAGGCCAATAGTGTATTTTAATGACGAACTATAACTCCTACCCACAAAAAGTCTATATTTTTCCTCACTTCCTGCTTTGGCTCGTATGTTTAGATTTAGGATGGTTTCGGAAAAAATGAATAAATGAATTTTTAAAAATTCGGCAAGTGAGGTGACCGAATGTACATTTTCCAAACATGTTAAGTTTATTTCGATGATGGAATAATATTTGCATCGTCAAAAGAATGTGTGTTTCCTCGCTCGGTTGCAAAATTTATAAACAAATTTGTTTTGCGCGACGGTAAACAACTGGACCAGCGAGGTGCCAAAGTAAAGTCATATTTGGCAGCAAGGGGATCATGATTGTGTGTCATTCAGATATCTAATATACCTACAGTGGTCCTTCCTTTATGACGAAATAACACTTCATTCATAACAAGTATGGCTATTTTTGGCTCACTCATTCCGCTTCCACTGGCGTAAATCCCGGGGGTGGGGGTATATCCCCGCTGGAAAGAACACAGTGTCCCACATTGTGTTCACAAAATCATCTTCAAACTGTTAAATTTGAGCGTTTTAACATTGTGAATCTCATATTCACAGAGTCCACTGTGTGAACACACTGTGAACGCTCAGATTGTGGCGGTGTCCACAGTGTAAAATTATCTTCACACTGTTAAATTTGAGCGTTTTAACATTCAACTTCACATAATAATAATACATAGGATTTATATAGCGTCTTTTCCATTTTGATTAAATGCTCAAGGCGCTTTAAAAAAAAAAAAAAAAAAAAAAAAAAAGTCTACACTCTTAGCACACTGTGATCTTTCCAGCAGCGATATACCCCCACATTTTGGAGGGGGGGAGTGGTGTGTACAAATATCCCACCCCTACCTTTTGAAGTAGTGATATTTAAAAAAAAAGAAGAGGTAAAAAGGAAGGGAAAAGGGGGAATGATGAAAGAAGAAACCTGGAAGTGCTCGCACGCCGCTCGCATTTTCAATCTTAACCAATGCTGGGTATATTACTATTCTTAAGCGGCGAGTTGACTAAAAATAGATGAAATTTCAGGAAATAACGGCCTGCGACAGTGACTATAATTCCTATACCCTCTGTGAGAAAAGATGCCAATAAATATCACTGTATGTCACTAAAGCACGAGAAGGAGGTTAACAATACACTAGATCCTGTTGTCATTATTAACAAACAAACAAAGAAAGCTGCTCGCTCTTGAAATATTCCATCAGCAGATGCCCAAATATAATTTTTTATGAAGCGACGTGTTAGAATATCCTCGAATAATGCAGGGAGTGTACATTATAGAATCATCTGATGGTGTATTTTGTATATTTTACCTCGCTCGCTGCGCTCGCTCACATAAAGGATTATTAGTATATGAGAAGGCAAGCGAATTGGGCATACAAAGGAGGTGACCAAATATATTTTAGATATTTTATAGGCATATGGAATATTCTGATGACAAAATGATACTTTATCATGGAAAGAGTATGTTTTCCTTGCTCACTTCGCTCGCTTGTAATGTTTAGAAACAAGGTTGGCTTGGGACAGCAAACAATAATACCAGCATATTATATTTGGTAGCGGGGTGACCAAAATATGCCATTTAAATATCATTAGGCCTAGAGTGTATTTTGATGACAAAAAACTTCTTTTACAGACAAGAAGTCGTTATTTTTCGCTCGCTTGCTTTGCTCCCTCGCAAAAATAAACAAATATTATATAATTGGGCGGGGGCGGACGAAAGGGTGTGTACATTTGAATGTGACCATGAAATCTCGTCAAAATATATCGATCATTCCCCCCCCCCCCCTCCCACACCTCGAAACGGATTTACGCCGGTGTCCGCTTTAGATATCTTATAGGCCCACATTGTATTTTGATGACAAAATAACACATTGCTCTTTCTTAACAAGAATTTTCAAGTAGTCAATTTTTTTCGGTTCGTTCGCTCGTAAAATTGAAAAACAAGGCGGTTCATATAATCTAGAAAGAAGGCATCATCCCCCCCCCCCCCAAAAAAAAAAAATAAAAAATAAAAAATCACTTCGCAACCCCTAACTGTTTCATTAAGATAATAAAAATCTACATCTGCGATATTGATAGAAAATAACTTTTTGTGTTTTGTGTGAGAGGGAGGGGGTACTTAGATTTGACTTATAATGCAGCATAACTGTCGGCAAATTTAGGTCTTACACCCCTCCCTGTTCCCCGGATACTGAAACATTGCTTGCTAATGGTTGCGGTAACCTAACGGCTCAGCACCCCCTGTGAAAAAATCGTTTCCAGGGGTCTGTAGGATGTTTTCAGAGAAACAAGGGTCAATCATGTGCTGAGACCGCTGGGGCACGAGTCAAAGATGAAGAAAAGTACGCCTTAGGTACGCCTACGTCACTGCTTATGCTGTTTCATTTGCCGGCCCCATCCCTCTATCTATCTCTCTAAAGTTATAGCTTCATTTAGTTTATCGCTTTTTAGTAGTTAACGGTATAGCACTGATGTTGTTTCAGGTAATTTAGTTCGACATGTTCGATTTGAATAATCATCATCTGGAAAAAAAAGAAAAAGAAAAATGAACGGTCCTTAAAGAAAATGAAGAATTAAACAATAGAAAAGGGGTCCAATCGGCTAGATATTCCAAAAATTTGGTGAAATGACAATGTTCAAGAGATGCAAATAATAACTGGAAAAAAAAAACAGTCGTGATTTTTTGGGTTTTTTTATCATTATTTGCATCAGTAAAAGAACGACATTGTATTTTCGTGGGCTGTAGCCGGGATGAACCGTTCAACGTAATGTCTGCATCCATTTAATGAGTTGACCCTTCGTAAACATTGAAAGTGACACCGGCGTAAATCCACTTTGAGGAGTGGGAGGGGGGGGGGGGGGGGATAATCGACTTTTTTGACGATTTTTTTTTCTTACACTTAAGTATAAGCACACACCCTCAATGACCCGCACAGACCCCATTACATACAATTTAAAATTTATTTTGTGAGAGAGCGAAGCAAGCCAAAAATAACCACTTTTCTCATTTTTAATCGCATTTTCGAATAGACATTCTAAAATATGACGAGTGAGCGAAGCGAGCGAGCCAAAAATAACCACTTTTTTGTTTTCAATCGCATTTTCAAATAGAAATTCTAAGATATGACGGTTGTTTATGACAGATATTCAAAGTTTTTTACTAACCGATTAATTAAAATATATTTTCTTCCTTAAAAAGTGGGGGGATATTCGTACACGCCATCCCCCCTGTCCAAAAAGTGTGTGTGTTTGGGGGGGGGATATATCCCCCATCTCCCCCAAGATTTGCGCCAATGGAAAGTGAGCTAATGACTAGAAATAAATATGAAGGCTTAATATAGATTCATGTTCTTGAAATTAACTTTCAGATGAAGCTGACTTGACAGACTGTTACACGTTTTCAACTACTTCATGTTCCTCAGCCGCGGGAGCAGCTTCGTGTTATGGTAATTGCTCTTTTGGATAAAATGATAGCAGTTCATTCTTATCCAGCGCAATCATCACTAAATTTTAAGAACATCAAACACTCTATCAAGGCATTTAATTGGTTAGGTGATGAAATAAGCATAGAATATCCGCAGTCGGATTAAAGGTCCCTTTTGCGGGGAGGGGTTAGTTGTTATAGATTATCGATCAAGTATGTTGCGATTTATATATTTGCCATAATTGATCCCGGTAAAA
>CM057164.1:18076013-18099133 GCA_029962745.1 Echinometra lucunter
TGCAAATGATAACTGAAAAAAAAATCACGACTGTTTTTTTTTTTCAGTTATTATTTGCATCTCTTGAACATTGTCATTTCACCAAATTTTTGAAATATGTAGCCGATTGGACCCCTTTTCTATTGTTCAATCCTTCGTTTTCTTTAAGGACCGTTCATTTTTCTTTTTTCCCAGACGATGATTATTCAAATCGAACATGTCGAACCAAATTACCAGAAACAACATCAGTGCTATACCGTCAAATACTAAAAAGCGATGAACTTATGAAGCTATAACTCTAGAGAGATAGATAGAGGGATGGGGCGGGCAAATGAAACAGCATAAGCAGTGGCGTAGGCGTACCTAAGGCGTACTTTCCTTCATCTTTGACTCGCGCCCCAGCGGTCTCAGCACATGATTGACCCTTGTTTCTCAGAAAACACCCTACAGGCCCCTGGGAACGATTTTTTTCACAGGGGGTGCTGAGCCGCTGAACCACATGTTAGGTTACCGCAACCATTAGCAAGCAGTGTTTCAGTATCCGGGGAACAGGAAAGGGTGTAAGGCCTAAATTTGCCGACAGTTATGCTGCATTGTAAGTCAAATCTAAGTACCCCCTCCCTCTCACACAAAACACAAAAAGTTATTTTCAACATGTTCAACTGATATCGCAGATGTAGATTTTTATTATCTTAATGAAACAGTTAGGGGTTGCGAAGTGTTTTTTTTTGGGGGGGGGGAATGATGCTTCTTTCTAGATTATATGAACCACCTTGTTTTTCAATTTTGCGAGCGAGCGAACCGAAAAACTGACTTCTTGAAACTTCTTGTTAGGAAAGAGCGATGTGTTATTTTGTCATCAAAATACAATGTGGGCCTATAAGATATCTAAAGCGGACATCGGCGTAAATCCGTTTCGAGGTGTGTGTGTGTGTGTGGGGGGGGGGGGTGATCGAAATATTTTGACGAGATTTCTAGGTCACATTCCAATGTACACACTCCGCCCCCGCTCAATTGCATAATATTTTTTTATTTTTGCGAGCGAGCGAAGCGAGCGAGCGAAAACTAACGACTTCTTGTCTATAAAAGAAGCCCTTTTTTGTCATCAAAATACACTCTAGGCCTAATGATATTTAAATGGCAAATATAATATACCAATATAATATACCAAATATAATATACCTCGCTGGTATTATTTTTTGCTGTCCCAAGCCAACCTTGTTTCTAAACATTACAAGCGAGTAATGTGAGCAAGGAAAACATACTCTTTCCATGATAAAGTGTCATTTTGTCATCAGAATATTCCATATGCCTACAAAATATCTAAAATATTTTCGGTCACCTCCTTTGTATGCCCAATTCGCTTGCCTTCTCATATACTAATAATCCTTTATGTGACCGAGCGCAGCGAGCGAGGTAAAATATACAAAATACACCATCAGATGATTCTAAAATGTACACTCCCTGCATTATTTGAGGATAGTCTATCTAACACGTCGCTTCAGAAAATGATATTTGGGCGTCTGCTGATGGAATATTTCAAGAGCGAGCATTTTTCTTCATTTGTTTGTTTTGTTTTGTTTATACTGACAACAGGATCTAGTGTATTGTTTACCACCTTCTCGTGCTTTAGTGACATACAATAATATTTATTGGCATCTTTTTTTTTCTCACAGAGGGTATAGGAATTATAGTCACTGTCGCAGGCCGTTATTTCCTGAAATTTCATCTATTTGTAGTCAACTCACCGCTCGAATCCTTGCAGCTATATAGGCCAAACTAACAATTTATGAATAAAAGAAGAGCATGAACTCTGGATAGAGAGCCAAGATGCAAACCTATTTCATATCTTAAGAATATGAATATGCGAGCGGCGTGCGAGCACTTCCAGGTTTCTCCTTTCTTCATTCCCCTTTTCCCCTTCCTTTTTACCTCTTCTTTCTTTTTTTTTTTTTTTTAATATCACTACTTCAAAAGGTAGGGGGTGGGATATTCGTTCACACCATCCCCCCCCCCCCCTCTCCAAAAAGTGGGGGTATATCGCTGCTGGAAAGATCACAGTGTGACACAGTGTGTTCACAGTGTGCTCAGAGTGTAGACTATGTGAAGACGTGATTCGCAATGTGAAAACGCTCAAATTTAACAGTGTGAAGATAATTTTACACTGTGAACACCTCCACAATGTGAGCATTTTGCACTTTTTACACCAAAAAGGTGCTGCCACAATTTCATTTAGGTTGCAAACTTGAACCTTTTTTTTATAAGTGTGTATGAAAAACTCTCCCTTTTCCCCCAGATTGATTTCAGGAGGCGGCGGCAACAAAAGCTTATCGCGTCCCAAAGCCCTAAAAATGAGATGTTATTAAACCCGCGCTAGCCAAGTGCTGATGACTTTGGTCGAGTATCAATTCGTCAGTTTATAACTTTCGTACGAGCCATAACTCGCATCCCCCTGATTTTTGCATATTATACAGATGAAGATGTCAAAATTATTTAGACTAGGTTTTTGTACATTTTTTCTTCAGTAACCATAGTATGCATTCATAAAGTTTGAATAGTTTCACTTTTGGAAAAATTGAGGCCACAAACTGTTTGTGTGTCAGTTATGAATTCAGAGCCCGAAAATTACAATTGTGCATTGCAGCTGAAGTTCCACTGCACCCTTTTTTCAACCAAGAGTAAGGAATCATTTATGACACCGGAGAGCAAGGGGGTGGCAGAAATGACTGGTGTAATGGACAATGGTTTTTGTTATGTTCTGAATTAATCACTGACACACTAGATTATAGGGACTCAATTTTCTCCAAAAGTAAAAGTCGAATCTATATGCAGAGCATTATTTTAAGAATATATATTTTTCCTTTATTGACCTTCTGCTTTTCATTATCAATTGTCTGCATATGTATATACACTGTATAATTAATCTATATATGGTAAGGACGTCAACTCAAGCTCTGCTCATGACGATCTCTTCTTCTATGTATGTATGATTTTTATGTGACTATACATGTTGAAAGATGTTAATTTGTGATGATGTTTATGGAAATAAATGAACATCAAACAAATTAAATCAAATCAAGGAAATTATTAACCTAGTTCATACAGATTTAAAATCCTTTTACTTTCGACTGTGAAAACTTTAGTCTTTTATGAGTAAGTTTCAACTTTTGAATAATTGATAATTGAAAGTGTCATATTTTTTAAACACCTAGTACAAGTAATAGCAGGTGTGTTCTTGTCTACCACTTTTATCTGATGTTTCAAAAACCGGCATCATTACCTACCAATGAAATTTCTCCTGCACTAAATATATAGATATAGTACACAAGGTTTATGAAATTTATTAATGATAGGGGTTTTTTTACCACCGTTACATTGCAATCCTATGCTAGGAGTAGAATTCTGTCCGAAAGGTGTGTTGTTTATTGCTCTACTTGCTCCTCTGAATCCCAACTGTCTACATATGACGATGACGTCTTGGATACCAAGATTTGTTCCACAAGTTGTTTCCCATATTCCGTTGTCTTGTCTGATCTCAACCGTCCCTTTATTGGATACTGAACCACCAACAAGTCGTACATCTGTGGGCATTATAATATCATTAAGAAAATTATGATGGGGCAGCTCTGTTCGTTGTCAACGAAAAACTTACAGTTTCACTTTTAACCGAAGCATTGATATCTCCAACTTTAAAAGTTTTCACCTAAAACCTTCCTGTCTACGTCTCGATTTTATACAAACAATGCACAGATGTGAGTGTGTTAGTGGCGATGCAGCGCACTCAAGGGTATTTACAATGTGATTTTGTATAATATTGTACATACCCGAGATGCTTGCATCGCCACTAACATGACGAATTTAAATATGTGCATTATTTGTTTTATAAAACGGGTATGCAGTATGAATTTGTTGTGGAAAATTTGTTAAAGCCGCTCCAAATTTCCTCAGCAACATTTGCTTTCTCTGATGACTCACAAAGGTAGCCAGTGTGATGCGCCCCCGAGGAAGCGCATCAAAATCCTTGTGATAGACTTCTATGACAATGACAATGACAATGACAATGATAATGACAATGACAATGACAATGACTATGTGATTTTTATTTCCTCATGTCACCCGAAATGGGTATTGGAGAAAATCATAAGTTTACATTTAGAATAAGAACAATGATTTGAATATTTACATATTTATATACAGATTTTACACTAATTTAGATTCAGTAACAACTATAATTAAATAAATATAATGAAGGAAAAGAAAATAATAAGAAAAATAAATAAATGAATAAATAAATGAATGAATTAACAATAAGGTCATTCACAAAAATTAAAAAAATATTCTCACAAGGTCCGAAAAATTTTAGTATACATCTGACACAAACTAACTAAATCCAAACAATAACAAAAACAGTAAACAAATTATTTAAAATGAAACATTAAACATTGCATGCTATAAAATCGTGACTGTCGTTTAATTATTGTATTTACTACGATACAATTATGTACAAATCGAATCAACTTGTCTACTTAGAACTGAAGTGAAGCATTATAATCCTACAAAATTTTGCTAAATTCGTTAAGTCTTTGACATTACCAGAATTAAATAATTCATTCATCTTCAACGTGTTAGGCCTGTTTCTGAAATACATTTTCAGGTATTTTCTTCTTTCACTGTTGAAAAAAGAACATTCAAACAAATAATGATATTCATCACCAATTTTCTTTGAATTACAAGTTGTATAATAACGGTCTGATCTATTTATTCCGTTAAATCTTCCAGTTACAACGGGAAGTCGGTGATTTCCACACCTAAACTTTGTTAAGGTAGTTCTATAAGGGTCTGGTATCTTTAAGATATATGATTCTAACTTCAAGTCAGTTTTAAAGATACGATAACTAATACAAATTGGTCCCTCTTGTATCGTTTTTGTAGCAGTATGTCGCTGAGTTTCAACTTGATATTTATTTTGAACCAATTCTTATCCATTTTCCAATATTCATACCACAAGTTCGACATCCCCAGAGAATTAAGAATTTGTTTAATTTTGATAATCCACGGTGAAGAATATATGCCTAAATCACTTAGTATTTTGAGGATGTTACAAGCAATTGTCGAAAGCTTGAATTCCTTTCCTGATATAGTTCTCAGCCAGAAGTTCAGCATCCATTCTTGTACTATTTTACATAGATCAAATCTCCCCAGCTCACCCAAAACTATACAGTGTGCAGTAGTTTTGTTCAGTCGTAACAAGTGTTTACAAGACTGGGTATGCAATTTCTCTATTTGGTGAAGGTCTTCATATCACCAAATCTCACAACCATATAAAAGAATAGGAACAACAAGCCGATCAAATAAGTCTAATTCTAGATGAGCAGGAAGCTTTAATTTTCTAGCTTTGACTATTAACGAGTACATAGTTCTTCTCGCTTGATTTATTTGTTTATTTTGAGCTTTCTTAAAATCATTTCTGTAATTAAAAAATGTACCTAAGTATACGTAATCATCAACAACTTGGACTTCACTATCCCCAAATTTAAAAGTACCATATTTCCTTACTTTACCTCTCGAAAAAATTACTATTTTTGTTTTGTCTACATTAACTTTCAGAGACCAAAGATCCCAATAATCATGTATTGCATTTAGACCAATTTGAAAGCTCTTTTCAGAGTCTGCCAAATGATTGTATCATCTGCATATGACAATGAAAACAACTTGAGATACAAAACACTGGGTACCAAATCGATCCCTTCATATCTATCACGCACGAAAAGTTAAAAATCGTTTAAATAGAGAGCAAACCGAAAAGGTGAGAGATTTTCTCCCTGTCGGACCCCTATGTTGCAACCGAAAAATCAGATTTCTCACCTTCAACCATTACACAAGACTTCGCGTCGTTATACAGTTTTTGCATAACTCTGAATAATTGCCCATTAATTCCATTTGCAATCATTTTATGCCAGAGCAATGTCCGGTCAACTGAATCGAAAGCTTTTTTTATAGTCTATGAACGCACAATAAACACGTTTTCTTTGAGACAAATGAAGATCAATAACACTATGTAACAAAAATATGTTATCAAGTGTAGAGTAATTTTCTCGACAGCCAACTTGCTCTTCTAATAAATTATGATCTTCAAAATATGAGGTTAATCTTTCGTTAACGACGGCTGTAAACAACTTTCCTAGTCAACTTAATAAGGTTATTCCACGATAATTATCTGGATTTTCCTTTGAACCCGTTTTTTTTTATAAATTGGGCAAATTAAACCACTTGTCAAATCTGAAGGAACTTTGTCAGACGATAAAATCACATTAAAGAATTTTTTTATTACCGTGATTAATATACTTTTACTATGTTTGAAACATTCATTGATTAACATATCAATACCCGGTGATTTGTTATTTTTCAGTTTTTTTAATTTGAGCCACTACTTCTTCTTCTACAAAAGGTTCGTCGAATTCTGCAATATACATATTCACATTACTTCCAGTGATTTCTTGTAAAGGAGAGGCGTCATCGCATTTATTCAATTTCATGAAATGATCTCTAAACACATTCATATCTAAATAATTTTCAGCCAAGCATCTTTGTGATGAATTTAGGATTTTTTAGTATTCACCAGGGTTTGTCGTTTTCAAATTTCTAAGCTTGGCATGTTTCTCCGCATAAAACTCAACTTTGGCTTTATTTATGAACTTTCTATACTTTTTCTTGGCTTCCTGGAATTGTTCATAGAAATCGCTCTCTGACATTTTGTATTTTTTCTTCAGTTTCAGACATTCTGATCTTAACTTCATACATTAATCATTGAACCACAATTTGTTTTCGGCCTTCCGATAGTTTTTCTTTTTACCATTACAATTACATTTCTTCACTATACCATACTGAGATCCTGCAAACATATAAACAGTTTTTATCGACTTATTCAATGAATCGATTACTTCTTGGTTAACAGATTGTAAATTTAGGGCTTCGATTTCTTCACTTATAGCAAGAATGTCGTCTCTGTTTTGACTTTTCAGAAATTCCTCAGATAGACTATTGTTCCATTTAAATTTAACAGTTTTTTTGCATTCTTTTATTAGGTTTTTCAAATTCAAAGTTTTTTGTGACACAACTGATTCTGGAATTTCAGTATTATGCAAACCGAATTATGCTTATATGACATCAAGCTATCAAAAGTGTCAACCTTGAAATCTAGAACGTTTTCATAGAAGTCGTGCTTCACTATACCATAATCAATTACACTTGAATCAGCACAAGTGAAAAAACCGTGTTCCCTATCGTCACCCACTCGTCCATTAAGTATAACCATGTCAATAGTTTTGCACAAATCTATAGACCAATTTCACCTCCGGTTTATGTATTTGGCCCTCTATCGGCGACGTCATTGCTGCGGTGGGCAAGCGCGCTAACCGCGATTGGCTCTATGTACAAAATGAATGTAAGATATGAGATATGCCCCGATATTGTTCCATTTACTTTATTCTAGGTCAATAAAATAAAGCATGGATACATGGGCAGATGAGGTAAGACAATGGTCGTATCTGACGGATGAAGGTATGATGTATTTTTGTACTTTCGATGGTTTTTGAACTTAGTTTTGTCAGTAAAATGCGATTGCAGCATAGAAGCCGTAGTAAACGGGAGCAAAATTTATGCTTGACAGGAACTGGTAGTTGTTTCGGTCGCTATCAGCGAAGCTGAGAATATTGTAAACAGTGGAGGCTTATAAATTTCCGTATTCTGATGGCTTTATGACAATCTATAAATGAATATCCCTTGTTGCGCATATTATGTTCTGACATATCTTACATATCATGCTTGGATGAGCAATTGAAAACTTGATTGTTTCGAAATATTTTTTTTTACCATTCAAGGTGACATATTTTGAATATCTTGACATAGAAAAATATTACCACACAGTCATGCAAAAAGATTAAGTAATTAAATCAGCGAATCAATCAGTCAGTAAATCAATTATTTATCAGTCAATAGGTCACCTAATCATGCGCTCATTCAATTCCAAAGACAAGTGAGTTGACAAATTTGAATAACTGTAATCTATACTGCAAACATATAAGCTTCATGATAATTCCTGTCACTTTAGCGATGAAACATCTGCCAAAAAAAACAGCAAGCTTAAAGTTACTGATAAAAAAAAAAATCATTCTCAAAGAAACGTTCAGCTCTAAATTAGTCACAATCCTGAAACTTAGACCTCTGCATTGTAGTTTTTCCAGTTGTGTAATAAAGTGACTTGTCTTTTGGACTCATCGTGCTGATGAGTGATAAGATGTTTTTTTCTGAATAATGGATTGATTGATTGATTGACCTCTCTGCATGGGGATGCGTGCTGAATTGCTTTTTTTTCTGAAATCAAAATTATACTACCTTAAATGTTATAAAACCTAAACAATGTAAAGTAGTACATTCCTCACTCAAGCATGATATGTTAATGAGGTACATTATGTATGTCAGAACATTAAAACAACACATGATATCTATTCACAATTATCGGAAAACCCACAAAATATGGAAATGCCTGAGTAACGATCAACAGTACAGTTAACACTACTTTGAGCTCAACTATTTGAACTGCTTTACGATACCAAACTGAACAGTTCTTGTCAAGCTCGAATTTTACACCCTTTTTATGAAAATTACTTTTTGCTCACTCTATTGTAAAAAAAAATATTTTGATACTTTTTGTTGAGATTTGATAGAAGAGACCCTTTCTCATTCAAATGTATGAAAATTGCCCCAAAACAGTTCGAAATTTAGTACTTTGAGGAAACTTTTGTTCAACTGTAGATCTTTTTTTCGGGGAGATATTGTATAAAGTCCATTATCTCTTTGAGGTGTTGAAAGATATTCTCATTTACTAAATTTGAATTTAATGGTATAGCATTTTAAATTACATCGGGGAACTGTAGGGAATACGAGACGCTTAAGCTCATTTGCATAATTAGCATAAACATGAATACAAACACATTCGAATAAGTTTTACCAATGTTTTCAGTAACATTCTTATTCATCTAGGTACCATAATAATAACTAAAATTTATTAACTTAATTAGATAATAGGCTTAATGACGTCAGAGGTGAATTGTCTCTTATTGCCTACATGTGAAAGTAATACGAGACCGCTTCATTTCAACCTAAATCTCAGGTAGTTGTTAAGTGAAATACATTTTTTTTATTGGAAATACAAATGTCAATAAAGAAGTGTTTTTTCTGAAAGTATGTTTGGCTTTCATCAAAGACAAAATCTGTTGAAACTTTAACCAAAAACTAAATAACACTTATAATGAGAGAAAATTGATTACCATTTAAATGGCATTCAATGCCATGGCATTCACACCATCATGTTGCCGGTAATTTTGTCTCTGCACTTCGCATTTTGCTACTGATGATTTTTAGTACATCAGTACTGAACAATTGGCAATTATAATCATAATTATGATTTCAAAAGTCACAGAAAGAAAGGCAACTGTAAAGTAACATTACAGCATCTTAAAAACATTCAACCAAACTTGAGTAATACCATAATACAGTGCAAAAAATGCACATTTTCTTCATCCGATGAATGCAAATTTGAATTTGTTGAATTTAATACACATTTTACACATCATTAACAATTAAAAGATTTGCCTCCATATCATTTTTTCCTTATACTAGTAAAAATTCCTTAAAAAACAAACAGACAATTAATTGGGAGACGTTTTTCAATTCATCTAGAGGAAACAATTATTACTACTCCAAAAGCGTTTTCAACCTGCACCAAAATATCACTTAATTAGCAGGAATTTTCTTTATTGCCAATATTCTGAATACTTATAATTCAATATTTTTGCCAGTTTTCAAAACATAAAAATCCATGACAGTAAGCTTACACGATTTATCAATGCACATTACACACAGTAATCATGCATGGCAATAGCCGCGACATTGGTGGTCTCGTATTACCTACACACATTATTGATTGGATGCCCTTAGTTAGGTTCACTTTATGTAGTCTACACTGTGCACAATGGTCAATTGACCTAGGCCTATGCAGTAGTTAACCAACTTCATACTATTGTTATTAACACCATTTTTACAGCACACCTCTTTGTTATAATAATACACCACTACATTCCTTGAAAACCCAGTATTTATATCTAAGGAAATTTTGACCATGACAAATTCTTATCTTGGCACATTTGGTGACTTTTCTTGGAGAATATGGACTTGTTGACCCAATGTCTACGTTGTATATAAGTAGAAATAGTAACAGTAATGATAAATGGCGCTATAACAATTTTTTCCAAAGCCTGGGAAGACAGGACACTTTTTATTCTGGTGGTCGCGTATTACCTACGGCCTCGTATTCCTCACACTTACCCTACCCGGATAAGCACAACGAAGGTTAAACATTTTCGGGTAACCACTGGTGATTTTATTTAAAAAATGATAACCTATCTGAAAACAGGCACAAATAAATCATAATTATTTCTTCGTATTTTCTAGTTTACCTGTTATGGCACATTCGGCCTTGGGAATGTTGCATTGGAAGATGAAAATGAATAAGAACACAAAGCAGGTACGAAGCCACTCCATTGTACGTCACACACATCCTGTTGAATTAAGGAAGTAAAACAAAAATGACGCCTTAGCATAGCTTACACTATAAACATGGCGGACAAAGAAAGCGGACAAAATAAACAACCTCTCATTCTACCCTTCACAATGGTTCTGGTAGTCAAAAGAACATCCCTTCACAGCTTTTATGTTTAATCATGTAGTTCCAGGTGAATATGCATGTGACACCTGTTCCACATATTTTAGACAATAGCAGTGAAGGGATGTTCTTTTGACTACCAGAACCATTGTGAAGGGTAGAATGAGGGGTTGCTTATTTTGTCCGCTTTCTTTGTCTGTCACGTTCATAGTGTTAATAAAGACAAGAAAGCCCAAAAGTGCACGCCGGCGTATTAAATACCGAACATGATTATAAGGCCTGCAAATGACTGCATTTGCTCTCTCAGTATATGCATTTAACATGCATTTCCTCAACCATTGGTAAATACAAAAGGCAAAAGGGGTATAAGGATCAGAAGCACTCACTCGCGTCTTAACCGATACCTGATATATGGAATTGGTTTGAATCTGGTGTCTTGATCTAGTGTAAGATAAAAAAAAAATATATTATTCTACTCATAGAAATATGAGTAAATGCAAGGAAGCGAGCGGCAAGTTTTCCAGAAAATAACGGGATATTCCTATCATACCCACAATGATAACCGAAGATGATAATAAAATGTACGTTATTAGACATGTTAGATAAGAGGATATTACACGCAAGTTCTTCTCGTAGCCTCTTTGTGATTCACATCTTAGAAGTTGCACCTTGTCTAGAACGCAAGCCATTTTAAAGTCTTAACGTTGTGCTCCACATTTTGGTAGGGCTCTGCACATTTTGGTTCTGTAAATGTGCAATTTACCAAAATGTGCGACCATTAAAAAATCTATCACCTGTCATGATGGCAGTGTCGGATATAGCTTATATGTATTTCGAGCTTAGAAAATGACAATGTCCCAAAGGCAACTGTCATAACCTCGATAATTACCTCTTCACGAATTCAAGGTGTATCCGTTCGGCTATTCCATAGGATGTGAGTGTCACAATAGCACAAATACAGTCCTGTAAAGCTAGGGTCCGCAGTCAACATGATCAAGTGAGAGAGAACTATTCCACCATAAATAACAAACATAAACTAAAATGCCATTTCGACAGCACTCATTGCTTTTCACAAAACAAGCAGCCTACTTTACGATTTCTGCCAATATTACTTCAATAAATAATAGACAGAATTTTGGAGATGAGTTCAGCGCTTATGTACATGTACTATTATGAAGGGAGTGCCGCCTTTTTAATTCACAGTTTCTGTTCGTCTGTAAATAACAGAGAAGCCATAAAAAATGCCATTTAGCCACCACTCCTTGCTATTACAAAATAGCAGTCTATTGTTCGATTCATGCCAACATGGTCAATATTAACACGATCAAGTCAACAAATTGACAGAGCGAGTAATTTTGGAATCAAGTTCCGCTTTCATGTATTCGAATGCAGAGTTTTCTGTCAAAAGGTAAAAGGGGGAAATTTATTAGATTTGGAAGCCTTGATGTTATCATGTTACCATTTTCTGCTTGTCTTCTGATTGTTTCTTTAGGGGTGTTTTGTTTTGTTTTGCTTTATCATAATTCCTCACCCACCCCCGCCACCACTCCCTCTGTTGCTATCCTTCTTTGCACTCCTACAATTTCCATTTTCGTCATATTTAACCAAAATTATTGTAAAATTGTCTCTTTTAAACCATGATCATTCCATATCAAGGTCCATCAGAACAAACCTACGTATTCTCCCAACTCCGACCCCCCCCCCCCTCCCCGACCCTGAAATAACAAAAACTGAACAGATAATGACTGTTCGATGTGTGGACGTATTTCCTTTAATTTACCTTTTCAGACAATATTTTTATGTGTCTGGTCCTAAAACATAGTGGCGCACCAAAGATTGCTTATAGATTTTTTTAAATGCTTATAGACTGTTTATTCTTACTGTTGAGACACTTTGATCCAAACAGAAACTACGAAACTGTGCCACATATCACCCCAAATAATAAATTAGTCACTATGATGACCAATGAACTTTAGAATGAAAAGAAACGTATTCATCTTTAGTGATACGCATGAGCCTCATGGTGTATCAGAACTCCGACCAGGAAATTATTGTAATCTAACATCAAAGCGATGTCCATGTGACACAACATTAGACAGATTACTAAAATGAAGCTGGGGTGATTCGTGCAGAGCAGAACTACAAGTAAACTTTATAATTCTTCTCATGAAAATATTAAGCACACTATTTTAAATGTATTACATCACCGTTTGATGAAATATATTTCTCCTATCAAACAAGAAGCAGGGAATATTGTTACTTTATTATGGGAAAATATATCTCAATTAGATTTTTTTAAAGATGGTATGATTTAAATTTTTGTTATGCCTATTTGATGTTTTTGGGATTGCGTGTATTCGAATGCCGAGTTTTCTGTCAAGAGGTAAAAAGGAAAAGTTTGGAAACTTATATGTTATCATTTGTTGTTCTGTAAAGATTTACTTTCTTTTGAGCCTTTAGAACTTCCAATGAATTTCCCTAATCTGCATAAATGACGTTTTGATATGTACTCATTTCAGTTATCAACCATGAAATATTTTAAACACTGCTAAAGAGGATATGTAGTGACTAGAGGGTTTAAAGTGAACATACTCAGGCTATTGAAGCTCGAAACTGGAGACTAATAACTTATGTTTTTGTCTATATTCCTCACGTCGAAATAAAACTCTGTACAAATGATACAGAAATAAAGAAATGGATGCTTTTGAAAAATGCAAGGCGCTTAACCAGAATTTTTTTTCCCTACCGGGCACCAACTTATACACCTTGGTGGAGAGTGGCAAACGTGGATTAATGTTTGTAAAATTATTGTTTTGAATTATTTCGACACAGTTCGACATACTGCGGTGGGCGCTCCAACTTTTATAGTACACAAGTCAATAGCACATTATGTACATTCGTTCGGTTTTTTGTCTATTTTGACCAGTATATGCAGATTTATTTTAATATTTGCAATGAGAAATTATCAGGGAAGTTCAGGTCGCAGCTGTGCGGTCCTCAAATGCCACAAGAATTAGAGAAAGTTTAAAAATTGGAAGCTAACTGAGTGCGAAATTCACTCGCTTTTGACTCATGAAGCCTGTTTGTGTGAGAAGCCGTACTCCCTACACAGGTTTCCGTAAGCAATATGAAGGAATTCGTCGCCAGTGGGTAAAAACATCAACAGAAAGGACTTTGAAGTCAAGAAACATTATCATTATGTACTTTGGTGTAAAATTTAATGAGTGAAAACATGACTTTGGAAACAGGGTAAGATTAAGGGCTCCCGTTTACTACGGCTTCTATGCTGCAATCGAACTTATACTAACAAAACTAAGTTGAAAAACCATCGAAAGTACAAAAATACATCATACCTTCATCCGTCAGATATGACCATTGTCTTACCTCATCTACCCAAGTATCCATGCTTTGTTTTATTGATCTAGAATAAAGTAAATGGAACAATATCGGGGCATATCTCATATCTTACATTCATTTTATACACAAAGCCAATCGCCGTCAGCGCACTTGCCCACCGCAGCAATAGAGGGCCAAATACATAAACCGGAGGTGAAATTGGTCTATAGGTTTTTATCATTAAATACGGCATACTTTGGATATCAGAAAAAGAATATAAACACTTATGCAGGAAGAGGAGATTAAGTCAACCAATCAATCAGTCATTTAATCAGAAAATGAGTCAACAGGTCAATTGATCAATCAGCAGAACAACCACTCATTCAGTTCCATAAACTAGTGAGTTGACACAATAACTGTAATCTACAATGCAAACATATAAACTTCATGATCATTCCTGTTTACTTCAATAATGAAACAATGATACATGTTTTGCCATGTTTTTCTTCCATCTGCCAGACAAAACAAGCTAAATGTTATAAATAAGATATAAAGTCTCTTTCCTCAAAGAAATGTTCAGCTCTAAATTTAGTCACAATCCTGTAATTTACGCGTTTGTAGTTTTTCGAATTGTGTCAACTGACTCGTTCTTTATAGTGATGAATGATTAGCTATTTTTTGTTGTTGTTTTATCTGATTGATGGAATGACTGATTGAAATATTCATGAATGATAGATTGACTGACCTATCTGCATGCGCATGCGTGCAGTAGATATGCTTGTTTTGAAATTCCAATTATGTTACCTTAAGTGTTATAACTTACCAAAACAATCGATAAAGCATTAGATTGCTCAGTCAAGCATGATATATTGATAAGATACATTATGTATGTCAGAACATAAAACAACAAAGGATATCCATTCAACCATTGTCCGAAAACCCATAAAATATGAAAAATCCTAAGCCTCGATCCACAGGTAACATTTCTTTCAGCGTCGCTGATACCAAACTGAACAAATACCACTTTTTGTCAAGCCCGAATTTTGCATCCTTTCACAAAAGTTCCTTTTGCTCACTCTGTTGTAAAATATTTTGATACTTTTTGCTGGGATTCAATAGAAGAGAGCCTGGGCTATCCACAATTATGAAAAAATACCCGAAAACAATTCGAAATATTAATTTTAATAGACTTTCCAACTGTAAACCATTTTCTGGGACACACTGTATATAGTATATCATCTTCTTTTGGAGATGAAAGATAATTTATTTACTGACTATAACGGTGCAGCATTTTTAAATAACATAAGTGGATAAGTAAAAGGAAGGTTTAAAAACTTCTGGGAACCACCACGCTAAACATTCATAACTTATCTAAAAACATGAATAAGTCACATTTTCCTCAATAAATCATATTTCTTCGTAGCCTATTTCATTTTTAAACGATATTTCTAGTTTACCTGTTATGACACATTTGACCATGGGAATACTGCATTGGAAGGTAAACATCACTAAGAACACAAAGCAGGTACGAAGCAAATCCATTGTCCCTCATACACTTCCTGTTGAATTAAGGAAGTAAAAAAAAATTGCAGCTTAGTATAGTTTAATGAATAAATAAAGGAAATAATTTTTGAATGCCACAAAGAGCAGGCCGCCCTATGCATGCCGATCATGATTATAAGGCCTGCAATTGCTGAAGCTTATGATGAAACAGGGAAATGCTCTCTCTGCATGCTCCATTACCAAAAACGCGAAAAAAAATACAACCTAAAAAGATCTTAGATGAGGAGTATCATGTCACACACTTATTACAAGATGACAAAATGATAGCAGAAATGATGTAGGGAAATTAATGTCATATGAATGCATGGCGCTTGTGAAATCATTTTAGTTTGTTACTCCAAAATGAATAACAAGGCAGGAAGGGTTCCTTGTATGATCTCATGATCACAGATTAGAAAATTAAATGTTCCTTAAATGAATTAGACGGCCAACGTTAGACGGAAAAACCAATAGCCCTTCTCAACCCATTAATGAATGGGGTTCAAACTTAATTTGCCGGAAAGATCTTTGTATGTTTTATCGATTGAGTATCTTTAAGTGGTATTTGAGCAGATATATGCTTAAAAATAAAAGTATTAGAGAGGCGTGCATTTCGTAGAACATTCATTCTAAGCAATTTCATATTGCTTGACTCATGACTGACGTCCTGTGGCAAGACATTCTACATATGCCACATCAGATAAATCCGTACAAAAAAAGAGGGAATATCAATTATTTAATGTATGAAGATGAGTAAAACTCTGAATCTGTCATGGAAGGGCTAATCAGGCTAATCAGTCTCGTAGATCCAAAGATGAGTCCTGCCCAGTGCCTTATCTCTGAGGCTGAATGGTCAGTCACGTACAAGTATATCCTTATTCGATTATTGGCATAACTTCGACATTACCTTTTATCGAATTGAAAGACGTTCGGCTATTCCGTAAGTTTTTGTGAGTGTCGCAGAAGCGTGAATACAGTTCTGTAAAGCTGGGATCCGCCATCAACATGATCAAGTCAGAGAGATATTGCTACTATGGCATCGCTAATCATGGCAGGAAACTATATCAAGTAGAAGATGTTTTGATTGCGTAACACTGCAAAGAATTAGTAAATATTCTGCAATGAATATTTTAATGCAATAACACGTTTTCCTCCTGTATAATCCGCACTTCAGAGATTCTGTTCAGAGATTCAATTCAACCGCAGTCATTTTACGCAACCATTATCAGACATACAATAACATGCAACTCTACCTGTCCTAATCTTTTGTTTGATTTCTGTTGAAATTTCTTAAATAAATATTGCACACAAAAGGGTATATTTTCAGAGTCAAGATTCACTTTTTATGTGAGTGTATGCAGCGTTTGCGTGTAGTCCAGGGATCTAAAAAATAACATTTTTCTAAGTTTGACATGCTTTTAGAGAATTACTAGATATAAATAGCGGTGACATTACAATTGGTTAGTTAAACGCTTGTAGTGAATCACTACTACTATAGTACTGGGTAATTCCACTCCCTCCCCCGGACAAACACCACCTAGAAACTACCCCTTGGGTTTATTTTCTGGGGTAATTAAGCGGGGATAGTGGTCCTGGGGGCTAACTGTCCAGGGGATATAGTTGTCCCGACACGAACTTCTAGACTAAGAAATCGAACAGGCCTTTAACAGGGACAGTATTTATTTAATGTAAGTGGTGTACTAAACAGTTTTTATTGTCGAAACAGCATCTTGTGAAACACTAAATGTGAACAAATATCGTCTTTAGATTTTTAAGTTCGGACAATCCGTAACCAGGGATTGTTCGACTGTTTTATGGAAATGGGAGCAGATGTTGTCATGAAAATATCACTTCTTGCTATTTCTGCCTGATTGAAAGGTGTATGGGACATAACCTTGATATAGTCATCAGATATACTAAATTCCAAGTTGCAGTCGGTCACATATGGGACAAAATGACTTGGACCTGCGCACATACATTTACAAAGAAAGCAGATTTACACATAGTACAATCGAACCAGCATTGTGACCATTAAAGTGATATAAAAGTAGATCAGCAGGAACGACGCATACTCTATCACATCTATTAACAAACGGTGAAAAGCTAAGAAGATATGACCCCAGAACAGTATGAATATTGTTCAGTGCAAACATACACCATACAATGAAAACTAAAAATGTGACACTCGACATGCTCGAATACTTAAAACCATGAATATAATGCGAATATAAAACCATTATTATGCCCATCTGACTAAACAAAACTAGCAGGAATAATAGTTTTGAACCTTACCTCATACCATGAATAGTATCAAAACTTTTTTCCTCTCTTCTACGCTGCACTTCGGGATTAGAGATTCTACTCGACCATAAATAACAAACATGAAATAATATGCCATTTAGACAGCACTACCCGCTTTACACAATAAAGCAGTCTATTGTTCGATTTCTGTCAATATTACTCCAATAAATAATAGGCAGAATGAGTCATTTTTTAGATAAGTTCACTTTTATGTACTCAAATTAAGAGCTTGACGCATTTTTTTTATTCAGGGGTTCTGTTCAGCTATGAATAGCAGACATATAAATACCATTTAGCCGACACTTTTTACCGGTCCCAAAATAGCAGTCTATTGTTCCATTCCTGCCAATATTAAACGCCCAAATGCACTTTAAATGCACTTTAAAAGTTGAGTGAAAATTTACCCAATAATGGGAAAAACGGGAACAGGAATGTTTGTTGGGTAAAATTTTGTCCCATATTAACTAAAATGGATGTTTTATGGATGAATTTTAATACAACATTTGGAAAAAAAATTACACATAAGTTTGTATCATTTTTCAAAACAAACATGCATGCTCCCTGTTTACCAAATATTTTTTTTTAGAGTGCAAATGACAGACCGAGTAATTTTGGAGTCAAGTTCCCCTTCCGTGTATTCGAAAGCAGAGTTTTCTGTCAAGAGGTAATGGAAGAACGTGTGGAAAGTTTTATGTTGTCATTTATTGTTCTGTAACGATTTACTTTCTATTGAACCTTTGAAATTCCAATGACTTTCCCTAACTTGCCCTGATGACGTTTTGATATGTACTCATTTTTAATTGTCAACCGTGAAATAGAGGATACGCAGTGTCTACAGTCAATGATAATGAACATACTCGAGCTATTGAATCTCGAAACTGGAGACTTGTGACTTTAATGATATGTTCTTGCTGTATTCCTCACGTCGAAATAAAACTCTGTACGAACAATACAGAAATAAGGAAATGGATACTGCTGACAAATGACAAATAGCAAAAAGATACCTTTTAACACTGTTTAAAAAACAATAAATTCCCATGATATGAGCACGAACATGAAGAAGCAAATAATGTAGGAAAGATTATTTCTCTGAATGAATGTTATTCTGCCCACATGTACATGTATGTATGTATGTTCTACGAGAGTAGATTATACTTGTTTGGAAAGCTCAGAGTGCATGAAATCAGAACACACACACGTAAAAATAACGCCATTTGTGGTTGTGTACATGTATTCCAGTATTGACTGGATGTTTCCTTTATTTGTTTTGTTCAGTTACAGATTGAACCATGCTGATATGTGCTGAATTACCTTGCCAGCGTGGTCTCATTCTGGGCATTGCTGGGTCAATACAGTTTTGTTTTCTGCTCTACTATTTATCATCATTGTGTTCGCGGTCTGTCCCCAACACCGTAGTTCAATAATGTTGGGCTCTTCAAAAAGAATCATCACAACCTCACGGTCGTCCAACCGTTCCAAACATGGAAAATCAGAGGGATGCGAAGATACGTCCTCATTTGCCAATTACCATGATTACTTAACATTCCCCAAAGAGCCTCGTCTATGACGTCATCACCTCTCGACCTATTCCTATAAGATTTCCTTAAAGTAAGGGAGAAAACTTCCTATCACTTGTGGAAAATTAACCCACAAGTCGCATATTCATGAGGTGGGACATGAATCTATTTGTTCAACTTATCAAATGAGTTATCGTCAATTAACAAGCCTGATATTGCTGGGAAGGATGAATACGTAGTAAATACAGAGGACCAAGGTTTTTTTTTTTTTTTAGTGTTATTGGTCACAGTATAGACCTCCTGACAAGTTTCTGAGACCACTGGCTTAGGACATTTCTTCATAATAATTGTACTCTTCTAAATCAGTCCTCTAATCCTTAAGTCTCTCCACAACCTGGATCCCACCTCCATTCCTCCCGCCTCTTTTTCTCTCTCTCTACCCTTTCTTTCTCTCTCCATCTTTCTTTGTCTTTAACATAATTTGCTCATTGTATATGTTCCATTCATCTTTTGTCTTTCTAGCTCTCTCCCGGCAATCTATTCCTTCCTTGCTCTTCCTTTCCCCCTTTGTTTATCCTTTTTTCACTCTCTCCTCCCCGTCACGTCCCTTTGTTGCTGTCCTTCTTTGCGCTCCTCCCATTTCCCTTGTCCTTTCAAAGCAACTTCAATAACTCTTTTAGTTGTCTTTACACCTTGATTATTGCGTACCAAAGTCAATCAGAATGACCCCCCCCCACACACACACACACACCAAACCCCGTTTCCTTCCAAGACACTTACCCTTGATAATCAGAAAACTAAAATGAGACAAATGTCTTGGCGAAACTGCTAAAGTGTATTTCAAATAAAATAATATTAAACACACAACGATTGTTCGATGTGTGGATGTATGTCTTTTAATATAATTATTACTTCAGACAATATTGCATGTGCATGGATCTTAAACTCCGAGGTGTACCAGGCATAGCTTACGTTTATTCTAAGTGTTGTGACAATCTTGTCCATTCCAAACAACGAAACTGCGTCACGTATCTTCCCAACAAGAAATTGTTTGTTGTGATTTCAGAATTAAAAAGGATCTGTTTATATTCAGACGCATGAGCCTCATGGTGTATCAAACTCCAGAAAACATGGAAAAGGAAGTCATTTTATAAATCTAACATCAATGCGATGTCCATGATAACATTAAACAGATTACAAGAATAATAAAGGGATAATGCTGGGAGAGCAAAACTGCATATAAACTATAATTCTGAAATGAAAATATGAAACGGATTATTTTTAAAGAATTATGCCATCGAATTATAATCAGATTATTTACAGATATCATTCCTATAAAACTAGAAGCAGGGACATTAAAGTGGCCAAACTCAGAACAAATCTGCGGAAATAATCTTTATGTATTCATCGCCTGTAATCACCGGTAATCTGGAACCAACTTTCTACAGATCTGTAAATATTGCAACTTGTAAATATATGTACAAATATATCGTAAATATTTTTCATTATCCTTATGTTAATAGAAATCAGATCGATTTGCATTAAGCAATTTTGTTAGTTCCTCTTACCACAGCATGTCCAATTTACAGTGCATTTTATAGCTGTTGTGTTCTGGTGATACAAATTTTGAATATCAGATTATCATGGAGTTATAAATTATCATTCTTTAAGTCAGCTTCAAAAACTAATTTCTGTATGCATTTAACCTGAGTCAGACAGATAGCACCAGTATATTAAATTGATTCATGATAATAAAAAAAATGCTGAATTGTAATCCATTATTTTAAAGGAAAAGGAAAACCAGCAGACAAATCAATTTTAATGGAAAGAGATGATAGCGAGAAGCAATTTTTTAAATGAAATCAAAATTGGTTACGAAATGAGAAAGTTATGAAAGTTTGAAAAGACTCGATAATCAGACTGGCGATATCGCTTCAAAATGACCGGTTTCTGTGGACCACTTTCTATGTCATTTGCACGCAAAATTTCAAATTTTCTCTACTTTCTCTCAAGGTGCAACTTGTCCCTTTCTTAAATAAAGATTCATCATGGGGAAAATGTATCTGACACAACATATGTTAAGTTCACGAAGAGGCAAGCTGCACCTTGAGAGATAATGGTAAAAATCTGAAATTTGGGGTACAAGATAATATGGAGAGTTATCCACAAAAACCTGCCATTTTGAAGCAATGTTGCCAATTTGAGGATGGTCATAGGAACTAAAAGGAGATTAAACACTTTTAAAACTTTTCATTTCGTAAATGATTTTGATTTTTTTCCCATTCCTTCTCTCTATCCTCTCTTTTCATTAAGACTGACTTGCCTCCAGGGTTTCCTTTTACTTTAATTAAAAAGTGATGTGCACTAATTATTACATTATGATGTTGCCCTGAAGTTATAAAAGCAGCATACATTTTGATAAACAGATAAAACTGGCTATAAAAATGGTATTGCTTTATGTGTGTGATACAATGGAATATTCTTTTACATATGTGTATACATGTAAATCTTAAACTCATGGCCCTTTACTGACGAATAGTCCGTATATCCCTACTTTCAGAAGGTTCCCGCTCTAGGCTTGTATATGTATGTGCATGTTATCTGCTTCTATCATAGGCATTGGTAGGTGCATCATTACTTCGACGAAATCACCAATACAACTAGACGAACTGGAATTCTATTCTCTCCGTATCAACATACCAACTCCCTCCCCTCCCCCTCCATCTCCCCCCCCCCTCTCTCTCTCTCTCTCTCTCTCTCTCTCTCTCTCTCATACACACACAACATCCCCCCACCCCCCCCCCCCCCCCGCCCTCTCTCCATCTCTTCTGTGATTTACTTTGCAGGAACACACACGCGTGCTCACTTACTATCTCACTCTCATTCCACCCGTCAGGAATAGATCTTTTAAACTATTATTTTACCCATTCGTTTATTACAAGCCGTATAATGGGAAAATACAAGTAGTTACATCGCGTATAGTTCGTTGTCAACCATGACAGTTCCATACTCATCATCATCAGTGGTAACTGTATGACCTGGAGCTGTGGACATCGCGTAAAGTCCTGTATCATCATCAGCCAATGAATATAACCCTTCTCCACTGTTCTTCTCACTCTTTGGTCTCAACTGATTTTGGCTCAGCGACGGTGTCGCGGAGAGGTCGCCCAAACTGACATCTTCGCGACCTTCTGGCACTCCTCGGGTTTTGTCGGGCATTGCGTACAGCATTCCGAAGTCTTCCGAAGCTTGTCCACCATTCCCACTTTTGTACGAATTTGCGGAGAGGGCACCAAAATCTTCTCCCTGGCTTTTCCTTCCCGACTTATCTGGCATTGCGTACATAGCTCCGGCGTCGCCATTCGGAGGTGGTCGTCGCACTACATCTTTTTCAGCTAACCCGTCGTACTGATTCGGTGGCATTGTAATTCCAAGCTTTGAATCGGCACCTATGGATTGTTGGTCCTTTACTGACGAGTAGTAGGTATCTTCACCTGCAGCAGATTGTTCATCTTTCACAGATGAGTAGTAGGTCACATCGCCCTCTGCAGAGGGACCTGGCAACTGTGAACTGTTTGGTGTTTCGTCTGAGATGTCTTGGAATATATCATGGTAAAGGTTATTCGGGCTTGCAGGCTGCATTACTGTCATGTCGTGAGACTGAAATGGGTCTTTCTGTTTCCTAGATCTGTGAAAAATAAGTCAGTAAAATGGGTAAGATA
>CM057164.1:18099633-18110560 GCA_029962745.1 Echinometra lucunter
AGATTTTCAGCTTTATCGTGATATAGGTCACTATACTTAGCAAGTTGTGTGGACCTTACTGCTTCAACTTTCGTACGCCACATTTAACCTAAATATATGCATTCCGCTCTGACAATAGCGCCCAAACTGAAGCTTCGCGCAGTTCAGAATGACATGCCGCATAAAAGTTGAATAAAAGTTCGCAAGACATTTCATATTTTTAGCTGATTATACCATGAAAAAGAGGAGATTTTCAGCTTTATCCTGATATAGGTCACTATACTTAGCAAGTTGTGTGGACCTTACTGTTTCAACTTTCGTTCGCCCCATTCACCCTAAATATATTCATTCCGCTCTGACAAGAGCGCCCGCACTAAAGCTTCGCACAGTTCAAAATGACATGCCGCATGTAAAGTTGAATAAAAGTTCGCAAGACATTTCATATTCTTAGCTGATTATACCATGAAATAGATGAGATTTTCAGCTTTATCCTGATATAGGTCACTATACTTAGCAAGTTGTGTGGACCTTACTGTTTCAACTTTCGTTCCCCACATTTACCCTAAACATATGCAATCCGCTCTGACAATAGCGCCCAAACTGAAGCTTCGCGTAGTTCAGAATGACATGCCGCATGAAAAGTTGAATAAAAGTTCGCAAGACATTTCATATTTTTAGCTGATTATACCATGAAATAGATGAGATTTTCAGCTTTATCCTGATATAGGTCACTACACTTAGCAAGTTGTGTGGACCTTACTGTTTCAACTTTCGTTCGCCGCATTTACCCTAAATATACGCCATCCGCTCTGACAATAGAGGCCTCACTAAAGCTTCGCACAGTTAAAAAATGACATGCCGCATGAAAAGTTAAATAAAAGTTCGCATGACATTTGATATTCTTAGCTGATTATACCATGAAATAGAGGAGATTTTCAGCTTTATCCTGATATAGGTCGCTATACTTAGCAAGTTGTGTGGACCTTACTGCTTCAACTTTCGTACGCCACATTCACCCTGAATATATGCAATCCGCTCTGACAATAGCGCCCAAACTGAAGCTTCGCGTAGTTCAGAATGACATGCCACATGAAAAGTTGAATAAAAGTTCGCAAGACATTTCATATTTTAGCTGATTATACCATGAAATAGATGAGATTTTCAGCTTTATCCTGATATAGGTCGCTATACTTAGCAAGTTGTGTGGACCTTACTGTTTCAACTTTCGTACGCCACATTTAACCTAAATATATTCATTTCGCTCTGACAATACCGCCCAAACTGAAGCTTCGCGTAGTTCAGAATGACATGCCACATGAAAAGTTGAATAAAAGTTCGCAAGACATTTCATATTTTTAGCTGATTATACCATGAAATAGAGGAGATTTTCAGCTTTATCCTGATATAGGTCACTACACTTAGCAAGTTGTGTGGACCTTACTGTTTCAACTTTCGTTCGCCGCATTTACCCTAAATATACGCCATCCGCTCTGACAATAGAGGCCTCACTAAAGCTTCGCACAGTTAAAAAATGACATGCCGCATGAAAAGTTAAATAAAAGTTCGCATGACATTTGATATTCTTAGCTGATTATACCATGAAATAGAGGAGATTTTCAGCTTTATCCTGATATAGGTCGCTATACTTAGCAAGTTGTGTGGACCTTACTGCTTCAACTTTCGTACGCCACATTCACCCTGAATATATTCATTCCGCTCTGACAATAGCGCCCAAACTGAAGCTTTGCGTAGTTCAAAATGACATGCCGCATGTAAAGTTGAATAAAAGTTCGCAAGACATTTCATATTCTTAGCTGATTATACCATGAAATAGATGAGATTTTCAGCTTTATCCTGATATAGGTCACTATACTTAGCAAGTTGTGTGGACCTTACTGTTTCAACTTTCGTAAGCCACATTTAACCTAAATATATGCATTCCGCTCTGACAATAGCGCCCAAACTGAAGCTTCGCGTAGTTCAGAATGACATGCCGCATGAAAAGTTGAATAAAAGTTCGCAAGACATTTCATATTCTTAGCTGATTATACCATGAAATAGGGGAGATTTTCAGCTTTATCCTGATATAGGTCACTATACTTAGCAAGTTGTGTGGACCTTACTGTTTCAACTTTCGTAAGCCACATTTACCCTAAATATATTCATTTCGCTCTGACAAGAGCGCCCGCACTGAAGCTTCGCGCAGTTCAAAATGACTCAGAATAAAGCTGAAAATCTCCTCTATTTCATGATATAATCAGCTAAGAGTATGAAATGTCTTGCGAACTTTTATTCAACTTTTCATGCGGGATGTCATTTTGAACTAAGCGAAGCTTCAGTGCGGGCGCTATTGTCAGAGCGGAATGCTTATATTTAGGGTAAATGTGGTGAACGAAAGTTGAAACAGTAAGGTCCACACAACTTGCTAAGTATAGTGACCTATATCAGAATAAAGCTGAAAATCTCCTCTATTTAATGATATAATCAGCTAAGAATATGAAATGTCTTGCGAACTTTTATTCATTTTTTCATGCGGCATGTCATTTTTTAACTGTTCGAAGCTTTAGTGAGGCATCTATTGTCAGAGCGGATGGCGTATATTTAGGGTAAATGTGGTGAACGAAAGTTGAAACAGTAAGGTCCACACAACTTGCTAAGTATAGTGACCTATATCAGAATAAAGCTGAAAATCTCCTCTATTTAATGATATAATCAGCTAAGAATATGAAATGTCTTGCGAACTTTTATTCATTTTTTCATGCGGCATGTCATTTTTTAACTGTGCGAAGCTTTAGTGAGGCCTCTATTGTCAGAGCGGATGGCGTATATTTAGGGTAAATGCGGCGAACGAAAGTTGAAACAGTAAGGTCCACACAACTTGCTAAGTATAGTGACCTATATCAGAATAAAGCTGAAAATCTCCTCTATTTCATGATATAATCAGCTAAGAGTATGAAATGTCTTGCGAACTTTTATTCAACTTTTCATGCGGCAGGTCACTTTTGAACTGTGCAAAACTTCACTGCGGACGTCAATTGTCAGAGTGGATATATTAGGGGTGAATTTGGTGGACAAAAGTTGAAACAGTAAGGTCCACACAACTTGCTAAGCATAGTGACCTATATCAGGATAAAGCTGAAAATCTCCTCTATTTCATGATATAATTAGCTAAGAATATGAAATGTCTTGCGAACTTTTATTCAACTTTTCATGCGGGATGTCATTTTGAACTAAGCGAAGCTTCAGTGCGGGCGCTATTGTCAGAGCGGAATGCTTGTATTTAGGGTAAATGTGGTGAACGAAAGTTGAAACAGTAAGGTCCACACAACTTGCTAAGTATAGTGACCTATATCAGAATAAAGCTGAAAATCTCCTCTATTTCATGATATAATCAGCTAAGAGTATGAAATGTCTTGCGAACTTTTATTCAGCTTTTCATGCGGGATGTCATTTTGAACTGTGCGAAGCTTCAGTGCGGGCGCTATTGTCAGAGCGGAATGCTTATATTTAGGGTAAATGTGGAGAACGAAAGCTGAAACAGTAAGGTCCACACAACTTGCTAAGTATAGTGACCTATATCTGGATAAAGCTGAAAATCTCCTCTATTTCATGGTATAATCAACTAAGAATATGAAATGTTTTGCGAACTTTTATTCAACTTTACATGCGGCATGTCATTTTGAACTACGCGAAGCTTCGTTTGGGCGCTATTGTCAGAGCGGAATGAATATATTCAGGGTGAATGTGGGGTACGAAAGTTGAAACAGTAAGGTCCACACAACTTGCTAAGTATAGTGACCTATATCAGAATAAAGCTGAAAATCTCCTCTATTTCATGGTATAATCAGCTAAGAATATGAAATGTCTTGCGAACTTTTATTCAACTTTACATGCGGCATGTCATTTTGAACTACGCGAAGCTTCAGTTTGGGCGCTATTGTCAGAGCGGAATGAATATATTTAGGGTAATGTGGCGTACGAAAGTTGAAACAGTAAGGTCCACACAACTTGCTAAGTATAGTGACCAATATCAGGATAAAGCTGAAAATCTCCTCTATTTCATGGTATAATTAGCTAAGAATATGAAATGTCTTGCGAACTTTTATTCAACTTTTCATGCGGGATGTCATTTTGAACTAAGCGAAGCTTCAGTTTGGGCGCTATTGTCAGAGCGGATTGCATATGTTTAGGGTAAATGTGGGGAACGAAAGTTGAAACAGTAAGGTCCACACAACTTGCTAAGTATAGTGACCTATATCAGGATAAAGCTGAAAATCTCATCTATTTCATGGTATAATCAGCTAAGAATATGAAATGTCTTGCGAACTTTTATTCAACTTTACATGCGGCATGTCATTTTGAACTGTGCGAAGCTTTAGTGCGGGCGCTCTTGTCAGAGCGGAATGAATATATTTAGGGTGAATGGGGCGAACGAAAGTTGAAACAGTAAGGTGCACACAACTTGCTAAGTATAGTGACCTATATCAGGATAAAGCTGAAAATCTCCTCTTTTTCATGGTATAATCAGCTAAAAATATGAAATGTCTTGCGAACTTTTATTCAACTTTTCATGCGGGATGTCATTTTGAACTAAGCGAAGCTTCAGTTTGGGCGCTATTGTCAGAGCGGAATGAATATATTCAGGGTGAATGTGGCGTACGAAAGTTGAAACAGTAAGGTCCACACAACTTGCTAAGTATAGTGACCTATATCAGGATAAAGCTGAATATCTCCTCTATTTCATGGTATAATTAGCTAAGAATATGAAATGTCTTGCGAACTTTTATTCAACTTTTCATGCGGGATGTCATTTTGAACTAAGCGAAGCTTCAGTGCGGGCGCTATTGTAAGAGCGGAATGCTTATATTTAGGGTAAATGTGGTGAACGAAAGTTGAAACAGTAAGGTCCACACAACTTGCTAAGTATAGTGACCTATATCAGGATAAAGCTGAAAATCTCCTCTATTTTATGGTATAATCAGCTAAGAATATGAAATGTCTTGCGAACTTTTATTCAACTTTACATGCGGCATGTCATTTTGAACTACGCGAAGCTTCAGTTTGGGCGCTATTGTCAGAGCGGAATGAATATATTTAGGGTAATGTGGCGTACGAAAGTTGAAACAGTAAGGTCCACACAACTTGCTAAGTATAGTGACCAATATCAGGATAAAGCTGAAAATCCCCTCTATTTCATGGTATAATCAACTAAGAATATAAAATGTCTTGCGAACTTTTATTCAACTTTTCATGCGGGATGACATTTTGAACTAAGCGAAGCTTCAGTGCGGGCGCTATTGTCAGAGCGGAATGCTTATATATTTAGGGTAAATGTGGTGAACGAAAGTTGAAACAGTAAGGTCCACACAACTTGCTAAGTATAGTGACCTATATCAGGATAAAGCTGAAAATCTCCTCTATTTCATGGTATAATCAGCTAAGAATATAAAATGTCTTGCGAACTTTTATTCAACTTTTCATGCGGGATGTCATTTTGAACCGTGCAAAACTTCAGTGCGGACGCTCTTCTTTTGGTGGAAATTCTGTCATATAGTTCAATTTTATGTTTCACGATAGCTATGAAATAGAATATAGCCCTAAATAAAAAAATAGATTATTCATGTGAACCATTTGAGTTCTCTTATACTTTTTAAAGCAGTAAATAAATATTTTCAACTAATTTTTTATCGTGAAAATTTATTTCCTTTTTCTTTCGGACCTTTTGTCGACACCCTAATTGGTCGCTGGACTTGTGGTCGCCAGATTCAAGGAGCGCATCCGCTCACTGTATTTTCGACCGGCTAGAATTTCTTGCATGTTTTACTGCTTTCTGAGCTCTGTGTTGTTTTTACGGCATATAACTTTACCAATCGTTAAGAGAATGGATGCAGAAAGGCTTCTACAGGTTAGTGGATTTTATTTAATGCAGTCTTGAAATATTATTAGGGTGTAAAGAGACTGTCAATGACGGTGTTCTGGGTAGCCCGTATTTGTAGTTGTAGTCCCATCTGTTCGTTTTGATGTTTTATTTTAATGGGACAACAATAGTGTATGTTCAAAATCCTATCTAGAAAGCCTAGATTAACGTAAAGCTTGTTGTTAAATCATACTAAGCCTTTTTATTTGGTATTTGCAACTTGTGCTTTTGTCTAACAATTATTAATAATGAAATTGGATCTAGTCAAGACATGGTGGTGTAGTCTACTCTAGATCTAGACCTCTACACCATGTAACAGTTTGTTTGAATTTCCAAATTTTTGGGAATACTAATTTGTTTTTGTCGAAGAGATTATTTACACGATAAGTTTTACTTATACTATATTTTTTCAGGAAATTGATTGTAATTCTTAGATTAGAAATTAGTTTGACCTATGGTATTTACTGTTACGACTTACGAGGTAGGCTATGACCTATCAACATGTTTTTTTTTTTCTTTTCTTTCCAATTCTAGATTTCCAAGAGGACATCATTCTTCTGAAGGAATTCCCAGCAAACATGAGAAGAGATTGTTTTACGCCCAGCCAGTATTCAAGTTTATGTTCCAACCACTTTTTAGAGGAAAGCAGAGAAAAGCTTCGATCCTACTGGGCAGGCAATTTAACTGTGTAGATTCAGGCATTTTCTTGTCCTTGTCGTCAGAAGCTTCACCACAAAGATGCTTTCTCATGTACTGATTTAAAGATTGATGCATCTGATCCATTTTAGTATGATGCAATATGTTTTGTTTTTTATCACTATGGAAGTGCATTCTGTTTACTTTTTGTGCTCATTTGATACTTTGCAATATGCTCATGCAACGCAACTTCAGTCACTGAAATGATATTCAAGTTTGTGCCTATTTCCTTAACTTGCCTTAATTTGCCATTTTCAGAGATTACATGTATATTGTAAATACATATATATGTATATGTATGTTTTGTACTTAAGTGTTGTACAGTTGCAATAGTTTTGTACTTAAGTATTGTACAGTTGCAATAGTGGAAGATTGATAAATGTATGAGTGGTGCTCATCTCAGCTTGATGTAATATAGCATGATGCAAAATAATGTCTTTAAGAGAATCCTTGCTTTCACAGCTGAGTGTCATGATCAGGACACATCACTGATTTGGGTTTGGTGGATGTAGATTCCCAAGTCAATTTTTTTTCTTCTTAAAAGTACTCCATGTCTCATGAAGTATCACAAGTGCAGAATTTATTTCATTATCAAATGTCACACCAGAATATTTCAACTGCCAATAAATCATTACCATTCTACTTTGCTGCAGTATGAGTTGCCCAGAAAAATGGAAAGTGATAGGTGGGATACATGCATGAGTGGTACTTATTAAGTAAAATTTGCGGCAGCATGTTGCACAGTTTACCGCTGTAATAGGTTCATATGTATGAGCTGTGATTCTATTGTGACATGCTCTAGTTTACTTGCCTTTGTTGTGCCTTTTCACAATTTTATGCCAATTATTTCCAGTGCATTTTCATTAAGACACAGTTGAAGAAACATAACGCTGTGTAGAATGTAAACTATACTTTTATTTTTTTCTCTTGTTTGGGTTAGTGTGAAAACATAAAGTATTCATCATGGATATTGAAGAACGATCACCATTAGAATTTAAAAGGAGTTCTGAATTTTTCAATATAAACCTGTCGACATATGTACCTATTTGTTTGAAAATATGAATTGTTTGTGCTAAGTTTGTTTATCAAGAAATGTTTTGTGCATTGGTGTAACTCACAGAATACAAAGGAAAAAGAATTTTGAACTTGACTAGAAAAATATTCTGACAAAATTATGTAATACATGTACATGTAACGTGTCTTGTAAGTTGACTGTTTTTGTTGCATTTTATGCTATTGGGCTTATATGATGATCATATAGCAATTGACTCCATCGGGGCCGTACGCAGATTTTTTGGGGGTGGGGGGGGGGGGCAAGACGTGTAAAAACTTTAAAAAAGGCCCAAATGCTAGGGAGCAAAGCCACTGAGCTGGTCACGAGGGCTTTTTTGCATTTTTCAAAAATTCTGGGGGCCCCCCCCCCCCCCCGCTGCGTACGGCCATGGACTCCATGTAATGTACGTACTGAGTAGGGAAAAAATATTTCTGTACAGGGCTTTTTCCTACTGTTCAGTTCATTCCGAATTACATTTTGTATTGAACCTAATGACAATTTTATGGAGGCTTTTGCAACTTACAAGGGCTATTTCTTTTACATTTGGGGGCAATTCATCTGTAGCCCTCCAGTAATTTTTCCCCTACTAATTCCCTACTAAGTAATTAATTGGAGGTTCATAGTGTATTCCCTAATTTATTACTTGTTACTTGCCAATGTGTTTGCCAGTTTCTACATCACCATTTTCACATTATTGCTGTTACTGATAATGTGAACCTTGAATTTTTCTTGGAGGAAAGAATAAACATTTAACGTTACTTAATTGAAATAATCTGTAGCCTGTTAAATTTTATTTGGGTGGCATAGTTTCGCAAATTCTCTTTACATATCTTTTGTCCTTTTGGTTGTTTGTATGTCTGTTTGACTGTTTGTTGTTTTTTGTGAAGTGCGCTGAAATATATGAAGTTGATTGAGTAAATGTTTGTTTAAGCATTTGTGTAATGAAGAATGACATCGTGTGTGTGAGTTTATATGTAGTGTTGGGAGGACTGACCACGTAAATGATAGTACATGTGCATGTACTATGATTGTGTGAAAGTGACTTATAAGTCTCCCTCCCCCCCCCCCTCCCCAGAGGGAAAAAAAAAATCAAAGTTTAATCGACTTTTTAAATTCAGATTTTCAAAATCACGGGGTATGAATGAATTTGGACAAATTATGGTTAGGATGTTCATTGAAATACATGTACAAATCACATCCCTCCGGCTCTGTTTTTAAAAATGGAAAAAAAAATAAAACAATACTTCATTCCACGTATTTTTGTTATTTTATGAGAAGCTCCCTCCCAAAATATTAAAAAAATCAAATTAGATAAGGAAATGTGTCTTGAAAGAGAACCCAAACTTAAAGAAAACTGACAAGAAAATTATAAGGAAACTAACTGTTAAAAAGAAACTGAGGTACTAAAATGGAGAATAACGTATTATCTTGAAAGAGTTAATTAGAAGCTTTCTTTATTCATCTTGGCCAAAAATAATAACTTATACTGCCGTTGTGCAAGTAGATAATGCACACAATCAATTGGCTTATGAATAGGTAGGCCAACCTCAGAATGCATGGCCTCTTTGGAGAAAATTTCAAAACAGAAATTGACAGTGTCATATACGGTCGAGTGGACTTGCCGAAGAGACCGAGGACTAAGCAAGATGGCGGCGTGTGCACTCAAGCGAATCGCCCAGCGGGTCCGACGGCGATACCGCGATGCGTGCTTTGTGAATGGGTATGCGCCTTCTACGTCTTCTATTTCTGTGATTTCTCCATGTTGATCTCATTATTTTGATATCAAATGTTTGGTATCATTTGATAGAGAAAGTTCTGATCTACTTTTTTGATAACGTTGCATGACATGTTTCTGAGAGGGAAAAGAAATAGGAAGTAAATAGCTAATGCTTGTCAAAATTTTATGAAACGAGTGAGTATTTCCCATTGAAAATGAATGGGAAGCTGATTTTTACCCATTTTTGGCAATTTTTCAAAATTTACAAGTTGATCTGAATTTCAAATCAGTATAAAACTTATATCAACTGAAAGAGAATACATTGGGCTATCTTTTCATTGATGAGGCCCTGCATAAAAATAAAAATTGAAAATGTAACGGTCTGATAAACGTCATTATTTGCACGGTATCCCTGTCCATGTGTATATTACAGAGCAAATGGGCAAAAAGGGGCAGAAAATTATCGTTAGTTTGGATGACTCTATCCTTTGATAGAAAAGTCAGAAAATGCTGAAATTTAACCATGTGTAATCTGATACACTATTCTTATCAAATATGTGAAGAAAAAAAAAATCCAGAGGGGAAAAAAAAAAAAAAAAACCCTGAAGCTCGAAATAGAAAATTTCTGTGGACACCCTACTTGTGGCGAATTGATGTCAAATACTGTTAGAGTTTTAATTGGTAAAATATTGGTCTGGTGTTAGATAAATATTGTGAACCGGCACAATGTGAAGGGCTTTCTTTTGCAATAAGTCAGTAGAGCTGATTTTTTTTTAAATTTTATTTTTATGTTACTGGTGGCCCATACTAAATTGCAATATGTTATATACGGTAATATCAATGACTTATACGGTATAATGAGCATTTTACCGGGGATATATTCCTTTGCCTTATACAGCATTCCAACATTCCTAGAAATAGAAGTAGTTATATGACGTATAGGTGCGTTCCAAATTAAATTTTCATCGATAATACACCCCCAAATTTGGGTTGTTGCTTTCTTTCGAGAGGTATATTATCTATAAGTATGTTGCAAGGAAAATCATTAACATGAGAATTAAAGTGTTTGAAATAAATGCAATTAGTTTTTATTGATATTAAGGGACAATTTATTGCATTTAAACCACAAAGATAAATTTGGTAACTCATTAAGTGTATTTACTAGGGTATGCAAGCTTTTATTTGGGCAGAAGATGTTAGTGTAATCTGCAAATAATATGAAGGATAAGATAAACGTTGTATTGGTTAAATCATTAATATATATTTAAAGAAAAGAAAATCAATAGCGGACCTAATATTGATCTTTGTGGATCATCGCAATTGATTGGTAGAAAATTTGAAGAATCATCATTATACACTACATATTGTTGTCTGTTGGATAAATAACTCCTAAACCATGAGAGAGCAACTCCACGAATTCCACTAGAGTAAAAATCTATCAAAAGCTTTTGATAAGTCCATGAATCCTCCTAGTACATGCTCTTTACTGGCCGTGGCATTTGTTATTTAATCATATAATTGTACTAGAGCTAGGTCGGTTGAATGACTTTTTCTGAAACCATAC
>CM057164.1:18111060-18154571 GCA_029962745.1 Echinometra lucunter
ATATAGAAACAAATAACACCTTGAATTTTCAATGCGTTATTACATCCAGTAGGTGAAAAGAAATAACTCTTGAGAGTATCTTACAAAAAAAAAAAAAAAATAAGCAAAGCAGAAATGCAGTCCAGTCATTCTTGTACTATGGTACAGTAGAATTTAAAAAAAGAGAATTTGAAAAGGACTGCAAATTCTTAAGATGGAAAGCTTTCATGTTGTAATGTGTGTTAATAGATACTTGAATAGCAAGAGTATGTATGCTTAAGTGTCTGTATGTTTGGGTATTAAAAAGGAAAACAAAGTGTTTTTTTCTCTTTCTTCTTCCCCCAATTGATGCAAGGATGAATTTGAAATAAAAGAGTAGCCTGAAATGTATTAAGAAAGGCAAGTTTATTGTCTTGAAGCATTGATTAGGAACACAAAGTATTGTATTGCATTTTTGTTCTTCATTACACAAATTAGGCCAATAGAATTAGAGAAATGGCCATCAGCATGCTCACATGCTTTAGGAATGTTGCATAAATACCAAAGGAGAGACACTGAAGTTTTTTTTTTTTTGTTTATTATTAGGAACATGAGGCATTGATTGAGGTATGGTGACTTGCGTTAGGAGTTGCGCTTGGTCGCATCTCTTGTTCATGCTTGCATCAGTTGGGTAAACCAAAGTGAATTCAAACAAATAAGTAACAGTTGGGATCTCTATTTCTTCAGCAATATGAAAAAAAAAAAAAACAATTCTTGAGAGTTTCTTAGAAACAACAACATTTGCAACATTACTGCAACTCTGCAATGATATATATATGAGCATAATGGAAGTAGAAATGTTATTTCTGACGATGGTCCAACAACCATAGGTTTGAAATTTGTCTTGTGATAATGTTACTTGAATACTTTCTGTATATTACAAGTGCTTATTTGTTTGGATTTCAAAAGGGAACAATAAAGATTTTCTTATTAATGCAGGGTTAAATCTGAAACAATCAAAGGGCAATGCCATGATATATGCTCACCAACGAGAGGATTGTTGTGTAATATTGAAAAGAGGGACACGATGATTGCTTTTGTGTTTGATGGAAATGGGAGTGATTGATTAGTAGGGGTATAAACAACAATATATGAAAGCATTATTGGTGAGTTGAGCAAGATTGTATCTCATTTTCACCCTTGCATTAATTAAGTAAACTAAAATGCGTATACAACTTGGTGAAATTATATCAACGAGCAATACTGACTTTTTTTCTCACATTCACAAGAAGAAAGGGACGTAAGTCTTGAGTTTCTTACAAAAGAACAGCATGTTGAATACCGCAATTCAGACATTTTGTATAGAGCATTCATACATTTAAAAAGGAAGTTTAGAGAATGTATAACAATTTCAAGATGTGGAAACGGGCCTATTATTGAAATAGTTTGCTTTTTCATATCTTTTGGCGCGTGTATGCTCCAAGTGTTTGTTTGCTTAGTTTTTAAGAAAGAAAAGAATACCAGGTGTTCCTTTATGTAAGATGGAACTAAATAGTCAAAAGGAGGATATCCTCGATACAATGTCCAAAACTGCATGGTTTGTTGATTTGAACCAATGATTAGGTACATTACCAGCAGTGGAATTTATTGCCACATAAGTATTTTGTCCTTTATTCCTGGCATTAATGATGGAAACTAGAGTGTTTTTTTTTTCTTTTTAAGTATAAACACCTTTAATATGCTAATATGGAATCCATATCAGGACTAGCTTTTCTAACATTGTTATATAGGATCGGGTATTTAGTTAAGAAAGGTGAATCTCAGGACTGTTTGATTTTTTTTATCTATAGAGACAGGGGGTTGGGAGTGCTTTGGGGCCGTGTTTGGCTATGTTTCAATGGAAGCGCGTGTCATTGTTTCCTTGTGTTGTTTTTGTCGGGGATATAGCCGTGTTATCCCCGGCGGAAGCAATGCGGGTGGGTAGTGGTGCGTGTCTGGGTTGGTGCGGCCGAGCAGGGTCCCGAGCGTTCCTCCCCTTGTTTCTATTATATAAGTTCTTATTAACAGGAAAAAAATATTCCGGCTTAGTAGATATAAGTTTAAAATTAAACTATTAATGTGGTTTATGCTGATGGAATGCCAGTTTTTTTCTTTATATTTAATAAGACAAAGAAAAAAGTCAAGAAGGGGTATATTTTATTATTGGAAATACTACAGCAACCTGTAAGTAGGGTGAGCTGTGAGGGAGTTCTCTGCTTTGGAGAGGTCGTATAGATGGGATTCCTTCCCTTCTTTTTTTACCTGCAGGGAATTACGAGCACTTATTTAGGATTTTTAGAGATAATGTTCTACATGGAAGGGATAACAATACTCGAATGATCGACATTCATTTTTGTTTTAAACAATGGCGCAATAAATTAGATTTTATCATTCAATTATGTACTGTGTTACACTAGGAAAATCTAATCCTCACTCTCCCTATAAATAGCATAGTGAAAATCTTAGTTTTTATACAAAAAAATGGTGGAATGATCTTTTTTAGATTTTTTTATGAATAGATGTTTAAATTGTAATTTTGTTTCCTTAAATGTTAGAGGAATAAGAGAATGCGCGAAAAGGGGACGAATATTTTCATGGTGCAAAGAAAAAGGGGGATGTAATTTTTTTACAGGAGACGTATAGTACAAAAGAAGTAGAGGATAGATGGAGTTCTGGGTGGGAAGGGTCATGTTATTATAGCCATGGAACAAATCACAGCAAAGGAGTACTCATTCTTATCAAAATTTCGCTAGACTTTAAACTTATAAATATAAAACAAGATGATGAAGGGCGATACATACTCATTGATTGTGAAATCCAAGGACATAGAATGGTCCTTTGTAATGTATACTTACCGACGAGGGATAAAGAAAATCATCAAATAAATTTTTAAAGGATATGATTATAGAGTTTAAAAAAATTAATAGTTTGTAACCAAACCTGTTTAATGGGAGGAGATTTAATATTATTATGAATTCTGATTTAGATTATAATGGAACAGTGAAACAAAAATTACATGACAAGGTTAGTAAAGAAGTAGAAAATTTTATGGAGGAACTACAATTGATAGACATATGGAGGGAGAGAAATCCATTGAAAAAGACAATTTACCTTCACTAAAAATAATCCATTTATGCAAAGCAGATTAGATCATTGGCTAATATCAGATGATTGGTAAATGTTGTTATTAGGTGCAAAATTTTACCATCTATAGCTCCTGACCATTCAGCTATATTTATGTTCTTGTATGATAAAACTGATAAGGAAATGCGTAAAAAGAATGGTTCTTATTGGAAATTTAATAATAGCCTGTGTGGTAATGTAGAATATGTGAAAAAAATGAAAATAGAAATACTTACATTAAAGGAGAAAATAAAAACAGAAGTTAAAGATAGAAGAGTTGTATGGGATTATTTGAAAATGAAAATAATGTCTTTCACAAGAACTTTTTCGAAAAAACTGGCTAAGGAAAAAAAAAAATAAAAGAGAATCTCTCGAAAAGGAATTGGAATGTTTAGAAAGTAGTTGCGTAAATTCAGTAGATGAAGAATTAATTAAAAAGATAGAAAAGAAAAGGAAAGAACTTGCAGACAGTTACGATTACATTAATGAAGGTATTAAAATTCGGTCTCGTGCGACATGGTACGAAAGTGGAGAAAGGGATACAAGGTACTTTAGTCAACTATTACAATCTAACAAAAGAAAAGTACTATAACAAAATTAGTTAAGGTAACGGAGAAATTACTGAAAATGAGAAGGAAGTTTTAAATGAAATTAAATCATTTTATACCCACCTTATGCAAGGGAATACACGGAAGATTTTAGGGATTTCTTTAAAAATGTACCAAACGTTATCATCTGAAGATTCTGAAGCTGTGAAGGGGATATACTAGAGGAGGAGTGTATTTCGGTACTGAAAGAAATGAAGCAAAATAAATCCCCTGGAAACGATGGGTTAACAGTTGAATTTTATTGTACATTTTGGGCTGAAATAAAGGATGTATTGATTGGGGCATTCAATGAAGCTTTTGTTCTTGGAGAACTTTCTGCATCACAAAAACAAGCAATTATTATTTTATTAGCTAAAGAAGGGAAAGACCCACATTACGTAAAGAATTATAGACCCATTTCGTTATTGAATACAGATTATAAGATCATATCCAAAGTTTTAGCAAAACGAATTAAAGAGGTTTTGGAGAGCGTTGTGTTAGCAGATCAAATAGGATTTATTAAAAACAGGAATATAGGAGAAGCTATTAGATTAATTGATGATATGCTTTTTCATACGTTATATAATAATATCCCTGGGTATATGATAGCAATTGATTTAGAAAAAGCCTTTGATTCGATATCCCACAAATTTTTACATCAAACATTAGGTTCATTCGGTCTTGGCCAGCAATTTCGCAAATGGGTCAAAATATTATATACAAATAGCCAAAGTTGTATTTTTAATGGGGGAGATTCTACAAGCTATTTCATGTTGAAAGAGGGGTAAGGCAGGGAGATCCGCTTTCACCATATCTTTTCATTTTATGCATTGAAGTATTAGCGCATAATATAAGATATAATAATGATGTTAAAGGAATTTCCTTTGGAAAGGAAGAAGTAAAACAGGTTATGTATGCAGATGATATGTCTATATTTGTCCGAGATCTAGATTCAGTAAAAAAAGTAATAGAAATTTTAGAAAAATTCAGAAAAGTGTCAGGACTCAAAGTTAATAACGATAAGACGAAGGTTTTATTATTAGGTTCCTCCCAAGGAAAATCATATGATTTATCTTTTGGCCAAAAGGTGGATTTTATAAAGATTCTCGGTGTATTTTTTTCTTTAGATGTAGAAATAAAAGAAAGATTGAATTATAAAGAAATATTAAGTAAAATAAAGAAATTGTTAAACTGGTGGAAGCAAAGAGACTTAACTTTGATGGGCAAAATACAACTATTAAAGCAGTTTATCTTTTCAAAATTCATATATGTGGCATCTCTTACACCAATTCCAGAATGGGTTTATGTTGAGCTTGATCAGTTGACTTTTACTTTTTTGTGGGGTGGCAGAAATAAGATTAACAAAGAACGATGTATTTAGATTACCATCAAGGTGGCTTGAAAATGATGAATTTTCAATGGTTAATAAAGGCACAGAGAGTTATGTGGATTAAAAAACTAAAAGAAAATAATGCAATGAAATGGAAACAATATTTCAATTATGCCACAAAACATCTGGGAGGAAATTTTATATTTTCATGTGATTACTTGCTTGGATTGTTGGAGATAGCATTGCCGCAATTTTATATAGATTTGTTAGAAGTATGGATAGAGACGAAGGATTTTCGTTTAAATCTGAAACATTTAAAGGAAATGAGATATTTTTTAACAATAAATTTGTACGAATTGAAGGGAAATGCATATTTAACCAAAAAATATATGAAAAAAATATTTACAGATTGAAACATATTATGGATTATGATGGAAACTTAAGGCCATTTTCGTACTTCCAAGGACAGGGTTTAAACATAAATGATTTTCATTTGATAGAGTCAATTTATAAAACTTTTCCAGTCAGCTGGAAACGAAATATGAAAATAGATAGCAAAGAGGCTTCTCTTAGGGAAGAAATATCATTTATATCTGGAAAAAGAATTTTGTCAATGGAGGAGTTAGTATCTAAAAACGTTTATGCAAATTTTATGAAATGCAACTTCTCAATACCTGATGTTTTCGAAAGGTTAAAAAACAAATATAGTTTCTCTTATGAAAGATTGAACACATTTTTATGAGACCAAGACAATGTACTCTGAACAGTAGATTAAGAGAATTTCAGTTTAAAATGTTACACGGCATTGCTTATACAAATCATCACTTGTTCCGTTTTAAAATCTCACAAAATAACCTTTGTTGTTATTGTAAAAAAGAGGAGGAAACATATCGCCATCTTTTTTTGGAATGTGAATATGCTTGTCTGGTTTGGGATAATTGTAAGGAGATGTTTGGTTTTATTTCTACGGGTAGTTTAAGCTGGGAGGAAATTCTTGTGGGGGTAGAATTAAAGGACGAAGGAAAAGAACGCTTAATCAATCACTTTTTAATCTTTGTTAAATTTTTAATCTTCAAAGGGAGGGAAAAGGGTGCACTTATAACCATGGATGAAATTAAAAGGAAATTTAAAGAAGAAGAATGGGAAGAAAGAAGGCTGGCGCTAGGTAGAGGCAAGATGTCTCTTCATTTAAGGAAATGGGAAAATCTTAATTAAAAGAATAAATAGGGAGAGTGAGGCAAAGGTATACATACGAGAGACAAAGCCACAAAACAAAATAAATAAAAACACAGAAAAAAAATAATACGGAGAATTGCAGTCCCTTCCATGTAGAGTATAGGCATAAAGGGGAGAATGCTCCTAACCTGGGGACGGAGGGGAGGGGGGGGGTGGGAGGTGGAACAACATTTTTTTTTCTCTCTGATCATGTCATATATTTTGTTAATATTTCATTTTGTAATTGCTGAAACGCATTAGTATTAATTTCTAGTATTTTTGAAGTTTGATGTATAAGTTGTATAATTATATTGTAATGGATTTATTGTATAATTTATAATTATGTTTCAAATAGTTTGTACAAATTGTTTATAGAATCTGATTGTGTATTTTGATTTGAGAGAATGTAATAAAACATCCTTAAAAAAAAAAAAATACAGAATGGAGATGAAAGACATCTTTTATGTCATCATAATTCGATTTACTTTTTTCTTCAAAGCTCTGTATTAAAAAAATGAAATAATGTGATAAGAAAAGGTGATTTTTTCTTGAATCCAAAAAGACTTGGTAAATTCACTTTTAGCTTCACTAAATTATTAAGGATCCCATTCACCCTCACTTCTGGAGCGCTCCAGGGGAACAGTAGGACGGTAGATCGTGGACTATGTACATTCACTTCGCAGAGCCATCCAGCGTGGAGCTCTCCTTGACTGTCAAAGCGATCTCAATAAAAATCTGTACATATTTCTTTTAACCTCACAAGGTCCGCCGCCAGTACCAGCAGAAAACATTGACATAAACATGATGAAGCTGTTTTTACATGCGCTGATGAACTATTCTGGTTTACAATGGAGTTTGCTATAAGTGTTTCAACTAGAAAATTGTACGTATAATAATGTATTTTTTAAATTTTGAATATTTTGATTGTTTAAAATTTATAATGCTGCCCACCCCCCCCCCCTCCCCATTTTCATTATAATGCACTGGGCTTATAAAACTCATGCCCTACTCATTGTTAAATGAGGTCATAATTTATGCGGATGCGAAACTATGCAAATCAATAATATATTTCAGATCACAAAATTAACACGTTCGCAGTTTTGCTGCTCCCCATCAGCAGTGTTCTGAATCATTATTGTCCAAACACCTCATTAAGCTGTACATGATCAGAAGGCGGTGGCAGTCATTATACTTATGCATATTAAATTCACCGGCGAAACCCTCACTTCAAAGGGCCTGTGATCGTCGATAGTACATGATTAATAGGTCCATGATCAGCCTGCCTGATTTATCTCATTTGCTTTTTATTTTCGTCATTTACTAATCATCACCATTAATCTATGACTCGAAATAAGAAGCACAGGACAACGAACGCAAGAGTCCTGAACAAAACGTTTGCCTAACGCGTGGATGTCGATCGGGGGGGGGGGGGGGTGGGGGCTGGAGGATGGGGAACATATTCCCCCCCCCCCATATTTTGGGTGGGGGTGGCCTGTATTATCATCCTCCCCAAATAACTCAGCATCAAAATATGACATGGCCCCTGTCAACTCGTTGTAAGCTCAAAGCCTGGTAATTGTATATATTATAGCTATCTGGCAATGTGTGACAGCTGCTTTAAAGAAGGGGAAAACAGATTTGCCCATCTTCAGGTTCCGCCTATACTATAAGTGCATGTCACGCACCTCACACCTGGTCTGAATCCCTTGCCAACTGTAGAAAACACTTTAGCTTTGCCTGTTTACCACAGCTATCAGATTACAGAACCCATACTACTTTCAATGGCTCATCGTGTCTTCTTACCGGGTTTAAAACCCGTATATCTCCCGAAAGGGTCTGGAAATGCTGATCGGATCCGCCATACAACACACGAAGGAATGGGAGTCCTATTTCCTTTCCCCTCTTTTCCATAAAATCGACTGGTAAATTTTTGGTAACAAAGGCGACGGATTTTACTGCAAAAGAGAAACGAAAAAGTATAGAACCAAATGATGCACACTGAACAATTCGAATGCATATAAAAATTTTACCGGTGCATAAGCAGAAGATGATCCATCATTTCTTGTCTGAGAGGGGGACGCAATGTGTTAGACATCATTCAAGTAAAGAATGTATTCTTTTATGTTTGGTAACACATCTATTATTGGCTTTTGAAGAAAATCACAACAAAAGGAGCAAAGGGAAGAACAAGAAACAGCGTCACCAAGTGGAAAACTGAAAGAGAAAATGTGGGTATGCAGATTAACAATAACTAAGTTTCTTCTTCTGTTTGACAGATTTTTGGTGTTCTTTGAAGTTATTCTTTGATTTTTGCAAGGTATGTCTACACTTACTCGTTGCGCAATGCCTTTCGTTTTGGATGATTAAAGCTGACACCGCTAGGGATAAATCTGCTATAAAAATTGTAGCTTTCTGCCAGACAACCTCGAGAAGTATGCAGTATGTCCTTACAGCACACATTTTCAGTCTCTGTCTTCATTTCCAGGCAATTGCCACAGCGACACTTTTTCGTTGATGTTAAATTTCCGACATTCTTGCCGGCAGATGACATCGTAGCTTTTGTAAAGACAGAATAAAGGAAAGGTCGATAAGAGGGACGGACTGCATGGGACTGAGATTTGGTTGAGGAATTTCAGTTGAACCGGTCGACTAAACAAGCAAGAAACATATCAAGGGGTCCCCACGCGGAAAAAAAAATGATTTGGCCAATGGAGAAAATTTCCGACACTCAAGATGTCTTGTCAATCTATGGAGCTATTAATAGCTCCATGGTCAAACCCTGACTTTATGTACTATGTGGAAATGGGAGTTGAACGTTTCCGATGTCTTGACGTGAGATTTTGAAAAACGACAACCCTGTCAAGGAATCACCAGTGATTTTTCAACACCGAGCCTGTTCGTTTTAGACATTATCAACATGACCACTGAGATATTGTATACTTATTGCCCTTACGATAAGGTCATGCTCTTTTCGTACATTATAATATCGGCGAAGGCAAATTCGTTCTGTTGCCGCAACTGGTTATTCTTTAAACTGACGTTTATTGTTATCACAGGAGTAAGATATTAAACCGCAGTAGGCGGACACAATAGATATTTACCATCAGATTCATCTGATGAATGACAGGTCTGCACACCACATGGCAAAATACTTCTGTTTGGTTCTGGAAAACAGATTATGAAAATAATGCTGTTGTAGAGAAATTGTTGGCAATGCATAGCAAACAAAACACAAAGTCAAATAACAACCACAGAATAGGTTTAGGAATTCGCACATGCTTCACGAGAAAGTGTGACGTATGATTTATGTAAATGAGTAAACGATATCATGCCTGTCTTCAAATCATGATAATATAAATGAATCCAATTGAATAAACGCCCCTCTTGCTGTGGCGTACCCATGGAGGAGCAAGGGGCACATGCAGCAGGACTCTTGAAAAAAAACCACCACAACAAACACCCCCCTCCAAAAAAAAAAAAAAAACGAAAAAAAAAAAAGGGGGGGAACGGAGAAAAGGGAGAAAAATATAAACCTCAAGGACTATATGTACATCTCCAAATTCTCAAGGTAAATTTCAATAAAGACAGAAATTGTATAGGTCAAAAATTGCACAATTTTTAAAAAAAGATTAGTTGCTTGTCTACACTGGTTTTGTTTGCAGTAATGTCTAGTCTGAGACAGCTGCTGATCCAAGAATTTGAAATAGGAGAGGCGCCAGCGGCGAGGGAGGGGAGCGACCGATTGGGGGTGTGGGAGGGGCTTGTCCATCCTCCAGCGGTAAGTCCTTTTGATGAAAAAAAAATCATATGCGAAAGTCGCATTTTTAAGAGCAATTTTAGAGCAAAAGCTCTTACTCAACCATTGTCCGAGGAGTAAAAAAAAAAATAATAATGATGATAATAATCTCAAAAGAGAAGGGGCGCGCACCCTTGGCTCCCTTACCTGAACCCGCTACTGTGAGATGGTCTGAAGTCAGTGCGGAGCAAAATATTTTACAAAAGATTTGATATTGGAAAAAAAAAACAATTCTTTTTGCTTCGCTCCCTATTTTGTATGTTTTATTGTAACAAGAAATTTGAAGAAAATCACAGATACGGCCAATTACCACCTGAACTGTTGAAAACAGGAAACGTGTAGATGACAACCTTACTGTTTTACGAATATGCTCAATAGTAAAAAAAAACAAAACAAAAAAAAAACATATCTAATATATTTAATTATTGATACTAATTGTTATTGCAATACTTCAAAGAAGAAAATGGAAAAGGTTTGTTCGATCTAACCGTCTCCTATGCAATGATACAGATTAGATCAGTACCTAAGATCAGTTACTACAATCAATGACTTTCAGTTAAATATTTGGCTCATACAGCAGGTGTAGAGGATTTACTGATTAAAACATTTGCAAATGTTCCATTAAAAATCTTAATCTATGGCTACCTAGCTATTAATATATCCGGACTATATTCTTTACGTATTTTCATTAATTTTGCAGTCAGGTCCGAAAAATGTCCTTTCATTTCCAGCGCGCGTCAAGCAATTTCTTTCTGCAATTGGGCATATTTGCCATAGTAGGAAAGGACATAAATCAGCAGATTGCGCTTTTTAGTACACTCATTTCGTGAAAAAAGGGCCGAACCCACCACCAATTACAACAGAAAATATTCCAGTTGTTCTAGTATCATAAAGATACACCTTATTTCCTTATAGCGTATAAAAGTGTTGAAAAATTATACCCTAAATTATTTTGAATGTTCTGTAACACCAAGGATGTTATTATGCACATATGATCTGCGAAGAAGGGTCAATGGGATACACTCAAATGCTCATTCTTTGTTATGCAGTTATGTGCTTGCTCAATACAGCAACGTGCATTCATGGATGGGGGGGGGGGGGGCGTGCCACCTGTGCTCCTCCCCGTAATTACACCACTGCTTCACAACTTGTGCCAAGTTTAAAAACAACTGTATGCAGTATGCGATGCCAATAATTAGACTTCGATCTAGCGCTACCTGCAAATGGAAATAAATATTTCAAATAAGATTACCTTCACAATTTCATTAATTGTTTCAATAAACTTATCAAAGTAATTTTTTCTCACTCGTCCCCAGGAGCGTAGATAGGGGGTGGGGGTGGGGGGGGGGGGGGGTGAGGAGACCCACCCCCAGATTTTGAATTAGACTTATATATGTGTGTACATAGATATGTACTAATAAGTTAATCACCCCGCCCCCAGGTAAGAGGACCTGCTTATGCCTATGGCCGTTGATAAAAGTGCTGTGTAATCTAAAAAGAAATTGATGGATTCACGTCAATTCGATATTCACAAATTAATAGAGGCAGAGGCAATTCTTTGCTGCTTCATCAAATGTTTGTTTGTTTGTTTCTTTTTTCCCCTTTCTGACACTTTAGTCCGATGTCATTTCTTAGAACATTGAGTTACAGTGTCACCTCAAGTTTTAAGAATATTTTCAGAATACTTTTAGTTTTTTAAAAATGATTTCACGCTATATCCTTGCTATTTTTGTTCTCTGCGATAATCCTTATCTATTTTTCCTCATTGTTCTATACATCCGCATCTATAATTTGAAATGGTTCATTTGCCTTCTTCAGAAGGCGTTTTGCGCAGAGTAATCCATATATCAATACGTAGAGAGCCAACCGTTCGAGCCCTCAGCAGGGTTAGGCAACAACTGAACAAAAGAATGAGGGCAACTGAAACTGAATCGTCTATGTTCAGATGTTGATGGTGGGCTCTGTTGGTGATTATGCACAGCAGGACATAACTGGCAATAATTTCTAGCATTTTTCATAACTTTCCCCAATATGGGTTCCTTAGAACTTTTCTCGTGTTATTAAGAGCATTGTAATGACACAAGAACAGCTGAAACCTTTTCTGTTGCAATTAGTGGTGGGTCATTTTTACTAAATGACTGTACTTTTTTAAAAGGGCTTATAATTGCTATTCCCCCTTTTTCAGTTTGTTTGCTAAGCAAACTTGTATTATCAGCTATCTGAGCATACCAAGCAATGGCATGCCTTCAACTTTTCATGTAACAAGAAATTTTCAAAAGAAAAGCTGTGAGGTATATGAATCACTAACCTATTTCCAGGTTCCAATAATGTAGCAATATAAGTTTTCCCGAACATGTTCATTAATATTAACTTAATCCAACTATATGTTGTTTAGAAACCCTGAGGGGGGGGGGGGGTGATTTCGAATTTCATTTCCCCTTTGAGAAAACTAAACCTTAATCTGTAGGCTATTTGAAAATTTAAAAAATGGACTTCATTCTACCATTACCCCAATTCATGTTCATGCAAGAGTTGAAGATCTTTAAGCTCTTGCGTGACTTGAGGAAATCAATGTGACAATATCCACCAGGAAGGAGTGAAGGACACAATATAGCCAGCATTTCCTTATACATGTATGTCAGTGTATGTGTTTCATCATTTAACCACTTTGGGATAATTGTTTCTATTTTGTTAGATTTTACTTGAAAACCATCACATCCCAGCATGACATCTGTGGCATGAAAGTAGCGCTGTCGGAATTTTCAGTTTCCTTCTGAAGTGTTTTCAACAATCTAATGTAGGCATATTATGTAATTGTTAAATGATTAGCTCATTTTCTTAGAAATAAGATAAAAAAAACATATATAAAAAGCATATAGAAGAAATTGTAAAACTGAATGTACAACCCGCTAAACTGAATGCTAGTGATGAATGATTTCTAGTTTCTCGTCTGGATATTTTCAAACTGAGGAAGGGGCTTCCGTGTTTGATATTTGATTTATTTTGCGGAAAAGGAAATGCTATATTGGGACAAAACAAATTTCCTCCTTTTTCTTCTTTTAGATATTACTTTTCGATATTTCATTGATATAAACACTTAAGAGGCTCAAGACAACGTGAGAATGAATGATATCGATGACTGTTTGTAACCTCATTGTCTAGATGCACTCAGATGGAAAATGATTTCAGAACGAAAATAACAAAATAACAAAGATTTTGAGGCTCACAGAAAGAAAGGAAGGAGGAGGGGACGAGAAACTAAGATTTATTTTCATTTGGCCTAAGAGACATCAAAATGATAATGGTGATGATGATGATGATGATGATGATGATGATGACTATATAATTATAATGATAACAATAACAATAATGATAATGATGATGATGATATGAAAGCATTTAGCATGCCTTAGTGTGAACTGTATTATTATTATAGCATTTACACAAATAACATTGCATAATATACAATAAACCTGATCAGAATAGGTTAATGTACAAAGTTATAGAAAGGAGTAAAGAGGCTTTGGTCATGCAAAAACATCACATGTATAGTAAAAACATGAAAAAGAGGAAAACCCCGGGATAAATGAAGGAATGCAACCTGAAAAAATGCATTAACAAAAATTCATAATAAATAAACCATTACCTGTATTTTCTTGCTCATTGTTGTTGTAATCTCTCAATGCAGCCTCCATGTTAGTCTGTATAATAACAACCATAGTATGTATAATTCTTCCTCGGTGCCCTCAAGAAATGAAAGGCAGCTTCTCTACTTTTTAAATGCTGTTTTTAATGCTATTTTAATATAATTATCTTGACATCTGCCTAAGTATAATGTCAACAAATGAAAATTTGCGGTAAATATTAGAGCTTTTTTCAATAAAAAAGATTAGCAAATTTCCATTTTTCTGTTAAATTAAGGTGCCTGGAGGAATCTGTATGGAGGAAGGGACGAGTGATCCCTAGTTCCCTCTCATATCTAAATAATTTCTCTCTCAATATTGCCCTGACACATAACTATGTCACTAAGTTTCATGGCCTTAGACATTCTCTTTGTCGATAGTACTAAATGTGAGTAAAGTAACACGTCCTGTTGCACTTTGTCGATTACAATAAGAAAAATGGAATGGACCTATTTTTGAAATTCATACTAGATTTGCATGCTTCATAGTATCTCTCATTCAATCTTTGTCGAAGATAATAAGGAATTAGAGAAAATAACAGAAATGGGCCTACACTTTATAGCGTGTCGCACTCACTTTCTTATTGGTTCACATGGGTTACGACAGGCTTGCGATTTGTTATTGTGTGTACGTGATATTTTGTCAATCATGATAATCATCTGTTTCCATAATAATGTCAGTACTTGTAAACACGGTTGTGTATATAAAAATTTACCTTTTAAGACAAATAACAATCACTCAATAATGATCACTCAGTATCATGTTGTTGTTTTTTTCTGATAACATCCTAATGTAATCGCATTATGAATCTGCATGCTTAAGTATACGACCGGCACGGAAGTGGTCCATGATGTCTGTCGTACAATAATTATTTAAAAGGCCAATTCTATGCACACAAATTAGTAAACAAACACCGGCAGCCACATTAGATCTTTAAAATACTCAAGTAAGTATGTAATGAGTCTTACCTTTCACTCACCAATTAATTCCCTTTATAAATTCGTTGTTGTCTATAGGCAGAATATAATATATATCACTTCCTTATTCCATGAAAAGAAAAGTAAAAATTAGTGTTCTTCGTCTACGTCTTCCTGCGCAATGCGTCCGTCATAATTCGCTCAAGTACTATCCTGGGAAATTTCACACTCATATTAATTTTGTTATTATCTTTAGTTATACATGTATATTCATTAGTCTTGGTGGTATTGACTAATCAACGTTCATCCACTGTTGTCAGGCAGTTTTTCGCTTATCGCTGACCAATCACAGTGCTTCTTCAGTGGGCGGAAGGTTTTCTAGTATTTGCATACCTTCTTCTTTTTCGACTCACGAAACTATCAGATCTGTGCGTATCTTTTCTGAGCACTGGCTCCGCAGCTGTGTACGGAAGACGAGCCTTACGCTAGGCAGACTCCGGCGGACTGTTTTGGACTATTTGCGATTCACCTCAGGTGAATTTGTTACTGTTTGCCTTAGTTTTCGAACTAATCAACATCTGAGCTCTTTTCATGCATTTTGGTTATTACCTTTTATACCTGAGTGATTTTCCGTTATCGACCATCCTCAACATATTTGCATTGGAGGTACGTAGACAGCCTGTTTTTGCAGCTTCCTCAGCTCATGAACTTTACTCCTCATCATCGTGAGATTCGTCGAATTCTGTTCCTGATTGAATCTCCACGACTACCTGAACACTATCATCATCGATAACGTCCGTGTTGTGAACTTCTTTTGTTTCTCATCGTGAATGCTGTTGATCCAGATCAGTGGCGTAACAACCGGGGGGGGGGGCAGGGGGGGGGCAGGATTTCAGGGGGAAAATCCACCAAACCACCGGGAAAAAATGAAAGGAAGGGAAAGGAAGAAAAAGGAAGGGAGAAAGGGAAAGAAAGAAGAAGAAAGGGAAAGAAAGAAGAAGAAAGGAAAAGAAAGAAGGAGAAAGGGAAAGAAAGAAGGAGAAAGGGAAAGGAAGGAGAAAGGGAAAGAAAAAAAGGAGAAAGGGGAGAAAGAAGAAGAGAGAGAGGGAAAAGAGGGGAAAAAAGAAGAAAGCAAAGTGAACATGGTGAAACAAAAGAAATGAGGGAAAATTTAGTACCAAAACCCCGGAGTTTCCGGGGGCTCCCCCGCAGTGGCTTTCCCTGTAGACCCCCATCAGGGGCCCTAAGCCAGAACCCTGGGACCCACCCGCAAAGGGCTTCACAACAAGCAACTCGCGGTGCGGGCTCACCTCCGCATATTCTATTTCTAGACTTAGTTAGCGGGAAATTTTCGGCTCTGCCCCCCCCCCCCCCCCACCCCATAACAGGCACAGAGCGTAGGAAGAGCGGGAACTGACAGCGCAGGAACGCCGGAGCTTCTGCGCTTTGCGCGGGAGGGGGAAACTCCCCCCTCCCTGCACCCTCCCCTAGGGAGCACTACCGTCCTCCTAAAATGAAATCCTAGTTATGCCGCAGAAGACTTTGTTACCGACATCTAATAATTCAAAGAAACGTCGGAGCTCCCCCCTCCCTGCACCCTCCCCTCTAGGGAGCACTACATTGACGTAAATTCCAGGGGGTAGGGGATCTATCACCCCCACTTGGGGGAGAGGGGGAATGGTGTGTACAAATCCCCCCCCCCCCATGCAGACACACTTTTTAAGGAAGAAAATATATTTCAATTAATCAGTAAGTAAAAATTCTGAATATCTATCATAAACAACCATTATATTTTAGAATTTCTATTTGAAAATGCTATTGAAAACAAAAAAGGGGTTATTTTTGGCTCGCTCGTTTTGCTCGCTCGTCAAAATCTTAGGGTTTCCATCCGAAAATGCGATTAAAATCGAGAAAAGTGGTTATTATTTTGGCTCGCTCGCTTCACTCGCTCACAAAATAGTTATGAAAATGTGTGTGACAGGGAAAAAAATCGTTAAAAAAGTTTTTCATCCCCCACTCCTTAAATTGGATTTACGCCGGTGGAGCACTACCGTCCTCCTAAAATGCAGTCCTAGCTACGCCACAGATTCTAGACATAGACTATTTACCGGGAAATTTGGGGCTCTGCCCCTCCCCCCAGATAACAGGTACCTGTTACGCCCCTGATCCAGACTGACTTATTTTCAGTATTGCATTTCGATTCCTTCAACTAGTTTTTACCTCTTTGTATGATCCTGCAGTGCTTTGGCGTTCCTTCATTCGCAAGCGACGTCGAGATCGTAGTCGTTTGATCAGTATAGAACTCTGGACTAACCAACTAGACTCAATACCCAGCTAACAACTGGAAGTTTTCTGAACGTTCTTGAAACATTCCAAGTTTGTTATTTAGACCTTTTGTCAAAACGTTTTCAGAACGTCTTTTTGTGGAAGGTTTTCGACGTATTAAAACGTTTCAAATGGACGTTAAAAACACGTTTTTTAAACGTTAAAAAACCAATAAAAAACTTCAAAATTTTTAAGGACCTGCTGAAAACGTTTTGGACTTTATAGACGTTCTGTGGACGTTTCAGACCCCCAGAATCTGTTTAAGGCTCATAGTATTCAAACCGTTAAGATTTATATTTTTTCTCCCTTTGCTCCTCTGCAGGGGCGCGTTTGTTTAGAAAGGGGCATTTTTGTTATGAGTGGAAGACGGATTTCAAACAATTAATTGAACTCTATTTGCACTGACTATGCGGGTTACTGGTGGAATGGAAGGAGAGTCATTTTGCTTGAGTCTCCATAAGGTGGAAGCATTGGCAATGTTACGCATTCACAAAATGAACAAATTAATGATTTTTTTTTTTTTGCGTTGAAACACAAGCACAGATTTAATCAAATAAAGACTTGTAGTTGCCTTTTTATTTCGAACAGTGTATTATGATTTATCGTAGTTTAAATAATCGCCTCTCTTTTATTCACTGAACATGTCAAAAAGTACAATACACGTTTAAAATCAATAAGCCTATGATATTCTGAAATTGTTGTTTAGCTAGACTACTTTCTTTTTGCTTTGTCATATCTATTTTAATGAATTAGGACAAAACAAACGAACCGATAAAAATTGATGGAAGATAAAGCATTTCCTCATGCACTGAAAATGCCTTTGGATTTTTTTAACATAATGAAAGCTTTGAACCCTCAAGGCCAAGGCATGCCTAAAAGTCCAAAGCAGGGCATATATACACAATTGAAAACATTTAATACTGCTTTCGATACAATTTCTTTTTAGCAAATTCAGGAGATTGTTTTTTGTATAAAAAATAAAACATAAAGGTTCTCTTAATACGCTCCTATATTGAATTGATAAGAATGTAGAGCATTACGTTTCAAGTGTATCTCCCAAACTCCTCTCTGGCTCTATCATTTTCTACACGCGGTTCCTCGGGACCCCAGCTCAGTTTTCCTGCTTTCTCCCCCGCTCTTCCCCTCTCTCCCTCTCAAAATTCCTCTCCTCATTTTCTCCCTCTCCCTCTTCCCACTTCTCCATCTTCTTCTTCTTCTTCGTCTTCTTCTTCTTCTTCTTCTTCTTCTTCTTCTTCTTCTTTTTCTTCTTCTTCTCCTTCTTCTTCCTTTTCTCTCTTCCTGACCTTTTATTTCATATTTGAACGCTTTTCTCTCTCTTCGTCTCCTTTCCCTCTTTTACACCATCTCGAACCTCCACTCCCCATCCAGCCCCTCCTCTCCTCTCTATCACCCATTCTACTCATTTCTCTCGGTGTCTCTCATTCCTTTTTACTTGTTTGAAATTATGATGATATACATAATATAATAGCAACAGTCATAATGTTACAAATGATTATAATTATAATATTGTAGTAATAATAAAATTACACTGATAATGTATTGTTATAATAATAATATGAATCACAATAATAGTGATAATGGTAATAATAATCATTTTAACAACAACAACAACAACAATGATAATAATAATAATAATAATAATAATAATAATAATAATAATAATGATGATGATGATGATGGTGATAATGATAATACACTGTGCTCGCGAATAGCATGTCCCTATGCGCTTAAAATGAAAAATAGAAGAAACTACGGTACAAGAAAAATACGAATCAGAAGCAAGAACAGACATCTATAGCGCTGGACTCTGAGTTCATGTGTATACACCTTAAGCATTTAATAAACGCTGTTTAAGAGGAGCCTTCAACTTAATATCTAAATCATTAAGATTTCTCATAGAATTTGGAAGTGCACTCCATAAACCTGAGGATGCGTGTGCTAAAGAACGTTCACCATATGTTTTGGTTATCAAAGACGGGATGAATTAGCAAACGAACTCTTTGTGCTTGATTTTAAAGTACGACTAGGCAGATATAATGTTGAGAATTCTATCAGATAGGATGGGGGAAACTCATGAAAGCATTCATACGCAAAAACTAATAGTTTAAACAAAATAGAGGAATGACAGGAAGCCAATGTAAACTTCAACAGGAATGATTGCTTCATATTTTCGAGTTCGAGTCACTAATCTCGCATCTGAATTTTGAATAGTCTGTAGTTTTTTTTTATTTTGATAATGTTGGACAACATCAGTTTTCATAATTCATGTATACTACTGTTTCATATAGTTAAATACAAAGTCCATGTGTTGGTATACAAAAAAGCAGAATAAAATTCATGCTTAAATCCAATCTTTAAATTTTCTGTCACGAATTTTCGACGGTCAACACCGTCTTTATCAGGTGAATGACATGACAAACTTTGAGATTATTCACTGTATGCCTAACTTTTAGACATACATTGTTGTAATAATAATATGCATGACAATAATAATAATAATAATAATAATAATAATAATAATAATAACATAATATAATAATGATAAGATTAATAAAGAATAATAATAATAATAATAATAATAATAATAATAATAATAATTCAATGTAAGTTTTTATATTGAATATATAATTATGTTTAAAATGTCATACAATCTTCGCCATCATGGCCATATAGACTTCCCTCAGCATGCGTTTCGGATGAAACAGTGTCCTCGTATTTTTACTACTGCAAAACGGTTACTTCATATCCAAAATTCGTTATAGAAAGAACGTCTACAAATCACTAAACACTTCAGCTTTGACCCCTCCGACTCCCAGCCCGGTGACCCGAAAGAGAGACCCAGCAGTATCTTGAGCTTTCAGCTGTTCGTCACTCAGCAAGATTTTAGCTGACGTCACATAGAGTTCGTCGAGATTGGCCCCACCCCAACAGCAACTTGTTATGATATCGGTTGGTAGTTTTACTGTTCTCATTTGCTCACCTGTAAGAGTACAGAAATAGTGGAATTATTATCAAAATACTGTTTCTGTCTGCCATGATGATTCGAAGGTTGATTCAAACATTCCTCGCCACTTTCCTGCTTTTTATCTTTCTCCCTCAAGTTTTTTTTTTTTTTTTTTTGGAGGGGAAAGTTAGAAATACATTGAAAAAAAAACTTATCGAACATATTAGTTAGATTGTGTGCAGCCTGAAAAGCATTAATACAGTCGAACGATAGGCGATATTTTAGAACGAATTTTCGTTTACCATCACACTGCACAGCGTGCACATGGGGAAAAAGTATATACTCCATTTACCCATATTCGAATCGGGTGTTTTGTTTGTTTCAAGTTCCTATTGTTCTTTATAAATTAAAAGTTTGCTGGAAAAAAAAAATATAAGGGGATTTAGCTGCTGCTGTATATTCAGTCTCGTCGGGATTTTTTCTTCTCTTTCATCGTTTTCTCCTCCTCCTGCTCCTCCCCTTTTTCTTCTTCATCATATTGTTCTTCTTGTCCTCCTTCTTTTTCTTTTTCTTCTTCTTCTTCTTCTTCTTCTTCTTCTTCTCCCTTCTTCTTCTTCTTCATCATCTTTTTCTTCTTTCTTTTTTCATCACTAATGTTTACCTGCTAAATCTAACTATAGGCTTAAAACAGGGACCGACCAGTTCCAGTAGGCAACCTTAATGTAAGAATTTTTTCAATCGCCTACGATTAAACATGGCCGTACGCACCCCCCCCCCCCCCCCAATGAATTTTCAAAACCCCTTTGTTTCTAGTTTTCCCTTACCTTTTTATTGGGAATTTCATCAAACTCCACCCGAAATGTGCACCAGATCGTTGAATTTCAATTCAATTCCAAAAATACAAAAATTCCCCCTCGCTCGCTCGCTTCGCTCCTTCCCTTTTGTGAGTTTTCTCATATATTGAATATATTCTTCCCCCCCCCCCCCGGAACAAAATCCTGCGTACGGCCTTGCCTACAAATTAATTCTACAAAGATGTAAAGACAGACATACTCACCAGATTTGGGATTGTATCTCTTTACAGCACCTCCGAAAAAGTGTGCTACCCAAAGCATATCTTCACTGTCTATACACATCCCATCAGGCATACCTTCCGACTCGGGAATAGTTATTGCTCTTCTCCGATTAGCTATGGAAATGAATAGATGAATAGATAAATGAATAAATGAATATATAGATAAATGAATAAATAAATAAATAAATGTGAATATAAATAAGTGAATGAATAAATGAATTAATTAGTATACAAATGAATGAATTAATAAATAAAAGCAGGAAAGAAAGAAATAAGAAGTTCTTGATTAATTAAGCATTATTTCAATGAATAATTGAATGAACAAGAATAGAAACAAAATTAAATTCTTTTCTTTCTAATGTCGTCTTCCCATTCGGTAGCAATTTGGTCAACAATTAGATCAACACAGAGAAAAGGTTTACCATCCTCTTGCTATAAATTTTCATTATGTTGAAACAGGTTTCATAAACTAAGAAAAGTTCATAATTGGTCCCAGTAGCTGGGTTGTCACGTAACAATGATATTCATTAAAAAGGTTTACCCTCCTATTGCTATAAATTTTCATTGTGTTGAAACAGGTTTCATAAACTAAGGAAAGTTCATTCATTGGTCCTAGTAGCTGGGTTGTCACGTAACAATGATATTCATTAAACATAAAGAAACGCTTCTACAATATTTAGCTATTTAGCAAGCTAGTCATTAACGAGGCTAAATGATGATCTGTTTGAGAAGTAATAGGTTTTTCAAAAATCTCATTTTTATTTCTTTTATGATTAAAAAGACTATACATCAGATAATGCTGACATTGATGTGGGTTATAGGTGAATAGAGTAATATTCTGTTGAAGGTGGTTTTAATTATGATATCACAAATCAGTTTTATGAATTTCATGACTATTTTTCAAGTTAGCTTTCAGATGTTGCTCAATTTTCAACCCCTTGTACAAAAAGTAGAACTTTGTACAAGAGTCGATGATTATCTCTGTGTGTGCTTGATTCCCACACAATTAGCCTTGGACAGTGAATGTTTTATCAATTATTCATGAGGAATCTCCCTGTCACTGCTTTCCCATTTTCATCCAGCCATTCAGCTGTAATAAATATCAATGTCAGTATCATCTGATGTATATAGTTTTTTAGTGTTTTATCAAAGATCAAACGTGGAATTTTTAAAAAAATAAAATACCTAGTATTATGGGGAACAATACAATGTTCTATTCAATATTCAAAATGAAATGATTGAAGTGTCAGGGATAATTGCCTTATGATGACTTGTAGAGTTTATTTTTCATTTGGCCATAAGGCCAACCTTTTAAAGCACAATCTCCTTTATATTTGTGAATAAGCTTTCGCATAATCAATAAACTAATGGTATACAATAAACTAATGGTAAACAATAAACATACTAATTCTTACCTATTGAGCCATTATTGATATCGTAATCAAAGGCGTCTACTCCACGCTGCAAAGAATCGATATAATACATAGTCTTCTTATCTGCTGTCCATGCAAGGCCATTCGATAGATCGACCTGGAAAGAGTACATAAGTAAGAGAAGGCAACCCCATTTAGGAAATGCCTCTTGGATTGCAGGACTCGCCTTCCTTGACTTAGAACGTTGTATTTTTGCCTGTATGACTTTAGCAAGAGGTTTAAGACATAGTGGTTAATAACGGATCATTGGGAAGAGTCGAGAATTAATATTCGAAGCGAGAAATTTATTCTGTGCTACTCCGGTGATGGCAAGTTTGAATTTCTAAATAAATTTATATTAATCATGTTAATATGTAGGCTGCGTTAAGATAATTGGGATAAATAATCTGCAGCCCTTTCGTTTTTTTCATATGAAGAAAAAAATCAAAATAATTCAGATTGTGAACAAATTCTGATCCTACAAGACTCACTTAAAAATATGGCTTCGTGCTACGTTTCAGCAATTAAAAAAAAAATTCCCCCATGTCAGGATAAGTTTTGGAGATTTACTCACATTTTGCAGATGTGTTACAAGAGTTTTATCTGGATGGAGACAATAAAGCGATGCCCTGCCAGGCAGGAGTCTTTCACTAAGGCCATCAGGTGTTAAACTCTCAAATCCCATCGTCCCTGCAGGCAAATTAAAAAAAAAAACCTATAAAATGTGAGTTGTAGTTGTTGCTGCTATTGCCATGATAGCTCCTCTTCTTCGTCGTTGTTGTCGCCGTCTTCTTCTTACTCCTCTTCTTCTTCTCCTCCTCCTTTTCTTTTCCTCTTTTTTTTTTTCTTCTTCAGTGGTCATTTTTCTCATTTGAAATTAATGGTTCGCCTCCCATGCTATGCTGAACTTCGGACTTGTACTTATCATGCTTATGGGTAAGCAGATCTTTTGATACACTCACGGTCCACTACGATGCAAATGTGATTTCACGACTCATATTATTGGACCATAATGCTCTAGCGCTACCAATATAAAGCTTACACCAGTAATTTAATGATGATTTGATTCCTGGAATCTTACCACATTTATTACACTTTCAGGTAAACTGATGTTCTGAATCTTTTCATCAAAACGATATTTTTATATCATCATTATTACCATCGTCATTACATTTGCTTCCAATATCTTACCTTGCTCTTTGTTTATTCCACCAGATTAACGGCAAATCGAATGGATTACTGTTTTAATAAGATTTTCTTGACAGAATAATGCTGGAATTTTTTGTTCTCCCAACAAGTAACATACTACATTATTTCTTTTCAAGATCCAATAAAGTTATGAATTCGTTTATGTTTGGCATTTTTTCATAAGCTTACCCGCCCATAGTCTGCCAGCTGCATCACACTTAGCATCGTTGAATCTCGTGTCACTAGTGTCCTTCTCAACTTCAACCAACGTCTCGTAAATCTTTCCCGTCTCCCAGTCGAGGTAGCCTATGACATGACCCGCTGCCACTAGTGTGTGTCCGCTACGAGTGGGTACAACGGCTCCAACCTGTTGCCCTATGATCAAATATAGTACACAGCTAATGGAAAGCTTCATTGTACTGCACATTATATTAGTCAATTCCCCCTTGGTTTGGTTTGGTTTGGTTTAGGTGGTTAGGGGCAGGCGCGCCGGAAGGTCCAGTTGTGTTTGTGTGTGCTGTTGTTTGTTTGTTTATTTGCTTTTATCTTATTTCTTACCTTTTTTTTTTGGGGGGGGGGGGGGGAGGGGAAAACACTCTTGGGGCCAACCAATACAATTTTATAAATTATGGATCTGGACATCTCCCATGCTTACTAACAGTATATACAGACCTAACCCCTGTCAAAACAACCACGTTTTCCCCCTTTTGACCTTTATACATTTTGCTGGATATTTCAAAAGACAAGAATTTTTCTTTTAAAAAACAGAAATGCCCCCAGGGCCATTTTTTGTAGAGAGAAACACTAGCACCCTCGCTCCCTCGGGCCTCGCACTTAGTCGCAGAAGTCTTTCCGTTAATATATGCAACGGAGCATAACAATGTAAGGGGGGGGGGTATATTGAGGCCACGTATTTGAAAGCAAATAAAGTTTATGATACATCGTTTTACTAAAACATGATTGTGGGTGTCTTGTAAGGGCTCCTCGAGTCTCTGAGGCGGCAACATAGATTATTGCAGCTTTTCAAACAAGAAAATTTGGCTTAGTGCGTGTTGAGAACGTGCACTTCCAAGCACTAGTTATGGGTTAAGGGGGCCGGAGCAAGCGATACTGTCAGAAAGTTTAGGTGTTGGAATTAACCTACCCTTTTAAGAAAATTAAGACGATACAAAGGTGATCGTAATACCGTTAACCTTTATGGAAAGCGAACATTTGTGTTCCTTTAGTTCTTGTTGCCCACGATAGATGATAAAGTGTAGTTTAAAATGTCAAGAAAGATTTGATCTATTACTTTACCATGTTTACCAACGAGTGTTGGAACAAAATGCGAAAAATTAATTTTTTAGTGCTGAAAGGTTGCATTTTAGAGCATTAACGCATGATTGTACAATACAGCAAATTTGTGATCTTGACGATTAATTTCCTCCTTTTTTCGGGGGGGGGGGGGGGGGGCGGGGGGAACAACCCCTTTCTGCCCCCGTCTGGCGGCTGTGGTTAGGGGCTAGTGTTTGGGGAGCAAATAGGGTTCTATTAATCTTTTCCATATGAATTGAAGTTTTTCATGCACCTTAAGCTTAACATTATAAAAATGCAAACGCGTAAATTTTGCTACTTCATTTTTTAGCATGCCATATTGATCATTATTGATCACTTCCCTCATACAATCAGATCCGGCACTTCCTTCCACTGCGTCACAAACATTTACTCTGCATTGCATACTTATGTCAGTATTATTACTTGTTTGTGATGTGTTCTATATTAAAAGAAGAATTTCTAATAGCAGATGAATAACAACTAGTTAACTCACATGGAATTTGATGGTAACTCTTATATCTCACCTATATTGACTTCCACTGTCGTCCCTGTATTTGGGTTGTATCTAAAGACTGTCTTTCCTAGAATATCGACATACAGAAGAGTTCCTGAAGCATGGTCCCAGTGAGGTCCTTCCAACAGATGGCCAGCGTTTTTCTGAATGACTTCCACCGACATTTTAACAGACCGCTATACCAGTCATTTGTTTTTCACCCTGTACAGTCAAATCGATGAGGCAAAGAGACTCCCAGGTCAAACACTGTTGTGCAAAACCAGTCGGACGTATATATGTATTGCGTGCGAGGTATATTCTATTGCATATGGAAATCTGCCATTCAAAGTAGAATTCTTGTTCAGCAGCAATCTAAAATGAACTGAGCGTTTGTCACGAAACGCTGACTGTACGAAGTACGTGAGATTACGCTTTGCAGATTCGTGTTTGTCTATTTTTTTCATGACAATGTATACATTATAAAGCTGACATAGTGCAAAGTCAATCCAGGGATATGCTGCATATCCCTGGTCAATCACTCAGATACAATCGCTTTCGCTTCAGCATGTTCAGCAAATTTTGTCGATAGAGGGCAAACCATATATATTATATGTTGTGCGGGTTGAACCCCGCATAATGACATGTATCTCGTATGCGGTGTGGGGGTTGCTTTTCTAAAAAGTTTAAATTTAGATTAGATTAGATCTGATAAAAAAAAAAAAAGAAGAAGACACAAGTCGATGAAATTAGGCGGCGGAACATCGGGCTCGGACAAAGGTAGTAGTGGGGGATCTTTTGTTTGTCGAACAATAGGTGCTGAGCCCGATACTTACCTGCCTATGAAAAGAAAGTACAGTGCCAGTGATCGGGGGGGGGGGAGGGTTAAGCCTTTTTAATGAATGCAACAAAAGTAAAGGCAAGGGCGTCACTCGACCCACTCCCTCTTACGATAACCAGCAATCGTTTCATTTAAGACTGAAGTGACATTTTCTGGGCTTTCACAAAATATTTTGCTAGAGAATTATAAGGAAAATTACTGATTTGGGCAACTCTCTTTCCAATAGCAATGCCTTGGTAGTTGCAATGATCGTGGGGGCTACCCTCTCCTCCACACTCTTCACGTCTGAAGCCTATGATGGTCGAGATTATTTTTTTTTTATAAGAAAATAGCTAAAACAGTTAAAACTAATTTTAAAGGTTGAACCTCATGACATCTGAGAGTTGGTTTTTTTTCAAGAAATTAAAAATGCTACTATTATTTTTTTTTCGAAGCTTCCTGGCTACTTATTCAAAATAATTTTATGACAAAAAAAAAAAAACTCCATATGTCGTATTTTCAGAGGGTTATATAATCGGTTTATTAAGTGTACACCAAGAATAAACAAAATAGAGAAGCACTGTGTTTGCCACAAGAAGTTTTCTGAAAAATCAAGTTAAGTTAGGGAAGGGGCCAACAATAACCGTTGAAAATTGTGTGCAACGTATTGGACTAACAGCCTGTTTGGTATAGGCCCTATCCTGAAATGTGTCCATCTACCAAAGAATTAAACATTAGACATTGATTTTCAGCCTAAACATTAATAATTTGAATTAATCAACAATCATGATTTTTTTTTTTAAAATGATAAAATTAAACGACTCGGTTTATACCCCCTAGGAATTCTACGTAAGAAAAGAAAACCCTTGATTAAGGAGGCCTTAATCCTAGATTCCCTTATGTATTGACGAGATAATACTTGAATGTAGAAGAATGTCAGCTGATCAACAGACTGTTAAAATAGCAGTTTACGAGGCGAAATTAAGGCCACATTGCAATGGGTGGCAAAGGGATTTATAACAGCCCCTTACTTCACAGAATCTTTCACTGAAGAAAACACATTGCAAATATGGTCCATTGGTTACTCATTCACTTTAGTGTTATTTGAAGATGTCTATGGGCATTTGAAATGACTTTTAGAAGAACTTATTCTCCATCAAGAAACAACCGTCATACATTTCAAGAAAAAAAAAATGAATAGATTTTCGTGATGTCTCAATGCCAAGCATCATTTGTGTCCACTGACCAGTAACGGCGTATCAATAAGGAAACTCTGTGCTGCTTGACGTATTGAATATGAACTAAACATTAGTTGAACTGTGATCAATTAGTACACACAAAAATTCTGAATTCTTTTACATGTATACTCATGCCTTAAACGTAATGATATTCATTCATATATTCGTAACACGTAACAACAGCACTCAAAAAGCCCAGCAAAAGACTAAATTCATTTGTAGTTGACAAGCAGATCCAAATATAACGAGATTTAATTCGTCATTCGATCAGACGAATTAGGTGGTCTGTCCTCTTTTTGATATGGACATGATATCTATGATTATAAAAGGTATATGACAGTTGGCCTTTTATTCATCATTTTCATCATCAGGGTTTGTATCACCGTCAGCAACATTCTCATTATCATGGTCATCAAGACGATTATAGTCATTCTCAATTAAAATCCCCATTCAGAGAAAATTTACGAAGAGGAAGCAGCCCTGATAAAAAACGTTCTGAAAAATGTTCTGAAAACGTTTTGTGAACGTTTATTGAAGACAAAGACATAGCGGACCTAATAAAAATGTTTTGTAAACTATTTATGAACCTTCTGAAAATGTTTTACGAACGTTTATTAAAGACAAAGACATAGCGAACGTTCATTAAAGATGAAAAAACATAGCCGACCTAGTAAAAACGTTTTGTAAATGTTTTGTGAAGGTTTCCGAAAACATTTTTGTGAACGTTTATTAAAGACGAAGAGGTAGCAGGCCTAATAAAGATGTTTTGTAAAAAATTTGTGAACGTTCTGAAAATATTTTGTGAACGTTTATTCAAGACGAAGACGTAGCGGATCTAATAAAAACGTTTTGTAAACGTTCTGACAAGGTTTTGGAAACGTTCTGACAACGTTTTGTGAACGTTTATTAAAGACGAGGACGCAGCAGATCTAATAAAAACGTTTTGTAAACATTTTGTGAACGTTCTGAAAATATTTTGTGAACGTTTATTCAATAAACTGATGTAGCGGACCTAACAAAAAAACGTTTTGTAAACGTTTTGGAAACGTTCTGAAAACGTTTTGTGAACGTTTATTAAAGACGAAGACGTATCGGACCTAATAAAAACTTTTTGTGAACGTTTATTAAAGACAAAGACGCAGCAGACCTAATAAAAACGTTTTATGAAAGTTTATTAAAGTCGAAAACGAAACGGATCTAATAAAAATGTTTTGTCACAATTATTAAAGACAAAGATGTAGCAGACTTAATAAATATGTTCTAAGAACGTTCTGAAACGTTTTGTGTTGGGTAATCTATTTGCCGTCTAATCACCAGTTTATCTCATGTTCGATGACCTGATGAACTTGAAAAATATTCAGGACTGAGAAGGAGACTAGCATCACAGACACAGGACGATTTTGATTTTTAGTATTATGCAAAGTTACCCCTAAAGGTTCAGTACACGTTCATGAATCATATTTGCAATAGGGTTGTACATAAACTAATGTACACTGCATTGCAATAGACATAACACGCAAAATAATGCAGTTATGGCATTGTTTGTAATTGTATGTGTAAACGTAGTCGATGAAGATGGTAATACGAAAGGGCAAAAGATAAAAAAAAATAAAAAATAAAAAAAAAAATTGACACCGCCGTCGCCGGGAGTCGAACCAGGGACCATGAGGATGTGAGACCAGTGCTTTACCGATGGACCAGAATATAGTCCATAGACATAACACGTAGATGGAAAATGGGATTCCTAAATCATATCTTCCAGTTCAAATTTCGATATGTTCCTGACATCTGATTAAAAAATAAATGGCACACTTACGATAGAGAATTTTCTCAGCTACTACATACTCGAAGCTGGGCAAAAATCAAGTAGAAATAACGGAGCTGTTGCTCAAAAAAGACGGGAATGTAGAATCAAGAATTAGAAAAAGGTCATGTCCCATAGACAATACACGCAAACTGTGAAAAAATGACATGCCTCCGTTTATCGTAAGATTAGACCATGATGCAGTTCTCAAAATGAAAAATGAAGGCAATTGGTATATAAGAGCATTGTCTCAGCTACAACATACTGAAATCCCAGCGAAAATCGACCAACAATAAGCGAGATAGTCTTGATTAAAGGTAAAAAATATGACGTCATAATTGAAAAAATGAAATTTTGAGTTCACATGAGAATATGGTAACGTTCCGACTGTTCGACCCCCCAATTTTTTTCATGAATTCAAATCGTCAATTCATAGGCTTTCAGAAAATGTAAAAAAAATGGGGGGTCCCCATACTTTTTAACGAGCTATGGCGGATTTCAAAGGGGCATGTTTTTGCATGTTTTTACGTTATTTGCCCCATAGACGCGCGCACGGATTTTAAATTTTGACGCGCGCGTGCGGCGTTATGGTCATTTGAAATCGATTCTAAATTGATGGAAATGGTCAAGGAATGTCTCAGAATTGCAAATCAAGTGAAAAAACGGCGTTTTTATGTTATTTACGAGTTGCGCACGCGCAAAACGCGCGCGCGGGCGCTTACGCGCGGAAATTTTTGAAATGCTTAAAATGCCCTGAAATGGATTTTGGTTTGATCCATGAGTGATTTTGAGCATTTTTAAATTTTGCGCGCGCACTGACGCGCGGACGTACGCGTACGCGCACGTTTGAAAAGTTGGAATTGTTCAGATTGATATGAATATTCATCATGCCAAATATGAATGAAAAATGACATTCCGTTATGAAGATATGATCATGAGTTGATTTTTACAAAATGGCGCCTGGATGACGTCACGATGACCCGATGACCTTGAAAATGACTAGAAATCCGAGATCTCGTTATGACTGATGATTCCTGAAAATTTGACGAAAAATGATTCAGCCAGTTCTGAGATCTCGACTGCACAAAAAAGTGGGTACCAATAAAAAGAATAATAACGAGATTTAATTCGTCATTCGATCAGACGAATTAGGTGGTCTGTCGTCTTTTTGATATGGATATGATATCTATGATTATGAAAGGTATATCACAGTTGGCCTTTTATTCATCATTTTCATCATCAGGGTTTGTATCACAGTCAACATTACTATCTCATTATCATGGTCATGAAGAGGATTATAGTCATTCCCACCAATTAAAGTCCCCATTGAGAGAAAATTTACAAAGAGGAAACAGCCCTGATAAAAACGTGTTTTGTCAACGTTCTGAAAAAGTTTTGTGAACGTTTATTAAAGACAAGGATGTAGCAGACATAATAAAAATGTTTTGTAAACGATTTATGAACATTCTGAAAATGTTTTGCGAACGTTTTTTTTTAAAGACGAAGACGTAGCAGACGTGATAAAAACGTTTTGTGAACGTATACTAAAGACTTAAACGCAGCGGACGTAATAAAAACGTTTTTTGAACGTTATGAAAACCTTTTTGTGAACTTTCTGAAAACAATTTGTGAACATTTATTAAAAATGAAGCTGAAGCGGAACTAATAAACATGTTTTATAAACGTTTCATGAACGTTCTGAAAATGTTTTGTTAACATTTATTACAGACAAAGACGTAGTGGACCTACTAAATATGTTTTGTGAACGTTCTGAAAACGTTTTGTCAACATTATGAAAACATTTTGTGAACTTTTAAGACATAACAGTCCTAATACAAACATTTTGTAAACGTTTTGTCAACGTTCAGAAAACGTTTTGAAAACGTTTATTAAAGACGAAGACATAGCAGACCTAAAAAAATGTTTTCTGAACGTTCTAAAAACGTTTTGCGAACGTTTATAAAAGACGAAGACATAGCAGACCTAATAAAAACGTTTTGTTAATGTTTTATGAACGTTCTGAAATCGTTTTGTGAACGTTTATTAAAGACGAAAACGTAGTGGACCTAATACAAACGTTTTGTTAACGTCTTGTGAATGTTAATTAAAAACGAAAACATAGCGGACCTAAAGAAAACATATTGGAAACATTTTGTGAACGTTCTAAAAATATTGTGTGAACGTTTATTCAAGACGAAGACGAAGACGTTCACAAAACGTTCTGAAAACGTTTTGTGAACGTTTATTAAAGACGAAGACGTAGCAGACCTAATAGCGGACCTAATAAAAAACGTTTTGTAAACGTTTTGGAAACGTTCTGAAAACGTTTTCTGAACGTTTATTAAAGACGAAGATGTAGCAGACCTAATAAATGTGTTCTAAGAACGTTCTGAAACGTTTTGTGTTGGGTAATCTATTTGCTGTCTAATCACCAGTTTATCTAATGTTCAATGACCTGATGAACCTAAAAAAATATTCAGGTCTGAGAAGGAGACTAGCATCACAGACACAGGACGATTTGATTTTTAGTATTATGCAAGTTAACCCTAAAGGTTCAGTACACGTTCATGAATCATATTTGCAATAGGGTTGTACATAAACTAATGTACACTGCATTGCAATAGACATAACATGCAAAATAACGCAGTTATGGCGTTGTTTGTAATTGTATGTGTAAACGGAGTCGATGAAGATGGTAATATGAAAGGGCAAAAAATGTAAAAAAAAAAAAAAAAAAATTGACACCGCCGTCGCCGGGAGTCGAACCAGGGACCATGAGGATGTGAGACCAGTGCTTTACCGATGGACCAGAATATAGTCCATAGAGATAACACGTAGATGGAAAATGGGATTCCTAAATCATATCTTCCAGTTCAAATTTCGATATGTTCCTGACATTTGATTAAAAAATAAATGGCACACTTACGATAGAGAATTTTCTCAGCTACAACATACTCGAAGCTGGGCGAAAATCGAGTAGAAATAATGGAGCTGTTGCTCAAAAAAGACGGGAATGTAGAATCAAGAATAAGAAAAAGGTCATGTCCCATAGACAATACACGCAAAATGTGAAAAAATGACATGCCTCCGTTTATCGTAAGATTAGACCATGATGCGGTTCTCAAAATGAAAAATAAAGGCAATTGGTATATAAGAGCATTGTCTCAGCTACAACATACTGAAATCCTGGCGAAAATCGGCCAACAATAAGCGAGATAGTCTTGATTAAAGGTAAAAAACATTACGTCATAATTGAAAAAATGAAATTTTGAGTTCACATGAGAATATGGTAACGTTCCGACTGTTCGACCCCCAATTTTTTTTCATGAATTCGAATCTTCAATTCATAGGCTTTCAGAAAATGTAAAAAAAAGGGGGGTCCCCATGCTTTTTAACGAGCTATGGCGGATTTTAAAGGAGCATGTTTTTGCATGTTTTTACGTTATTTACCCCATAGACGCGCGCACGGATTTTAAACTTTGACGCGTCCGTGCGGCGTTTTGGTAAGTTGAAATCGATTCTAAACCGATAGAAATGGTCAAGAAATGTCTCAGAATTGCAATTCAAGTGAAAAAACGGCGTTTTTACGTTATTTACAAGTTGCGCACGCGCAAAACGCGCGCGCGGGCGCTTACGCGCGGAAATTTTTGAAATGCTTAAAATGACCTGAAATGGATTTTGGTTTGGATCCATGAGTGATTTTGAGCATTTTAAAATTTGCGCGCGCACTGACGCGCGGACGTACGCGTACGCGCGCGTTTGAAAAGTTGGAATTGTTCAGATTGATATGAATATTCATCATGCCAAATATGAATGAAAAATGACATTCCGTTATGAAGATATGATCATGAGTTGATTTTTACAAAATGGCGCCTGGATGACGTCACGATGACTCGATGACCTTGAAAATGACTAGAAATCCGAGATCTCGTTATGACTGATGATTCCTGAAAATTTGACGAAAAATGATTCAGCCAGTTCTGAGATCTCGACTGCACAAAAAAGTGGGTACCAATAAAAAGAATAATAATAATAATTAATAATTAATAATAATGAAGAATAAAGAAAATTCTGACGAAACTAAAAGGTGATCTGTCATAATATGACAGACCACCTAATAATTAATTAATTAATGAAGAATAAAGAAAATTCTGACGAAATTAAAAGGTGATCTGTCATAATATGACAGACCACCTAATAATATCACTGATCAAGACTTGTAAAAACTATATCAATAATATTCACAACAAATCGTTGAATGTCTCGCCCTTTACACCTTTGACCCCTAATCCAGTGACCCGTGAAATAGATCCGGCAGCCCCTTGAGCCTTCAGCTGTTCCGCTGTCAGATAGAGTTTTGATGATGTCACATACAGTTCATCAAGATTAGCCCCGCCCCAGCAGCAACTCGTTATGACATCAGCCGGTAATTTGATTTCTCGCAATATTTCACCTGCAGATAGAAAATCACTAAATCAATATAGGATTGGGAGTAACAAAATAGAAAAAATAGTAATATGACAAGTGCTTTTTTTTAATGTGATTATTGTAGTGCAATGTTTTTACATCACCCGTTACACATTTTCACGAAAGAAACACTAACGGCAGATACAACAATCAAAGTTTCCCCCTCTTAATCATTTTTTCCTGTCAATTTCTGATTCATTTATGCTTTTTGGAAGATTCAGATATTGATTTTCTTGTGCATGACCATGCACATTCATTTTATTAGGAGATGTGAGATTTAAAAGTCAAGCATGATTTTTTTAGAATTGTTTTTAAGATTTACTTGAGGAAAACGAAATATTTAAAAAAAAAAATTTCCTCTCATAATTTTGTTAAATATTTGAATTTTTTCAATTTCTTATATTTCCTAACAAACAATATTTCATGTACTATTCTGAAGAATTACCAGATTGCGGGTTATATCTCCTCACGGCACCCCCATTGAAGTAAGCAACCCACAGCATATCTTCGCTGTCTATACACATCCCATCTGGAAACCGGTGTTCGGGCCCGGGTATAGATATAACTTGTCTCCGGTTACCTATAAGAAACCCCAAAACAGTCACAATTCTAATGAACAGAAAGGTGCAGTATAGGATGGATAGGAGGTGATCAGTTCTTCATTAGGTGGAATTATACGTTGGTTAAGAAAATTTTCAGTCACGTTTTCCTCTGGCAGATTTATTCCCGAAACCTTTTTTTATAATAAATTGCCGACATTTTTACACTAAAGCTTTAAAATTATGAAAATATTGATGTTCTCGCTTGTGGCAAGCTTGAACTCCTTTTTTTAAGTTGACCAAAATTTGCCTAATGTGTGGGTAATAATGGAGGCCACCAACTTTGAAAAATTTTATGCAAACTCTTTGTACCATTATCATTACTTTCATTTGTAATAGCACGTGATAGTTGATCACTGTGAGTTTGAATGTTATTTTGACTGTGCTCTAAATATCTCCTATATCTATTTTCAGGGGTGTCTTTTACGACATTGCTAGGATTATGAAATGTTTCACAAATCAAGAAATATGACGACGAGATGGTAGATATATATATATATATATAACAACCTATTCTTTAACAACTATACCTATCGTGTCTAGATTATTCAGATCATTTCATATTCGAACGGATTGATTTCAAATGACATATCCACTGATATCGATGTCAATCTACTGATAGATCTGTCGTTACAAAATTCTGACATTTCCTTACTGATGTTGCCACTTTCCACATCGTAATCGAAGGCGTCCACTCCATACTTGAAAGAATCAATATAATACATAGTCTTCTTATCAGCTGTCCATGCTAGGCCATTCGATATACCAACCTGGAATATGTAAAGGGTGATAAGAAGCAAACAAGGCCCCAGTGTAATTGATTAAAGTCAAAGGAACAAAGCCTCTTTTCCTTCATTTTTCTGGGAAATGAAGCTAGATTATAAAGATGTTCCCAAATGCTAATGTGACCCGTCACCTAATGAACACTAATAAGCCGCAAATCTGACAAAGGAGCAAATGGGGATGAAAGACTATGTATGTGTACATGTAGATGCCATTGACTTCTCATAAAGACAGTATGCCATGATATTTATCTTCCTTCTATTAGACTAAATGGAAAGTGTTACCTATCATTCTGATCATTATTAACTTAGAATATCTAGTTTCACATAAGATAGAACAAAAATTAGTTCCGGCGACTTATTGGTGGTTTTGAGGCGGAGTGTCACCTGTATCTGCTTTGAACAGTCCATTCTACTTTTAGATTTTTTTCTAATATATTTTCTGAAAATATATCAAAGTAGCGTTTTAAGTGCAGAGTTCCCACCCCCCCCCCAAAAAAAATCGAATGAATTCAATACATCTAATTCATTTCATTTTGATTTTTTATTATCCCACTAGATTTAGAAACGATGACTTTACTGTCTTAAGGGAAATAAATTCACAATAACATAACATTTTTCCTCATATTCCCTCATATTTTATCGTGAAATATGCTGCTCCACCCATGAAATACTAATTTCAAGTTTGGTTTGGGGGAAATGCATCATGACGCCTAGAGTATGTCATACTTACATTTCGTATATGTGTTACAAGAGTATTATCGGGATGCAGACAGTACAAGGCACCCCTGTCTGGTGTGCCTCTTTCGTCAGAACCTGTTGGAGAATCCTCGAATCCCATTGTTCCTGTATGTATAGAGGTGAAATAGTGTGTGTGAAATCAGAAAGAAAACTGTGCTATGAAAATGTAGGGGAATTCATATTACATTCATATCCTTCAGCATTTGCTTTGACATTGGGGAATAAAATTTCTTTCCATTAGTACTTCGAAGTCGAATATGTTTCCTTCTACATCGTCAGAAGCACTATTTAGGGGAAGGGTTTCCAGGAGTAACTAAAGGGATACTCTAAATTCAGGCGCTTCGGAAGATTGAGAGGTGACGATGCCTTGAGGGGACATCTATTATAAAGTGTATAATGCCCCCCCCCCCGCCCCCGTCCGGTGATGAATCTCGCTTAGTTATTTTGAAACTCTGATTTTGTGTGTGTGGGGGGGGGGGTGAGGGAGAAAGTTTGAAGGTCTACACGCGAATTTCATTATATCAATTTGTCCCAGATGGAACTAAACAGCATTTATGAAATATCAAACTAAAGCCATCTCTTTTTTTATTTCTGTGCATATCTGCCGAAGCATATTGTTATAATTCCAGCATTTATATTTTCCGACACCGAGATCAAATGTGGCATTGTGCATCCATCAAATACATGTACCTGCCCAGAACCTGCCAGCCGGGTCACACTTAGCATCGTTGAATCTCGTGTCACTCTTGTTCTTCTCAACTTCAACCAACGTCTCACAAATCTTTCCCGTCTCCCAGTCGATGTAGCCAATGACATGACCTGCCGCTACAAGTGTACGTCCACTGCGGGTGGGTACAACTGCACCGACACGTTCCCCTGGAAAGAAAAAAAACCGGCCTTTTCAAATATTTACATTTCTTATCAGGCCTATATCACATGAGCTCGATGACGTGAATTCAGACTCAGCTTCTTTATTAATCCATGTTTTAGGAAACAGAAAATTCGCATCCACTGGCAGGACTGTGATGACTGGCGATACATAAACAGAATACATTGTAGTTAAAGGCCAAATCCGCAGCGAGATGAAGGTCTTGAGAATAAAAAAAATTGAACAAAACAGTAGAAAATTGACGAAAATAGGATGCAAAATAAGAAAGTTATGATTTGTTTATTTTTTGCTATTTTATCGCAAAAACAGTTCTTGAACAGTCGATATGAATATTCAGGGAGTGAGTTGATGATGTCATACACTCACAAATTTCCAGACATTACAGAAATGACGAAAATTTCATATTTTAGCTATAAAAATGTAATCTTGGTCCTAAATACTCCTTACATACTTACAAAATGGTATTTAGTATATAATGTGTAGACATGGTGGGTGACTTTTCACTTTTAGTGAAGAAAAAATAAAAATTCCTGAAATTTTTGTGTGGATTATTATTATGAAGAATAGTGCGTGTATGACGTAATCAAGTCATTTCGGTGAATATTCATATCAACTGTTTTAAGAACTGTTTTTCGAAAAATTGTGAAACTTTGAAAATTCATAACTTCCTTATTTTGCATCCTATTTTCATCAAATTTTCACTGTTTTGTCTGGAATCTTGTATTTGTTTTATTGAAATGAACTTCATCTTGCTGTGAAGAGTTAATTTTTTTTTAAAATGTATTAATTGGAAGTTACCGCAGTTAAGATCACGAAAAACAACAACAGCAATTAGTAGGACAGTTCAATTGTAAACCGAGGCCTAAGCCTAAAAGACCCGTTGAGAGAGCCAATCTTTTTTTTTATCCATATAGTTTAATGAACTCATTTTGAAGTGGAAATGACGATTTCTCTAAGTGATCAGGAGGAAGGGTGTAACATTTTATATAGCTGGTCGTAGTACGTAATGAAAAATATTCCTAACAAAATAGTTACCTCTTGGGAGGTTTTGACTCACCTATGTTGACCGCCGTCGCCTTTCCAGTTCGTGGATTACATCTGTGAACTGTTTTTCCTGGGATATCGACATAGAGAAGGGTTCCAGTGGCATGGTCCCAGTGAGGCCCTTCTAAGTGGTGGCCAACATTTCTCTGAACGACTTCCACGGACATGGTAATGGTTTCTGCTACTATTCAGGCATGTAAGTCTTTCCTTAATTCCCACTACCAGTCGAAACCAGTGAGGCAAATGTTTTGACGTGTAAGAAGACCAAACTGTACAATAAGATCCCTTTACTTTGATGCTGCCTATGACGAATTTGGAGCCGCAGTTGAAGAACTGATACTGGTCAATAACCAGTTTACAATTCACGAATTTGCAGCCGCAGTGGAACAATACCGGTCAAACCTGTTTACAATTCACGCATTTGGAGCCGTGTACACTGATACAGTTGAACAACTGATACTGGTCAACAACTTGTTTACAATTCACGAATTTGGAGCGGCAGTTGAACAGATCCCAGATTCTACGTGATTGTACATTCACATGTGTAGGGGACAATCACTATGAATGGTATATCCAGGGTATCATCACAGGTATATCAAAGGTCATCCCAGGTAAACTGTGATTCGTGTTAAGTAGGCTATTAAACACGCAGGGGCGCTGCCGGGGGTGGAGGGGGCGTCCACCCTATGATTTTTCAAGTTATCAAATAGAAATATAAGTGGGAGAAAAGGAAAAAAATAGGATGAAGAAAGAAGAGTACATGTATTGGAAAAGAGAGAGCTGGGTCATGTACTATATACCCTTATTATTTGCTTCGACACATGAGAGAGATGTATTAGGCGCTATATAAAATAATGCAAGAATACTATTATTCGTTATCATTATTTTAAAATTAAAATAAACTATTCTATGGATCATCTTGCTAAGCCCCTCCCTATTAAAATACCCTGGCGCCGCCCCGGCCTACTACGATTACACATAATTTCAATGAGGATTCAGATTTGAGGGAGAGAGTTGGCTCAGCCGGTAAAGCGTCTGCCTGTATAACCTGCCTGTTTCATAGACGCAGGCTATGTTACAGTGCAAAACACTCCGTCCCTTGGATAGGACATTAAATAGAGGCCCCGTGTAGAGGAGAGTCGCCATTTGCACGTTAAGGACCCACTGCACTATTATATAAGAGTAGGGAAAACCCCGGTGTAGTGGTCCACCTGCACATCCCCAATCAGTTATATCGGGGGGAAAGACCCACGGATCACAGTGATTCAGTTCGCTTTCCCCCTCCAAGGCACAGGTGATGCCAAACAAATAATGAAAATAACGATAATAATCACAATCACATTTACTGCAGATTCTATATTGCGAACAGATCACAATCTTTCCGCATTCATAATTTTAATAAATAGACTAAAGATGATGAAAACACAGTAAATCAAATCAAATCAAATCAAATCATATCAATTCAATAAGATTATCATCAGTATACAAATGCAAAAATGACCCCTTTAACCCAGTTTAAATGAATTCATGAAATGTAACAATAATAAAGATGATGAGGATGGTGGTGGTGATAGTAGTAGTAGTAGTAGAAGTAGTAGTAGTAGTAGTAGTAGTAATAATAATAATAATGATAATAATAATAATAATAATAATGATAATAATAATAATAATAATAATAACAGCAACAACAACAACAACAATAATGATAACAACTTCATTACGCATGTTATCTGCAATAAAAAAATAACATTACACATGATTCCTTTCAAAAAGGCACACTCTACGGGGAAAAATTTAGAGTTCTATATTTGTCTTATATTGCTGATTTCTTTTAAAACAAAAAAGAATGAACACTTGAGGATATGATTCGATCGCTTCCATTTGTTAGAACATAGTGCAAATACCTGTCCTTCAAGGGAAGTGCCTTGAATGAAAAAAGTCTCAAATTTGTTTTAAACGCAGTGAACATGGTGAAGATGTCATGAAGTAATCTTAATCTTTAAAGCTTTAAACCACTGTAAATATGGGAATTCTTATTAATCTGATAATGCAGCTACGTATTCCTCAATATACAAACTACAAGAGGTTTTATGATCCTCAAGACCTCAGGTTTTTGAATGAACAATATACCATCGTTAGTTTTATTTTTACATCATGTCAATAGGCATGTACACAAAATGGAATTTATATTACTTTTACGTTTATCATAGCCATTGCCTTGTACAGTTCGGTAAGAAGTTGAGCAGTAAGATAATTATTAAGAGGAAATGCTGATATTTCGTCACTGCTTGAATACAATTTTTTATCCCATAGTGCCATTGTTATCTCAGTTGTTGAGATGTAAATCCAGATGGAAATTCAGAGTCCCATTTTATGTCCTTTACACGCCTTAACCGAAGAAAAGGTATATCTGTTTGAGGAAGGGGTGGGTAACATTGAATGTAATATCAATAACAGTGGGTAAGGGAGGGGATCAGATTTGATGTACATATTTTCCTATCCCCTACCTTTTTAATAAAATCCTTTTCTTTGACTTATTTAGTTGTATTTATTAGTCTGTTTTATATGTTTATTTCTTATGTCTTTTCGATACACAAATTTTAAAAAGCCAAAACAAACCAAACCAAGTATATAAAGTGAGTTCTTTACATGGAATACAGTTCATTTTCGATCATATCCGGTTCATGCTGATCACCCGAGAAGGATCTGTCAGGCATAGCGCAAAGTCCCTGCGATGATCCTCCATCGAATCCATCCGGCTCTCCTCGGGCCTTGTCGGGCATTGCGTATAGAGGGCCGAAGTCTTCCGAACAATCATCCCGAGTTTCATTCCCATTCTTATCGGGCATGGCGTAAACTACGCTCAATCGGTCGTTCCTTTTCGGCACGGCGCGCGCATCTCCGGCACCAAAATTTGTAACAGAAGCGTAGGGCTCCATGTCACCTTGCACGTCATCAGCTATTCCGTCGTAGGAATTCCCTCTTCCAATTCCATTCTTATTGGGCATGGCGTAAGCTACGCTTAATCGGCTGTTCTTGTTCTGCTCGACATTCATGGGACTGAAATTGTCAACAGATTCGTAGGGCCTCGAATCGTAGCCTTGCGCCTCGTCAGGAATGCCCTCGTAGACATTCATCAACTTCCGAGGATTCACATTTACCACAAATCCACTTTTCATGTCTCCTGCATTATGAACAACAGCCGCTGCATTGTCAGCGCTGTGGTATCTATGTGGAGAAACTTCTGCAGCCGATGTTTCCTCAATTGCAGTGTTGCCGATACCATAACCATCGATGTCTGTTGGCCTTGTGGAATTAGCCAAAGTCATGCTCTGTGAGTCAGTACTGCCTTTCCTTTGATTTCGGGACCTGGATCGAGCGAGTATTGCGAATGAGATGGAAATAGTTCATTCATTTTGCGATTTCATTTTCGCCTACCTATAATACTACTCGTTAAAAGTTGTGGACACTTTGTAGTGGAAACAACTACATTAATCCTTAATATCTTCGAAAGCAAAAACTCCTAAGTTTTTAAGAAAACCCTTTAAAGTGAAGTATTAACAAATGCAAAGGCAGCGATGTCGATGTTAGATATGAATGCTGTTTTTTTTTTTATATATCACTGCTACACGAATTAATTCACGCCTTCGATATTCTAAACTCTCAAGTTCTCTTCTATACCGGGGTGTCCCAGAAAAAGCGGAACGGCAGATTTTCAGTACTTCCTTTCAAAAGTTAGATAATCGTATTACATCATTGGGTAAAGGATGTTTATCCGAGGAGAATGATACCGAGATCATTGAATTTGGTGAAGTAATTTTGATTCTTTGTCCGTTTCTTAAAATGCAGTCATTTTGAAATTTCGCAAGTTTTTGGTGACAGATGAGAGCAGAATTGTGTCGGGAATAGCCTTTCGTATGGCATGTTTTGTTATCGACACGCATTATGGGCTTCCCTCAAACATTGTATAATGAAAGGCCATTTCCGACACGATTCAGATCTCATTCATCAACAGGCGAAATTTAAACATGACTTTATTTTTGGAAAAGGGCATAGAATCAAAATTACTTCACCAAAATAACTCAATGACCTTGATATCATTCTCTTCAGTTGAAGAGGTTTTACCCAATGATGTAGAAAAATTATCTACTTTTTAAAGGCAGTATTCATAACAATGGAGAGGGACCAAAAACAGTGAAAAGGGGAATATTTACAAACCTTTTGCTGATCACAAAGATAATTACTATGATAACGACAATGATGATTATAAAGACACCAACGCCTCCACCAATGCCTCCATATAAACCTGCAGGTAAAATTGAAGGAATTATGAATGAACAGATTATTAGTTCCTTTGCAAACAATTCCCTTTTCGCAGGGTTCTCAGTGCCTTTGTTTTTAGCATCCACCTCCCCCGAAAACGTGAGCATCTTCTGATCATTATCACAGGTTTGAATAGCACTATTCAAAGCGCAGCCACATTTTATAATTATTTTAGTAAGAATTACGCCAATTATATGGGAAATGAGTGTTCAGAAACTGCCATACAAAGCACAAGCTATACACAAACTATTTAAGATGCTTCTGTAATACTTGTTTAATTATACAATTATTGTGAATCTATATTTTTCTCACCTGCATCACTTCCACTCATAGGAAAAGGGGGAGGTGGTTCTTGAGGCACTGTGGACATCTGCGGTGGTGTTGATGTACTCCCAGCATTTCTCATCATGTCCTCGTCTGTTGAAATGACCTCTGGTGCCGCTGAAGACGGTACGTGAGCTAAAAGAAACATTACATTTCTTGATTTCCTTACAGATATAATTTTCTCACGTAATGTGGTATATATCATGAATTAGTGGGTTCATTCGGGTAGGTACTTAAAAGCATTTTGGTAGAAAAAAAAATCAGAAAAGGATATCGACATTCAAAAAAATTTGGTCAAGAAAGTATTGCTAAGCAGCAAGGAATAGCCAAAGTTCGCATGAAAATTGTTTACTAAAAAGGCTATTTTCAGACAGCAAAAGAAGCTTAAGGAATTTTTCATGATTACAGATTTGACAAAGTTAGAATTTCAAAAGCTTTACACATTTTCATTACAATTATTTTAGCCGTTATTTGACCTTGCGCAGTTATATCATTGTTTCTTTAATCTCATTTGGAAATCATATTTTCCGTTGACCTATTATTTGTGTAATCTGACTTGAAACAATACATTTTATTTTTCTTTTGAAAGAATATCTTTTCTAATAGCTGTGAAAAGCTAGAGGGGAAATATGCACCAAATCAATGGCATATCCAAAATTAGGGGGAAGCGGTAACCAGATATTTCGACAAATTCCAGATTACTAAAAGATATTATTCCAACAGGAAATGATCGAGCTAAACCCTAAAAGACTGGATTGGGGGGGATGATGGCCCCTCCCCCCTTGATATCTCGGTCACGACGTGACCAATCGAAATTTTGCACGGAAAAATATTATATTATAATTTTTCTGCAAATTATATGCGTAAATACACATTTTGAGTAATAATTAAGCAACGAAAGGCCCTGGAGATAATTTTTCTATGCAAGAAGTTCGTTACAAACATTAAAAGATTATCAGGAAAGAACAACATTTGAAAGTGATTTCAATTTATATGTGTTCTATTGTTTTGCAAATTCTTAATGTATTTTTCTGTTTTTTTCCGTGGCCGTCGGGAACATAGT
>CM057164.1:18155071-18283946 GCA_029962745.1 Echinometra lucunter
TCATGCTATCGCATATTAATGACATCTCATTATGCGAGGAAAATCATATTATATGTTAAGAAAGTAAATCACGAAATTTAACATTTCTATTAGCTCACGCACCGTCTTCGGCGGCACAAGAGGTCAATTCCACAGACGAAGACAAGATGAGAAACACCGGGAGTGCATCAACACCACCACAGATGTCCACAATGCCTCAAGAACCACCCCCTCCTATTCCTAGGAATGGAACTGATGCAGGCGAGAAAATATAAATTCATAATTATGTAATTAAATGAGTATTACGTAAGCATTTCAAACTGTTTCTGTATTGATAATACACTGTAAGGCACTTTCTGTAGACTCACTTCATATATGATATGCATAATTATCGTTTGAAAAAAAAAATGTATCTGCGATTTGCAAAGTGTTATTCAAACCTGTAATGATGATCAGGAGATACTTACAGTTTTCGGGGGAGTTGGTGCTAAAAACAAAAGAACTCGGGGAACTCAGCCTTAAGGGAATTGTTTGCGAATGAACTAATAATATCTCCCTTCATAATTGGTCAAATTTTACCTGCAGGCCTATATGGAGGCATCGGTGGAGGCGTTGGTGTCTTAATCATCATTGTCGTCATCATAGTCATTATCTTTGTGATCAGCAAAAGGTTTGTAAACATTCCTTGTTTTCCACTCGTTTTGGTCCTATTCCATTGTTATGAATACTTCCGAGCTTCGGAACCATCTAGCAGTTAAAATTATATTTCTTTCTTTTGATTTTTCTGACATTGTATATGATATTTCGAAGAGAACTTGAAAGATAAGAAAACAAACTGGGATGAGGGATGAGTTTATTCCTATAACAATCGATATACTTCATATCTTATATCGATATCGCTGCCTTTGCGTTTTTATTCTTCACATGAAAGGTTTTCTTAATAATTTAGGGGATTTTGCTTTCAGAGATATAAAGGATTAATGTAATTATGCCCACTACAAAGTGTCCACAACTTTTAAATAATTCATATAAACTTTAAACGTATAGTCGTGTATTATAGGTAGGCGAAAATGAAATTGCTAATGAATGAACTACTTCCAACTCATTTTATATATCATTCGCAATACTCGATCCAGGTCCCGAAATCAAAGGAAAGGCAGTACTGACTCACAGAGCATGACTTTGGCTAATTCCTCAAGGCCAACAGACATCGATGGTTACGGTATCGGCAACATTGCAATTGAGGAAAGATCGGCTGCAGAAGTTTCTCCACATAGATACCACAGCGCTGACAATGCGGCGGTTGCTGCTCATAGTACAGGAGACATGAAAAGTGGATTTGTGGTAGATCGGAATCCTCGGAAGTTGATAAATGTCTACGAGGGCATTCCTGACGAGGCGCAAGGCTACGATTCGAGGCCCTACGAATCTGTTGACAATTTCAGTCCCATGGATGTCGAGCAGAACAAGAACAGCCGATTAAGCGTAGCTTACGCCATGCCCATTAAGAATGGAATTGGAAGTGGGAATTTCTACGACGGAATAGCTGATGACGTGCAAGGTGACATGGAGCCCTACGCGTCTGTTACAAATTTTGGTGCCGGAGATGCGCGCGCCGTGTCGAAAATGAACGACCGATTGAGCGTAGTTTACGCCATGCCCGATAAGAATGGGAATGAAACTCGGGATGATTGTTCGGAAGACTTCGGCCCTCTATACGCAATGCCCGACAATGCCCGAGGAGAGCCGGATGGATACGATGGAGGATCATCGCAGGGACTTTACGCTATGCCTGACAAATCCTTCTCGGGTGATCAGCATGAACCGGATATGATCGAAAATGAACTGTATTCCATGTAAAGAACTCACTTTATTTACTTGGTTTGGTTTGTTTTGGCTTTTTAAAATTTGTGTGTTGAAAAGACATAAGAAATAAACATATAAAACAAACTAATAAATACAACTAAGTGAGTGAGTCAAAGAAAAAGATATTATTAAAAAGGTAGGGGGTAGGAAAATATGTACATCACATCTGATCCCCTCCCTTACCTTCTGTTATTGATATTACATTGAATGTTACCCACCCCTTCCTCAAAAAGATATACGTTTTTTTTTTCGGTTAAGTCGTGTAAAAGACATAAAATGGAACTTTGAATTTCCAACCGGATTTACATGTCAACAACTGAGATAACAATGGCACTATGGGATGAAAAATTGTATTCTAGCAGTGGCGAAATATCAATATTTCCTCTTATCTTATTGCTCAACTTCTTACCGAACTGTATAGGGCATTGACTATAATTAAACTTAAAAGTAATATAAATTCCATTTTGTGTACATGCCTATTGACACGATGTAAAAATAAAACTAACGATGGTATATTGTTCTTTCAAAAACCTGAGATCATGAAGATTATAAAACCTCCTGTAGTTTGTATATTGAGGAATACGAAGCTGCATTATCAGATTAATAAGAATTCCCATATTTACAGTGGTTTAATGCTTTAAAGATTAAGGTCACTTCGTGACTTCTTCACCAGGTTCACTGCGTTTAAAACAAATTTGAGACTTTTTTTTTCCATTCAAAGCACTTCCCTTGAAGGACAGGTATTTGCACTATGTTCTAACAAATGGAAGCGATCGAATCATATCCTCAAGTGTTCATTCTTTTTTTGTTTTAAAAGAAATCAGCAAAATAGGAAGAATATAGAACTCTAAATTTTTCCCCGTAGGGTGTGCCTTTTTGAAAGGAATCATGTGTAGTGTTATTTTTTTTTATTGCAGATAACATGCGTAATGAAGTATCATTATTGTTGTTGCTGCTGTTAATATCATTGTTATTATCATTATTATTATCATTATTATTATTATTATTATTATTATTATTATTATTATTATTACTACTACTACTACTACTACTATCATCACAATCATCATCGTCTGTATTATTGTTACATTTCATGAATTCATTTAAACTGGGTTTTGGGGTCATTTTTGCATTTGTTTACTGATGATAATCTTACTGAATTGATTTGATTTGATTTGATTTGATTTACTGTGTTTTCCTCATCTGTAGTCTATTTATTAAAATTATGAATGCGGAATTTAGAATCTGCAGTAAATGTGATTGTGATTATTATCGTTATTATCATTATTTGTTTGGCATCACCTGTGCCTTGAAGGGGAAAGCGAATTGAATCACTGTGACCCGTGGGTCTTTCCTCCCGATATAACTGATTGGGGATGTGCAGGTGGACCACTACACAGGGGTTTCCCCCCTAATCTTATAGAATAGTGCAATGGGTTCTTAACGTGCAAATGGTGACTCTCCTCTACAAGGGGCCTCTATTTAATGTCCTACCCAAGGGACGGAGTGTTTTGCACTGTAATATAGCCTGCGTCTATGAAACAGGGGTAGGTTATACAGGCAGACGCTTTACCGGCTGAGCCAAATCTCTCCCTCAAATCTGAATCCTCATTGAAATTATGTGTAATCGTAGTAGGCCGGGGCGGCGCCAGGGTATTTTAATAAGGAGGGGCTCAGCAAGATGATCCATAGAATAGTTTATTTTAATTTTAAAATAATGATAACGAATAATAGTATTCTGCATTATTTTATATAGCGCCTAATACATCTCTCTCATGTGTCTAAGCAAACAATAAGGGTATATAGTATATGACCTAGCTCTCTCTTTTCCAATACATGTACTCTTCTTTCTTCATCCTATTTTTTTTCCTTTTCTCCCACTTATATTTCTATTTGATAACTTGAAATATCATAGGGTGGACGCCCCCTCCACCCTCCGGCACCGCCCCTGCGTGCTTAATAGCCTACCTAACACGAATCACGGTTTACCTGGGATGACCTTTGATACCTGTGATGATACCCAGGCCTGGATATACCATTCATAGTGACTGTCGCCTACACATATGAGTGTAGAATCACGTGGAATCTGGGATATGTTCAACTGCCGCTCCAAATTCGTGAATTTGTAAACAAGTTATTGACCAGTATCAGTTGTTCAACTGCGGCTCCAAATTCGTGAATTGGTAACAAGTTTATTGACCCGTATCAGTCTGTCAGTTGTTCAACTATATGGCTCCAAATGCGTGAATTGTAAACGGGTATGACCAGTATTGTTCATGTAGTTCCACTGCGGCTGCAAATTCGTGAATTGTAATCCGGTTATTACCCAGTATTCATCATAGGCAGCATCAAAACAAAGGGATCTTATTGTACCGTTTGGCCTTCTTACTCGTCAAAACATTTGCCTTACTGGTTTCGACTGGTAGGAGAACGTTACTGCAGTGGGAATTAGGGAACGACTTACATGCCTGAATAGTAGCAGAAACCATTACCATGTCCGTGGAAGTCGTTCAGAGAAATGTTGGCCATCACTTGGAAGGGCCTCACTGGGACCATGCCACTGGAGCCCTTCTCTATGTCGATATCCCAGGGAAAACAGTTCACAGATATAATCCACGAACTGGAAAGGCGACGGCGGTCAACATAGGTGAGTCAAAACCTCCCAAGAGGTAACTATTTTGTTAGGAATATTTTTCATTACGTACTACGACCAGCTATAAAATGTTACATCCTTCTTCCTGATCACTTAGAGAAATCGTCATTTCCACTTCAAAATGAGTTCATTAAACTATATCGATAAAAAAAAAAAAAGATTGGCTCTCTCAACGGGCCATTTAGGCTTAGGCCTCGGTTTACAATTGACCTGTCCTACTAATTGTTGTTTTTCGTGATCTTAACTGCGGTAACTTCCAATTAATACATTAAAAAAAAAATCAACTCTTCACAGCAAGATGGCGTTCATTTCAATAAAAAGAATAAAAGATTCCAAACAAAACTTACAGTGAAAATTTGATGAAAATTGGATGCAAAATAAGGAAGTTATGAATTTTCAAAGTTTCACAATTTTTCGAAAAAACAGTTCGTAAAACAGTTGATATGAATATTCACCGAATGACTTGATTACGTCATACACGCACTATTCTTCATAATAATAATCCACACAAAAATTTTAGGATATTTTTATTTTTTCTTCACTAAAAGTGAAAAGTCATCAACCATGTCTACACATAATAGACTAAATACCATTTTATAAGTATGTAAGGAGTATTTAGGACCAAGTTTACATTTTTATACATGTAGCTAAAATATGAAATTTTCGTCATTTCTGTAATGTCTGGAAATTTGTGAGTGTATGACATCATCAACTCACTCGCTGAATATTCATATCGACTATTCAAGAACTGTTTTGCGATAAAATAGCAAAAAATAAACTATTCATTACTTTCTCATTTTGCATCCTATTTTCGTCAATTTTCTACTGTTTTGTTTGAATTTTTTTATTCTCAAGACCTTCATCTTGCTGCAGATTTGGCCTTTAACTACAATGTTTTCTGTTTATCACATTCCTGACAGTGGAGGCGAATTTTCTGTTTCATAAAATATGGATTAATAAAGAAGTTGAATCTGATTTAACGTCATCGAGCTCATGTGATATAGGCCTAATAAGTAATATAAATATTTGAAAAGGCCGGGTTTTTTTTTCTTTCCAAGGAGAGCGTGTCGGTGCAGTTGTTCCCAGCCGCAGTGGACGTACACTGGTAGCGGCAGGTCATGTCATTGGCTACATCGACTGGGAGACAGGAAAGATTTGTGAGACGTTGGTTGAAGTTGAGAAGGACAGGAGTGACACGAGATTCAACGATGCTAAGTGTGACCCGGCTGGCAGGTTCTGGGCAGGTACATGTATTTGATGGATTCACAATGCCACATTTTATCTGGTTGTCGGAAAATATAAATGCTGGAATTATAACAATATGCTTCGGCAGATATGCACAGAAAAAATAGATGGCTTTAGTTTGATATTTCATAAATGCTGTTTAGTTCCATCTGGGACAAAATGATATAATAAAATTCGCGTGTAGACCTTCAAAATCCCCCCCCCCCCCAAAAAAAAAGGTCAGCGTTCAAAATAACTAAGCGAGATTCATGACTGGACGGGAGGGGGGGCATTATACACTTAACAATAGATGTCCCCTCAATGAATCGTCACCTCTCAATCTTCCGACGCGCCTGAATTTAGAGTACCCTTTAGTTACTCCTGGAAGCCCTTCCCCTAAATAGTGCTTCTGACGATGTTTAGAAGGAAACATATTTTGTATTCGATTTCGAAGTACTAATGGAAAGAATCCACAAAATTTTATTTCCCAATGTCAAGGCAAATGCTCAAGGATATGAATATGATATGAATTCCCCTACATTTTCATTGCACAGTTTTCTTTCTGATTTCACACACAACATTTCACCTCTGTACATACTTACAGGAACAATGGGATTCGAGGATTCTCCAACAGGTTCTGACGAAAGAGGCATACCAGATAGAGGTGCCTTGTACTGTCTGCATCCCGATAATACTCTTGTAACACATATACGAAATGTAAGTATGACATACTCTAGACGTCATGATGCATTTCCCCCCAAAGCAAACTTAAAATTAGTATTTCATGGTTGGAGCAGCATTTTTCACGATATGAGGAAATATGAAGAATATGAGGGAAAATGTGATGTTGTTGTGAATTTATTTCCCTTAAGACAGTAAAAATCATCGTTTATAAATTTAGTGGGATAATAAAGAATCAAAATGAAATGAATAAGATGTATTGAATTCATTCGAGTTTGTTGGGAGGGGTGGGGTGGGAACTCAGCACTTAACACGTTACTTTGATTTTTTTTCCAGAAAATATATTAGAATAAAATCTAAAAGTAGAATGAACTGTTCAAAGCAGATATAGATGACACTCCGCCTCAAAACCACCAATAAGTCGCCGGAACTCATTTTTGTGATACTAGATATTCTAAGCTTATAATGATCAGGATGATAGGTAACACTTCCCGTTTAGTCTAATAGAAAGAAGATACATATCATGGCATACTGTCTTTATGAGAAGTCAATGGCATCTGCATGTATACATGCATATAGTCTTTCTTCCCCATTTGCTCCTTTGTCAGATTTGCGGCTTATTAGCGCTTTTGAGGTGACGGGTCACATTAGCATTTTTGGAACACTTTTTATATTCTAGCTTCGTTTCCCAGAAAAAAATGAAGGAAAAGAGGCTTTGTTCCTTTGACTTTGATCAATTACACTGGGCCTTGTTAGCTTCTTATCACCCTTTTCATATTCCAGGTTGGTATATCGAATGGCCTAGCATGGACAGCTGATAAGAAGACAATGTATTATATTGATTCGTTCAAGTATGGAGTGGACGCCTTCGATTACGACGTGGAAAGTGGCAAAATCAGTAAGGAAATGTCAGAATTTTGTAACGACAGATCTATCAGTAGATGGACATCGATAACAATGGATATTTTATTTGAAATCAAATCCATTCGAATATGAAATGATCTGAATAATCTAGACATGATAGGTATAGTTGTTAAAGAATAGGTTGTTATATATATATCTATCATCTCGTCGTCATATTTCTTGATTTGTGAAACATTTCAGAATCCTAGCAATGTCATAAAAACATCCCTGAAAATAGATATAGGAGATATTTAGAGCACAGTCAAAATAGCATTCAAACTCACAGTGATCAACTATCACGTGTTATTACAAATGGAAGTAATGATAATGGCACAAAGAGTTTGCATAAAATTGTTCAAAGTTGGTGGCCTCCATTATTACCCCTCACATTAGGCAAATTTTGGTCAACTTGAAAAAAGGAGTTCAAGCTTGCCACAAGCGAGAACATCAATATTTTCATAATTTTAAAGCTTTAATGTAAAAATGTCGGCAATTTATTATAAATAAGGTTTCGGGAATAAATCTGCCAGAGGAAAACGTGACTGAAAATTTTCTTAACCAACGTATAATTCCACCTAATGAAGAACTGATCACCTCCTATCCATCCTATACTGCACCTTTCTGTTCATTAGAATTGTGACTGTTTTGGGGTTTCTTATAGGTAACCGGAGACAAGTTATATCTATACCCGGGCCTGAACGCCGGTTTCCAGATGGGATGTGTATAGACAGCGAAGATATGCTGTGGGTCGCTTACTTCAATGGGGGTGCCGTGAGGAGATATAACCCGCAATCTGGTAATTCTTCAGAATTAGTACATGAGATAATTTTTATGTTAGGAAATATAAGAATTTGAAAAAAAATATTTCAAATATTTATCAAAATTATGAGAGGAAAAGTTTTTTTTTTTAGATATATTTTGTTTACCTCCAGTAAATCTTAAGAACAATTCTAAAAAAATCATGCTTGACTTTTAAATCTCACATCTCCTAATAAAATGAATGTGCATGGTCATTCACAAGAAAATCAATATCTGAATCTTCCAAAAAGCATAAACGAATCAGAAATTGACAGGAAAAATGATTAAGAGGGGGAAACTTTGATTGTTGTATATGCCGTTAGTGTTTCTTTCGTGAAAATGTGTAACGGGTGATGTAAAAACATTACACTACACTAATCACATTAAAGAGAAGCACTTTTCATATTACTATTTTTTTCTATTTTGTTACTCCCAATCCTATATTGATTTAATGACTTTCTATCTGCAGGTGAAATAGTGCGAGAAATCAAATTACCGGCTGACGTCATAACGAGTTGCTGCTGGGGCGGGGCTAATCTGGATGAACTGTATGTGACGTCATCAAAACTCTATCTATTTTACGGGTCACTGGATTAGGGGTCAAAGGTGTAAAGGGCGAGACATTCAACGATTTGTTGTGAATATTATTGATACGGTTTTTACAAGCCTTGATCAGTGGTATTATAATATTTGGATCTGCTTGTCAACTACAAATGAATTTAGTCTTTTCTGGACTTTTCGAGTGCTGTTGTTACTTGTTACGAATATATGAATGAATATCATTACGTTTAAGGCATGAGTATAAATTGTGTGTATTAATTGATCACAGTTCAAGCAGTACAAAGTTTCCTTCTTGATACATCGTTGGTTGCTGGTCAGTGGACATAAATGATGCTTGGCATTGAGACATCACGAAAATCTATTCATTTTTTTTCTCTTGAAATGTATGACGGTTGTTTCTTGATGGAGAATAAGTTCTTCTAAAACTCATTTCAAATGCCCATTGACATCTTCAAATAACACTTAAGTGAATGAGTAACCAATGTACTATATTTACAATGTGTTTTCTTCAGCGAAAGATTCTGTGAAGTGAGGTAAAGTTATAAATTCCTTTGCCACCCATTGCAATGTGGCCTTAATTTCGCCCCGTAAACTGCTATTTTAACAGTCTGTTGATCAGTTGAAAATCCACTACAGTCATGTATTATCTCGTCAATACATAAGGTAATCTAGGATTGAGGCCCCTTGATACAATGGGTTTCCTTTTCTTTCGTACAATTCCTATGGGGTATAAACGGAGTCGTTTAATGTTATCATTTTTTTTTTCAAATCATGATTGTTGATTAATTCAAATTATTAATGTTTAGGCTGAAAATCAATGTCTAATGTTAAATTCTTTGGTAGATAGACACATTTTAGGATAGGGCCTATACCAAACAAGCTGTTGGTCCAATACGTAGCACACAATTTTCAACGGTTATTGTTGGCCCCTTCCCTAACTTAACTTGATTTTTCAGAAAACTTCTTGTGGCAAACACAGTGCTTCTCTATTTTGTTTATTCTTGGTGTACACTTAATAAACCGATTATATAACCCTCTGAAAATACGGCATATGGAGGTTTGTTTTTTTGTCATAAAATTATTTTGAATAAGTAGCCAGGAAGCTTCGAAAAAAAATAATAGTAGCATTTTTGATTTCGTGAAAAAAACCAACTCTCAGATGTCATGAGGTTCAACCTTTAAAATTAGTTTTAACTGTTTTAGCTATTTTCTTATAAAAAAATTAATCTCGACCATCATAGGCTTCAGACGTGAAGAGTGTGGAGGAGAGGGTAGCCCCCACGATCATTGCAACTACCAAGGCATTGCTATTGGAAAGAGAGTTGCCCAAATCAGTAATTTTCCTTATAATTCTCTAGCAAAATATTTTGTGCAAGCCCAGAAAATGTCACTTCAGTCTTAAATGAAACGATTGCTGGTTATCGTAAGAGGGAGTGGGTCGAGTGACGCCCTTGCCTTTACTTTTGTTGCATTCATTAAAAAGGCTTAACCCCCCCCCCCCCCCCCCCGATCACTGGCACTGTACTTTCTTTTCATAGGCAGATAAGTATCGGGCTAGGCACCTATTGTTCGACAAACAAAAGATCCCCCACTACTACCTTTGTCCGAGCCCGATGTTCCGCCGCCTAATTTCATCGACTTGTGTCTTCTTCTTTTTTTTAATCAGATCTAATCTAATCTAAATTTAAACTTTTTAGAAAAGCAACCCCCACACCGCATACGTGACATAATAGATACATGTCATTTTTCGGGGTTCAACCCGCACAACATACAATATATATGGTTTGCCCTCTATCGACAAAATTTGCTGAACATGCTGAAGCGAAAGCGATTGTATCTGAGTGATTGACTTTGCACTATGTCAGCTTTATAATGTATACATTGTCATGGAAAAAATAGACAAACACGAATCTGCAAAGCGTAATCTCACGTACTTTGTACAGTCAGCGTTTCGTGACAAACGCTAAGTTCATTTTAGATTGCTGCTGAACAAGAATTCTACTTTGAATGGCAGATTTCCATATGCAATAATATACCTCGCACGTCCGACTGGTTTTGCACAACAGTGTTTGACCTGGGAGTCTCTTTGCCTCATCGATTTGACTGTACAGGGTGAAAAACAAATTGACTTTAAAACTGGTATAGCGGTCTGTTAAAATGTCGGTGGAAGTCGTTCAGAAAAACGCTGGCCATCTGTTGGAAGGACCTCACTGGGACCATGCTTCAGGAACTCTTCTGTATGTCGATATTCTAGGAAAGACAGTCTTTAGATACAACCCAAATACAGGGACGACAGTGGAAGTCAATATAGGTGAGATATAAGATTTACCATCAAATTCCATGTGAGTTAACTGGTTGTTATTCATCTGCTATTAGAAATTCTTCTTTTAATATAGAACACATCACAAAAAAGTAATAATACCGACATAAGTATGCAATGCAGAGTAAATGTTTGTGACACAGTGGAGGGAAGTGCCGGATCTGATTGTTCGAGGGAAGTGATCAATAATGATCAATATGGCATGCTAAAAAAATGAAGTAGCAAAATTTATGCGTTTGCATGTTTATAATGTTAAGCTTAAGGTGCATGAAAAACTTCGATTCATATGGAAAAGATTAATAGAACCCTATTTGCTCCCCAAACACTAGCCCCTAACCACAGCCGCCAGACGGGGGCAGAAAGGGGTTGTTCCCCCGCCCCCCCCCCCCACCCCCCCCCCAAAAAAAGGAGGAAATTAATCGTCAAGCTCACAAATTTGCTGTATTGTACAATCATGCGTTAATGCTCTAAAATGCAACCTTTCAGCACTGAAAAATCAATTTTTCACATTTTGTTCCAACACTCGTTGGTAAACATGGTAAAGTAATAGATCAAATCTTTCTTGACATTTTAAACTATACTTTGTCATCTATCGTGGGCAACAAGAAAAAAGGAACACAAATGCTCGCTTTCCATAAAGGTTAACGGTATTACGATCACCTTTGTATCGTCTTAATTTTCTTAAAAGGGTAGGTTAATTCCAACACCTAATCTTTCTGACAGTGTCGCTTGCTCCGGCCCCCTTAACCCATAACTAGTGCTTGGAAGTGCACGTTCTCAACACGCACTAAGCCAAATTTTCTTGTTTGAAAAGCTGCAATAATCTATGTTGCCGCCTCAGAGACTCGAGGAGCCCTTACAAGACACCCACAATCATGTTTTAGTAAAACGATGTATCATAAACTTTATTTGCTTTCAAATACGTGGCCTCAATATACCCCCCCCCCTTATATTGTTATGCTCCGTTGCATATATTAACAGAAAGACTTCTGCGACTGAGTGCGAGGGTGCTAGTGTTTCTCTCTCCAAAAAAAAGGCCCTGGGGGCATTTCTGTTTTTTAAAAGAAAAATTCTTGTCTTTTGAAATATCCAGCAAAATGTATAAAGGTCAAAAGGGGGAAAACGTGGTTGTTTTGACAGGGGTTAGGTCTGTATATACTGTTAGTAAGCATGGGAGATGTCCAGATCCATAATTTATGAAATTGTATTGGTTGGCCCCAAGAGTGTTTTCCCCTCCCCCCCCCCCAAAAAAAGAAAGAAATAAGATAAAAAAAAAAACAAATAAACAAACGAACAACAACACACACACACACACACACACAACTGGACCTTCCGGCGCGCCTGCCCCTAACCACCTAAACCAAACCAAACCAAACCAAGGGGGAATTGACTAATATGATGTGCAATACAATGAAGCTTTCCATTAGCTGTGTACTATATTTGATCATAGGGCAACAGGTTGGAGCCGTTGTACCCACTCGTAGCGGACACACACTAGTGGCAGCGGGTCATGTCATAGGCTACCTCGACTGGGAGACGGGAAAGATTTACGAGACGTTGGTTGAAGTTGAGAAGGACACTAGTGACACGAGATTCAATGATGCTAAGTGTGATGCAGCTGGCAGACTATGGGCGGGTAAGCTTATGAAAAAATGCCAAACATAAACGAATTCATAACTTTATTGGATCTTGAAAAGAAATAATGTAGTATCTTACTTGCTGGGAGAACAAAAAGTTCCAGCATTATTCTGTCTTATTAATACAATAATCCATTCGATTTGCCGTTAATCCGATGGAATAAACAAAGAGCAAGGTAAGATATTGGAAGCAAATGTAATGACGATGGTAATAATTATGATATAAAAATATCGTTTTGGTGAAAAGATTTAGAACATCATTTTTCCTGAAAGTGTAATAAATGTGGTAAGATTCCAGGAATCAAATCATCATTAAATTACTGGTGTAAGCTTTATATTGGGAGCGCTAGAGCATTATGGTCCAAAAATATGAGTCGTGAAATCACATTTGCATCGTAGTGGACCGTGAGTGTATCAAAATATCTGCTTACCCATAAGTACAAGTCCGAAGTTCAGCATAGCATGGGAGGCGAACTATTAATTTCAAATGAGAAGAATGACTACTGAAGAAGAAAAAAGAAGGAAAAGAAAAGGAGGAGGAGAAGAAGAAGAGGAGTAAGACGAAGAAGACGGCGACAACAACGACGAAGAAGAGGAGCAATCATGGCAATAGCAGCAACAACTACAACTCACATTTTATAGGGGTTTTTTTTTAATTTGCCTGCAGGGACGATGGGATTTGAGAGTTTAACACCTGATGGCCTTAGTGAAAGACTCCTGCCTGGCAGGGCATCGCTTTATTGTCTCCATCCAGATAAAACTCTTGTAACACACCTGGAAAATGTGAGTAAATCTCCAAAACTTATCCTGACATGGGGGGATTTTTTTTTTAATTGCTGAAACATAGCACGAAGCCATATTTTTTACGTGAGTCTTGTAGGATCAGAATTTGTTCACAATCTGAATTATTTTGATTATTTTCTTCACATGAAAAAACGAAAGGGCTGCAGATTACGTATCCCAATTATCTTAACGCAGCCTACATATTAATATAGATTTATTTAGAAATTCAAACTTGCCATCACCAGAGTAGCACAGAATAAATTTCTCGCTTCGAATATTAATTCTCGACTCTTCCCAATGATCCGTTATTAACCACTATGTCTTAAACCTCTTGCTAAAGTCATACAGGCAAAAATAGAACATTCCAAGTCAAGGAAGGCGAGTCCTGCAATCCAAGAGGCATTTCCTAAATAGGGTTGCCTTCTCTTACTCATGTACTCTTTCCAGGTCGATCTATCGAATGGCCTTGCATGGACAGCAGATAAGAAGACTATGTATTATATCGATTCTTTCCAGCGTGGAGTAGACGCCTTTGATTACGATATCAATAATGGCTCAATAGGTAAGAATTAATATATTTATTGATTACCATTAGTTTATTGATTATACGAAAGCTTATTCACAAATATAAAGGAGATTGTGCTTTAAAAGGTTGGCCTTATAGCCAAATGAAAAATAAACTCTACAAGTCATCATAAGGCAATTATCCCTGACACTTCAATCATTTCATTTCGAATTATGAATAGAACACTGTATTGTTCCCCATAATACCAGGTATTTCTTTTTTTTTTTAATCCCACGTTTGATCTTTAATAAAACACTAAAAAAACTATATACATCAGATAATACTGACATTGATATTTATTATAGCTGAATGGCTGGATGAAAATAGGAAAACAGTGACAGGGAGATTCCTCATCAATAATTAATGAAACATTCACTGTCCAAGGCTTGTGTGGGGATCAAGCACACACTCACTGAGATGATCATCGACTCTTGTACAAAGTTCTACTTTTTGTACAAGGGGTTGAAAATTGAGCAACATCTGAAACTTAACTTGAAAAATAGCCATGAAATTCATAAAACTGATTTATGATATCATAATCAAAACACCTTCAACAAAATTGTACTCTATTCAACTATAACCCACATCAATGTGAGCATTATCTGATGTATAGTCTTTTTAATCATAAAAAAAAATAAAAATGAGATTTTTGAAAAACCTAATACTTCTCAAACAGATCATCATTTAGCCTCGTCAATGACTAGCTTGCTAAATAGCTAAATATTGTAGAAGCGTTTCTTTATGTTTAATGAATATCATTGTTACGTGACAACCCAGCTACTGGGATCAATGAATGAACTTTCCTTAGTTTATGAAACCTGTTTCAACATAATGAAAATTTATAGCAGTAGGAGGGTAAACCTTTTTAACGAATATCACTGTTACGTGACAACCCGCTACTGGGACCAATTATGAACTTTCCTTAGATTGTGAAACCTGTTTCAACATAATGAAAATTTATAGCAGTAGGATGGTAAACCTTTTCTCTGTGTTGACCTAATTGTTGACCAAATTGCTACTGAATGGGAAGACGACATTAGAAAGAAAAGAATTTAATTTTGTTTCTATTCTTATTCATTCAATTATTCATTTAAATAATGCTTAATTAATCAACAACTTCTTATTTCTTTCTTTCTATTCTGCTTTTATTCATTAATTCATTCATTTATTTATTCACTTATTTATATTCACATTTATTTGTATTTATTTATTTGTTTATTTATTTATTCATTTATTTAGTTATTAATTTATTCATTCATTTATCTATCTATATATTCATTTATCCATTTATCTATTTATCTATTCATTTCCATAGCTAATCGAAGAAGAGTAATAACTATTCCCGAGTCGGAAGGTATGCCTGATGGGATGTGTATAGACAGTGAAGATATGCTTTGGGTAGCACACTTTTTCGGAGGTGCTGTAAAGAGATACAATCCTAAATCTGGTGAGTATGTTTGTCTTTGCATCTTTGAAGATTTAATTTGTAGGCAAGGCCGTACGCAGAATTTTGTTCCGGGGGGGGGGGGGTGGGGGAGAGAATATATTCAATATATGAGAAAACACACAAAATGGAATGAGCGAAGCGAGCGAGCGGGAATTTTTGTATTTTTAGAATTGAAATTCAACGATCTGGTGCACATTTCGGGTGGAATTTGAGGAAATTCCCAATAAAAATGTTAGGAAGAAATAGGGAAAAAAAGGGGTTTTGAAAATTCCTAGGGGGGGGGGGGTGCGTACGGCCATGTTTAATTGTGGGCGACTGAAAAATTTCTTACATCTAGTTTGCCTACTGGAACCGGTCGGTCCCTGTATTAAGCCTATAGTTAGATTGGAGAATTTGTATTTAGCAGGTAAACATAAGTGATGAAAAAAGAAAGAAGAAAAAGATGATGAAGAAGAAGCAGAAGAAGAAGGGAGAAGAAGAAGAAGAAGAAGAAGAAGAAGAAGAAGAAGAAGAAGGGAGAAGAAGAAGAAGAAGAAGAAGGAGGAGGAGGAGGAGGACAAGAAGAAGAATATGAGGAAGAAGAAAAAGGGGAGGAGCAGGAGGAGGAGAAAACGATGAAGGAGAAGAAAAAATCCTGACGAGACTGAATATACAGCAGCAGCTAAATCCTATTATTATTTTTCCAGCAAACTTTTAATTTATAAAGAACAATAGGAACTTAAAACAAACAAAACACCGGATTCGAATATGGGTAAATGGAGTATACACTTTTTTCCCATGTGCACGCTGTGCAGTGTGATGGTAAACGAAAATTCGTTCTAAAATATCGCCTATCGTTCGACTGTAGTAATGCTTTTAAGGCTGTACACAATGTAACTAATATGTTCGATAAGTTTTTTTTTTCAATGTATGTCTAACTTTCCCCTCAAGAAAAAAAAAATGAGGAAGAAAGATAAGAAGCAGGAAAGTGGCGAGGAATGTTTGAATCAACCTTCCAATCATCATGGCAGACAGAAACAGTATTTTGATAAATAATTATACTATTCTGTACTCCTACAGGTGAGCAAATGAGAACAGTAAAACTACCAACCGATATCATAACAAGTTGCTGTTGGGGTGGGGCCAATCTCGACGAACTCTATGTGACGTCAGCTAAAATCTTGCTGAGTGACGAACAGCTGAAAGCTCAAGATACTGCTGGGTCTCTCTTTCGGGTCACCGGGCTGGGAGTCGGAGGGGTCAAAGCTGAAGTGTTTAGTGATTTGTAGAAGTTCTTTCTATAACGAATAAGCAATTTTGGATATGAAGTAACCGTTTTGCAGTAGTAAAAATACGAGGACCCTGTTTCATCCGAAACGCATGCTGAGGGAAGTCTATATGGCCATGATGGCGAAGATTGTATGACATTTTAAACATAACTATATATTCAATATAAAAACTTACATTGAATTATTATTATTATTATTATTATTATTATTATTATTATTATTCTTTATTAATCTTATCATTATTATTATTATATTATATTATTATTATTATTATTATTATTATTATTATTATTATTATTATTATTGTCATTCATATTATTATTACAACAATGTATGTCTAAAAGTTAGGCATACAATGAATAATCTCAAAGTTTGTCATGTCATTCACCTGATAAAGACGGTGTTGACCGTCGAAAATTCGTGACAGAAAATTTAAAGATTGGATTTAAGCATGAATTTTATTCTGCTTTTTTGTATACCAACACATGGACTTTGTATTTAACTATATGAAACAGTAGTATACATGAATTATGAAAACTAATGTTGTCCAACATTATCAAAATAAAAAAAAAACTACAGACTATTCAAAACTCAGATGCGAGATTAGTGACTCGAACTCCAAAATATGAAGCAATCATTCCTGTTGAAGTTTACATTGGCTTCCTGTCATTCCTCTATTTTGTTTTAACTATTAGTTTTTGCGTATGAATGCTTTCATGAGTTTCCCCCATCCTATCTGATAGAATTCTCGACATTATATCTGCCTAGTCGTACTTTAAAATCAAGCACAAAGAGTTCGTTTGCTAATTCCTCCCGTCTTTGATAACCAAAACATATGGTGAACGTTCTTTAGCATACGCATCCTCAGGTTTATGGAGTGCACTTCCAAATTCTATGAGAAATCTTAATGATTTAGATATTAAGTTGAAGGCTCCTCTTAAACAGCGTTTATTAAATGCTTAAGGTGTATACACATGAACTCAGAGTCCAGCGCTATAGATGTATGTTCTTGCTTCTAATGAGTTTTTTCTGATTTGTATTTTTCTTGTACCGTAGTTTCTTCTATTTTTCATTTTAAGCGCATAGGGACATGCTATTCGCGAGTACAGTGTATTATCATTATCACCATCATCATCATCATCATCATCATCATTATTATTATTATTATTATTATTATTATTATTATTATTATAATTATTGATGTTGTTGTTGTTAAAATGATCATTATTACCATTATCATTATTATTGTGATTCATATTATTATTATAACAATACATTATCAGTGTAATTTTATTATTACTACAATATCATAATTATAATCATTTGTAACATTATGACTGTTGCTATTATGTCTATCATCATAATTTCAAACAAGTAAAAAGGAATGAGAGACACCGAGAGAAATGAGTAGAATGGGTGATAGAGAGGAGAGGAGGGGCTGGATGGGGAGTGGAGGTTCGAGATGGTGTAAAAGAGGGAAAGGAGACGAAGAGAGAGAAAAGCGTTCAAATATGAAATAAAAGGTCAGGAAGAGAGAAAAGGAAGAAGAAGGAAAAGAAGAAGAAAAAGAAGAAGAAGAAGAAGAAGGAGAAGATGGAGAAGTGGGAAGAGGGAGAGGGAGAAAATGAGGAGAGGAATTTTGAGAGGGAGAGAGGGGAAGAGCGGGGGAGAAAGCAGGAAAACTGAGCTGGGGTCCCGAGGAACCGCGTGTAGAAAATGATAGAGCCAGAGAGGAGTTTGGGAGATACACTTGAAACGTAATGCTCTACATTCTTATCAATTCAATATAGGAGCGTATTAAGAGAACCTTTATGTTTTATTTTTTTATACAAAAACAATCTCCTGAATTAGCTAAAAAGAAATTGTATCGAAAGCAGTATTAAATGTTTTCAGTTGTGTATACATGCCCTGCTTTGGACTTTTAGGCATGCCTTGGCCTTGAGGGTTCAAAGCTTTCATTATGTTCAAAAAATCCAAAGGCATTTTCAGTGCATGAGGAAATGCTTTATCTTCCATTAATTTTTATCGGTTCGTTTGTGTTGTCCTAATTCATTAAAATAGATATGACAAAGCAAAAAGAAAGTAGTCTAGCTAAAAAACAATTTCAGAATATCATAGGCTTATTGATTTTAAACGTGTATTGTACTTTTTGACATGTTCAGTGAATAAAAGAGAGGCGATTATTTAAACTACGATAAATCATAATACACTGTTCGAAATAAAAAGGCAACTACAAGTCTTTATTTGATTAAATCTGTGCTTGTGTTTCAACGCAAAAAAATTTCATTAATTTGTTCATTTTGTGAATGCGTAACATTGCCAATGTTTCCACCTTATGGAGACTCAAGCAAAATGACTCTCCTTCCATTCCACCAGTAACCCGCATAGTCAATGCAAATAGAGTTCAATTAATTGTTTGAAATCCGTCTTCCACTCATAACAAAAATGCCCCTTTCTAAACAAACGCACCCCTGCAGAGGAGCAAAGGGAGAAAAAATATAATTCTTAACGGTTTGAATACTATGAGCCTCAAACAGATTCTGGGGGTCTGAAATGCCCAAGTTTTCGAAAATCTCGGTGGCTTTTCTACGTTTCTCCTGTACCTTGTACTACATTGCAATAGCAAAATATTGAAATTAATGGGTGACACGACATTTGCTCCGGCGACATTTGCTCCGCCGACAACTGCTCCGAAAATGACGACAAGTGCTCCGCGACAAGTGCTCCGCGACATATGCTCCGCCGACACATGCTCCGCCGACATTTGCTCCGCCGACATCTGCTCCGCCGACAATTGCTCCGCCGACATTTGCTCCACCGACATTTGCTCCGTCGACATTTGCTCCGCCGACATATGCTCCGCCGACATTTGCTCCGCCGACATTTGCTCCGAAACGACGACATTTGCTCCGGCGACATTTGCTCCGCCGACATATGCTCCGCCGACATATATCCTCCAAAACGACATTTGCTCCGCCGACGATTGCTCCGCCGACATTTGCTCCGCCGACATTTGCTCCGCCGACATTTGCTCCGCCGACATAATGCCCCGCCGACATATGCTCCGCCGAATTATTTCGACAATAATGTAACAACTGCCCCGCCGACATATTTCTGCCGAATTAATTCCGTAGACACTACACTTGAACTGGTGACAATTGCTCCATCGACGCCATAAAATGAAATGGAGAGCATACTCTCTGACGTAGCCTAGAATTTTCAACAAGGGGAGGGGGAGGCGAGGCGAGGGAGCGAAGCGACGGAGCTGGGGAAGCTGTTGGAGAGGGTTATTTTCCCTCCCACGGTAGGGAGATTTTTTTTTTTAATTCTTGAATGAAAATGATATTTTCTGCACACTAAAATACAGTATTAGGGGAAACTGATATGAGAAGTGGCATATAATGGGGGGGGGGGGGGGGGGCATGGCGAGGATGTTGGAAGGGGTATTCCCCACCCACGGTAGAGAGATTCTTTGTAAATTCGTGCATAAAAACAGCACTTCCTGCACACTAAAAATCAGCATAAGGGGTGACTTATATGAGAAGTGGCGGTTCTAGAACAACTCCCCCGGATGACAAGCCCCCCCCCCCCCCCCGCCCCCGCCCCCGAGGACCACTTTCCCGGAGAATGGGTCCCCCAGAGGACATTTCCTTCGGAGGATGGCTCCCACCATGACAGCTGCCGGGAACACAATACCCCCAAGGACCAACACATCTATTATAGTGAGAAATCAATTTACGTTCCTTTTCTTTAGAATTTTCACTTTTTGTTTATTTTTAGAAATTCTTCTGCTTCAATAGAAAAACTTTTTTTTTCTTTTTCTTTTTTTGTTGTTGTTGCTAGAATAGGAATGCCCTACATTTAAGGCTGACAGTTCAATGTTTATGTATTTCTACAGTATATTTCCGTTTTTCACATTCAACATCAAATGCGCAAGATCATGAAACAGATTACCCTTAAAATAAATATATCAAATAAATAAAGTTAGTGATTAAGATATAGAAGTTTCAGTGAAATTAGGCAATGTAAGTTAATGAAAGTGGAGGAGACTATTTAAAAATATTAAACAGCAACTTATCTCAAGAGAACAAATAGCAATTAAAAATGATACATGAATTGTATTATGCAAATACATTGTGTAGTTAGTAAGTATATCAAACTAAACAACAACCACCCCCTTAAAGTTTTTTTTTTTTTTTTTTTAAATATTCTGTTATTCTTTTCTTTCGGTGACATCAATATGTACAACCATGGCAAACAAATTACAATCATAAACTGACAATAACTTTACACGTACAATGGTACCAGTAAAATCAAAGTTTTATATACATACATAGACTTGTAAATCACTTCAGTTAACTAACAATGTGATTAATAGTCTTTCTGCGTTTCTTTCACTGAAAGAAAGATTAGTAATGAAATGAGGAAGAAACAAAATAAAGAGGATAGACAGAGGCACCCGCACATCCCAGCACAACACCTAATCCCTCCCCTTCAGCCCTTCAGCCCCCCTCCCCCCCCCCCCACAACACCCCTTCCCTTTCCCGATCCCTGAACATACCCCTCGCATTCCGTGACTTACAAGAGCGTGATAATTTGCAGACAACCAATGACACAACAAAAATGTTCCTCCTCTCTTATCCGTAACATTTCATATTATAATCCGTCGGGGAAAAAAAGACTCAGCAATTTCACCGTAAATCAAAAGCCTCCCATTCTTTCAAATGTAATGATAGGGTGTTACGATCAAGTGCTATCTTTTTTTCTTCAACTTGGTTTGCTACTAATATTTCTTTCACTTCTTGGCTATTTGGAGCTATATTTCTCTTTCTACTTTGAAATATCCAATGTTTTAGTAACAGTATTACATGATTCAATAAATACGTCTTCCCTACATTGCCCAAAGGCACACCAAAAAAATATTCCTTCCCAGTTCAAATCTTTTAAAATGGGCAAGTTAAGTGTATCGTCGATTATCTTCCATAGCGACCGAATGTGTTCACCATCATGAAATACATGACGATAAGTTTCTACTTCCTTTTTGCAAAAGGAGCACAAATTACTAAGAGCCAGGCCAAACCGATATAGATCCTGATTCGTTTAAATAATCCCATGTAACATTTTGAATTGGAATTCCTAGTTTACTATTCTAAGTACATTTCCTAGGTCTGAGAAAAATATATTCAGAGTCTGTAATAGACAAACCAAATAATTCTTTTAGCCGGTTGACTACAGGGGGGACTTCTAGATTGCTATTGAGAATAGTTTTAAATAATCTTTTGTAAACGATTCGGCGGAGCATATGTCGGCGGAGCAAATGTCGTTTTGGAGGATATATGTCGGCGGAGCATATGTCGGCGGAGCAAATGTCGTCGTTTCGGAGCAAATGTCGGCGGAGCAAATGTCGGCGGAGCATATGTCGGCGGAGCATATGTCGGCGGAGCAAATGTCGGCGGAGCAAATGTCGGCGGAGCAATTGTCGGCGGAGCAATTGTCGGCGGAGCAAATGTCGGCGGAGCATATGTCGGCGGAGCATATGTCGCGGAGCACTTGTCGCGGAGCACTTGTCGTCATTTTCGGAGCAGTTGTCGGCGGAGCAAATGTCGCCGGAGCAAATGTCATGGAACCAATTAATGCAAAGCATATCGTTTCATAAAACATTAATATTTTAATTTTTATCAAAATGCAATTTCTGTTTTTTTTGCCTCCTATATATTACGTAGGTTTGCTCAGCCTTATGTTGGATACTTTATTCCTTATAAGATGTGTTCCACATCTGAAAAAAAAATCATATTACCTTTAATAGGCTTAGGTCATGTAGGTATCCTAGGTAAGTTTTGTAACAATATTACATAATTTATGAAATGTCGGTCTAATTCTGCGCCCTACTGGAAGGAGAAATCAAAACAAAATCGTTTATTGGTGTTTGAAATTCAAAAATCTTATGGTCTGCTAAGGACTGATTCTTCAAATGTTTCCTGACTGCATGCACTAGAATTTTTTTAGGGGCGAAAAAATGCAAAATTAACAGCAAAAGAATTACCACTCATTCGCTTTGCGCCCTCTCTTGTATTAACTCAGTTGAGTTTGAGCGGAGGTGGGGGGGGGGGGGGGGGCAATTTCGTTGTTTGTGCAATACCACGGCCCTCTTGGGCTTCCTTGAGGTAAATATGCCACTTTCAAGTGATGTGCCCTTATTATCTTTATTCATGACTAAAATGGCCTTTCTTTGATAGACAGAGATTTGCATTTTGAGTGTGTTGATGAATAACGGGCAAAGCAAGCATTTTCGCTGTTGTATGTAGGAAAGGGCAAACAGTCAGCGAATGGCGCTTTCAAAAAGGGTTTTAGCAAACGAGAGGGCCAGATAAATGCAGGGAAATAAAATGTTATATTGGAAGTAATTATAAATTCATAAATTAATTACACCACCCAACAATCAAACAGCAACAATCTAAATCGACTCCGATCAACCTGTTCTTCGCCCCTTTTGAATTTTATGATCCCAACTGAGAAATGATCACATTCAAACTAATTGATTATGATTAAATCTGATTCAATTCTATAATTTCACAGACTTCACTAATACAATAACTGACAAATCAAGACCTCCTTGGTCTGTCACAAAAATGATAATCTCTGAAAAAAATGTCAAACCAAAATAAAGCCTAGACTTATAGGCTAGCTACGATAATAACCAGGAGCACAGTAATGAATAACAATTAACCCAGCAAAACGTATTCAGTAAAATACACTCGGAAATCAAAGATTATCTAAAAGAAAAGACTCTGGCCTTATGTCTCAGGGAAATGACAGATAATAAAAATATCACTAACCGGATAGGGTCTAACTGGATATCGGAATATTATATAAAACAAACTAAGCCTAACCCTAGCCTAGACCTAGAACTATAAGATATGTGATCTGGTTAACTACTCTCAGCCTAGCATAGCTCTAGGCTATACAAAGCAGGGCACGGTAGAATGTCACGCAAGAATGTACAAATCACATCTCCGATATAAGATGTAAAGTCCAGATCGAATAACTATGGGGTCTCACACTCAAAACAAGTACAAAATATCGTATCATGCGACTAAAGATCAAGTATCGGCATAAAAATCAGTTATAAATCACTTATAGGCTTACCATTGGTAAGCTTTCAAAAATATGTATAACAATGAGAGAACAATAGAAAGTCTAGAATCTAGTCTATACCCAGCAAACACATAACGTCTTTAGAAAGTTTCCTCAAAGTTTTTTTTGAGGTTCCGTACGTCTTCGTCTACGTTTTTAAAACGTACATATAACGTCAAAGTTTGGACTTAGCGTTTACCACAAAGCACAGTTTTTTTTGGAAACGTTTTTAAAACGTCAATGGACGTTACAAAATGAAACGTCCTTTACAAAACGTGTATAAAACGTTATCGGACGTTATAAAATTAAACGTCCGGTACCTAACTTGTACGGAACGTTTTTTCCAGACCTATTTTTTGTTGAACGTTTATTAAATGTGTTAAAAAGGTCAAATTCCAAATCATTATGAATGAGCAAATAAAAACACTCCTCTTCAACAAATGTAGAATCGTTACCAAATTTCTTTTTTTCCAATGTCCAAATGAACAAATAAACACATTCTTCTACAAAAAAATCACTCGGTTGGTATCATAAATGAAATATATATTTCATTTCCCAGCAAACACAAAACGGCTTTTTTTAATAACGTCCGCTACGTCTTCGTCTGGAAAAAAAAAAAACACGTTCTTAAAAAGTTTGTAAAACGTCTTAAGGTTTTCTGCAGGTCCTTAGACTGGAAAGTAATCGATCATGATTCATGAATATTCACAAAAGACCTAAAATTGACCAATTCATAATTTTCAAAGGACAAATGGCAATCTAAATTTATTTTGGCCCTTCTCTAATGCAAAATTCTATGATGCAAAAATATTGCAAAACATTGATTGTAATGCCCAAAATACAATTCGAAGAGGTATTTCTGGATCTAAATTTTAAAAAATCATAATCGTAAACTATTTTTTAACGGTCATTGCAATCTGGTCCCTATATATAGAAAGACTTGACAAGAGTTCAGTACATAGGTTTAGGATATAAGATAGGATAGGATATAGGATAGGATATAAGCATAGAGATGTTAGGATTACAGGAGGACTGTTAATATCCTAGAATGTTAAGAGATTCTACTGAAAGAACTTCTCTTCAGGATTAAAAAGGTGGTCTGACATTCTATGACAGATCACCTCTTAATTTCGTCAGAATTTTCTTTCTTCTTATTATTATTCTCTTTATTTCTCCCCACTTTTTTGTGTAGTCGAGATATCAGAACTGGCTGAATCATTTTTCGTCAAATTTTCAGGAATCATCAGTCGTTACGAGATCTCGGATTTTTAGTCATTTTCATGTTCATCAAGGTCATCATGACGTCATCCAGGCGCCATTTTGTAAATGTCTTGATCATGTCTTGATCATATTTTGATCATATCTTCATAACGGAATGTCGTTTTTTATTCATATTCGGCATGATGAATATTCATATCAATCTGAATAATTCCATTCACGTAAACTGCCCTATTTTTGGCTGTTATGACTACTGCAATGCAGTGCACAGTAGTTTGTTTATGTACAACCCTATTGAACATCTGATTCGTTAACGTGAAATAAACCTTTGATTCAACCTTTCATTATACTACGATATCAAAACGTCCAATTTCCTTTATGTTAGTCTCCTATCCAGACGTTAATATTGATCAATAGTCTTTAACAATGACTTTCTCACTGTCCATGTCAAAACCCTAAAAGACGCCGACAGACCACCTAATTCTCACGATTCGAGGACGAATTCTATTCTCGTTTTTTTTTTTTTTTTAAATCATAATTATCAAAGGTTACCTGGACATTCTTAAAAGGTTCTTAAAAGGTTTTCTGAACGTTCTTAAAAGGTTTTCTGAACGTTCTCAAAACGTTTGTTAAACGTCTAAAGGTTTTCTGCAGGTCCCTAAAAGGTTTTTTTTTTAACGTTTGGCAAACATTTTACAATTTTACAATGTCCAATAACACGTTTTGTGGACGTCTGCAGAACGTCCACAGAACGTCTATAAAGTCCAAAACGTTTTCAGCAGGTCCTTAAAAATTTTGAAGAGTTTTTTATTGGTTTTTTAACGTTTAAAAAACGTGTTTTTAACGTCCATTTGAAACGTTTTAATACGTCGAAAACCTTCCACAAAAAGACGTTCTGAAAACGTTTTGACAAAAGGTCTAAATAACAAACTTGGAATGTTTCAAGAACGTTCAGAAAACTTCCAGTTGTTAGCTGGGTATTGAGTCTAGTTGGTTAGTCCAGAGTTCTATACTGATCAAACGACTACGATCTCGACGTCGCTTGCGAATGAAGGAACGCCAAAGCACTGCAGGATCATACAAAGAGGTAAAAATTAGTTGAAGGAATCGAAATGCAATACTGAAAATAAGTCAGTCTGGATCAGGGGCGTAACAGGTACCTGTTATCTGGGGGGAGGGGCAGAGCCCCAAATTTCCCGGTAAGTAGTCTATGTCTAGAATCTGTGGCGTAGCTAGGACTGCATTTTAGGAGGACGGTAGTGCTCTACCGGTGTAAATCCAATTTAAGGAGTGGGGGATGAGAAACTTTTTTAACGATTTTTTTCCCTGTCACACACATTTTCATAACTATTTTGTGAGCGAGCGAACCGACCGGGCCAAAATAATAACCACTTTTCTCGATTTTAATCGCATTTTCGGATGGAAATCCTAAGATTTTGACAAGCGAGCGAAGCGAGCGAGCCAAAAATAACCACTTTTTTGTTTTCAATAGCATTTTCAAATAGAAATTCTAAAATATAATGGTTGTTTATGATAGATATTCAGAATTTTTACTTACTGATTAATTGAAATATATTTTCTTCCTTAAAAAGTGTGTCTGCATGGGGGGGGGGGGTATTTGTACACCCCATTCCCCCTCTCCCCCAAGTGGGGGTGATAGATCCCGACGTTTCTTTGAATTATTAGTTGTCGGTAACAAAGTCTTCTGCGGCATAACTAGGATTTCATTTTAGGAGGATGGTAGTGCTCCCTAGGGGAGGTTGCAGGGAGGGGGGAGTTTCCCCCTCCCGCGCTAAGCGCAGAAGCTCCGGCGTTTCTGCGCTGTCAGTTCCCGCTCTTCTTACGCTCTCTGCCTGTTATGGGGTGGGGGACATATGCATAGCCAAAAATTTCCCGGTAATTAAGTATAGAATCAGTGGTGTAATTCCCTGCCTGTTTTCGGGGGGGGGGGGGGGGGGGGGGGGCAGAGCCGAAAATTTCCCGGTAACTAAGTCTAGAAATAGAATATGCGGAGGTGAGCCCGCACCGCGAGTTGCTTGTTGTGAAGCCCTTTGCGGGTGGGTCCCAGGGTTCTGGCTTAGGGCCCCTGATGGGGGTCTACAGGGAAAGCCACTGCGGGGGAGCCCCCGGAAACTCCGGGGTTTTGGTACTAAATTTTCCCTCATTTCTTTTGTTTCACTTTACTCTCTTCTTTTCCCCCCTCTTTTCCCTCTCTCTCTTCTTCTTTCTCCCCTTTCTCCTTTTTTCTTTCCCTTTCTCCTTCTTCCTTTCCCTTTCTCCTTCTTTCTTTCCCTTTCTCCTTCTTTCTTTTCCTTTCTTCTTCTTTCTTTCACTGTCTTCATCTTCCTTTCCCTTTCTCCCTTCCTTTTTCTTCCTTTCATTTTTTCCCGGTGGTTTGGTGGATTTTCCCCCTGAAATCCTGCCCCCCTGCCCCCCGGTTGTTACGCCACTGATCTGGATCAACAGCATTCACGATGAGAAACAAAAGAAGTTCACAACACGGACGTTATCGATGATGATAGTGTTCAGGTAGTCGTGGAGATTCAATCAGGAACAGAATTCGACGAATCTCACGATGATGAGGAGTAAAGTTCATGAGCTGAGGAAGCTGCAAAAACAGGCTGTCTACGTACCTCCAATGCAAATATGTTGAGGATGGTCGATAACGGAAAATCACTCAGGTATAAAAGGTAATAACCAAAATGCATGAAAAGAGCTCAAATGTTGATTAGTTCGAAAACTAAGGCAAACAGTAACAAATTCACCTGAGGTAAAATAGTCCAAAACAGTCCGCCGGAGTCTGCCTAGCGTAAGGCTCGTCTTCCATACACAGCTGCGGAGCCAGTGCTCAGAAAAGATACGCACAGATCTGATAGTTTCGTGAGTCGAAAAAGAAGAAGGTATGCAAATACTAGAAAACCTTCCGCCCACTGAAGAAGCACTGTGATTGGTCAGCGATAAGCGAAAAACTGCCTGACAACAGTGGATGAACGTTGATTAGTCAATACCACCAAGACTAATGAATATACATGTATAACTAAAGATAATAACAAAATTAATATGAGTGTGAAATTTCCCAGGATAGTACTTGAGCGAATTATGACGGACGCATTGAGCAGGAAGACGTAGACGAAGAACACTAATTTTTACTTTTCTTTTCATGGAATAAGGAAGTGATATATATTATATTCTGCATACAGACAACAACGAATTTATAAAGGGAATTAATTGGTGAGTGAAAGGTAAGACTCATTACATACTTACTTGAGTATTTTAAAGATCTAATGTGGCTGCCGGTGTTTGTTTACTAATTTGTGTGCATAGAATTGGCCTTTTAAATAATTATTGTACGACAGACATCATGGACCACTTCCGTGCCGGTCGTATACTTAAGCATGCAGATTCATAATGCGATTACATTAGGATGTTATCAGAAAAAAACAACAACATGATACTGAGTGATCATTATTGAGTGATTGTTATTTGTCTTAAAAGGTAAATTTTTATATACACAACCATGTTTACAAGTACTGACATTATTATGGAAACAGATGGTTATCATGATTGACAAAATATCACGTACACACAATAACAAATCGCAAGCCTGTCGTAACCCATGTGAACCAATAAGAAAATGAGTACGACACGCTATATAGTGTAGGCCCATTTCTGTTATTTTCTCTAATTCCTTATTATCTTCGACAAAGATTGAATGAGAGATACTATGAAGCATGCAAATCTAGTATGAATTTCAAAAATAGGTCCATTCCATTTTTCTTATTGTAATCGACAAAGTGCAACAGGACGTGTTACTTTACTCACATTTAGTACTATCGACAAAGAGAATGTCTAAGGCCATGAAACTTAGTGATATAGTTATGTGTCAGGGCAATATTGAGAGAGAAATTATTTAGGTATGAGAAGGAACTAGGGATCACTCGTCCCTTCCTCCATACAGATTCCTCCAGGCACCTTAATTTAACAGAAAAATGGAAATTTGCTAATCTTTTTTTATTGAAAAAAGCTCTAATATTTACCGCAAATTTTCATTTGTTGACATTATACTTAGGCAAATGTCAAGATAATTATATTAAAATAGCATTAAAAATAGCATTTAAAAAGTAGAGAAGCTGTCTTTCATTTCTTGAGGGCACCGAGGAAGAATTATACATACTATGTTTGTTATTATACAGACTAACATGGAGGCTGCATCGAGAGATTACAATAACAATGAGCAAGAAAATATAGGTAATGGTTTATTTATTATGAATTTTTGTTGTTAATGCATTTTTTCCGGTTGCATTCCTTCATTTATCCCGGGGTTTTCCTCTTTTTCATGTTTTTACTATAGACCAATTTCACAACGCAAGAGGGCAGCAGACTGTTCGACACAGTTCGACATACTGCGGTGGGCGCTCCAACTTTTATAGTACACAAGTCAATAGCGCGTCATGTACATTCGTTTGATTTTTTTTGTCTATTTTGACCAGTATATGCAGATTTATTTTAATATTTGCAATGAGAAATTATCAGGGAAGTTCAGGTCGCAGCTGTGTGGTGCTCAAATGCCACAAGAATTAGAGAAAGTTTTAAAAATGGGAAGCTAACTGAGTGCGAAATTCACTCGCTTTTGACTCATGAAGCCCGTTTGTGTGAGAAGCCGTGCTCCCTACACAGGTTTCCGTAAGCAATGTGAAGGAATTCGTCGCCAGTGGGTAAAAACATCAAGAGAAAGGACTTTGAAGTCCAGAAACATTATCATTATGTACTTTGGCGTAAAATTTGATGAGTGAAAACATGACTTTGTAAACAGGGTAAGATTTAGGGCTCCCGTTTACTACGGCTTCTATGCTACAATCGAAATTTTACTGACAAAACTAAGTTGAAAAACCATCGAAAGTACAAATATACATCATACCTTCATCCGTCAGATATGACCATTGTCTTACCTCATCTACCCATGTATCCATGCTTTATTTTATTGATCTAGAATAAAGTAAATGGAACAATATCGGGGCATATCTCATATCTTACATTCATTTTGTACACAGAGCCAATCGCGGTCAGCGCGCTTGCCCACCGCAGCAATGGCATCGCCGATAGAGGGCCAAATACATAAACCGGAGGTGAAATTGGTCTATACATGTGATGTTTTTGCATGACCAAAGCCTCTTTACTCCTTTCTATAACTTTGTACATTAACCTATTCTGATCAGGTTTATTGTATATTATGCAATGTTATTTGTGTAAATGCTATAATAATAATACAGTTCACACTAAGGCATGCTAAATGCTTTCATATCATCATCATTATCATTATTGTTATTGTTATCATAATAATTATATAATCATCATCATCATCATCATCACCATTATTATTTTGATGTATTTTAGGCCAAATGAAAATCTTAGTTTCACGTCCCCTCCTCCTTCCTTTCTTTCTGTGAGCCTCAAAATATTTGTTATTTTGTTATTTTCGTTCTGAAATCATTTTCCATCTGAGTGCATCTAGACAATGAGGTTACAAACAGTCATCGATATCATTCATTGTCACGTTGTCTTGAGCCTCTTAAGTGTTTATATCAATGAAATATCGAAAAGTACTATCTAAAAGAAGAAAAAGGAGGAAATTTTTTTTGTCCCAATACAGCATTTCCTTTTCCACAAAATAAATCAAATATCAAACACGGAAGCCCCTTCCTCAGTTTGAAAATATCCAGACGAGAAATCATTCATCACTAGCATTCAGTTTAGCGGGTTGTACATTCAATTTTACAATTTCTTCTATATGCTTTTTATATATGTTTTGTTATCTTATTTCTAAGAAAATGAGCTAATTATTTAACAATTACATAATATGCCTATACTAGATTGTTGAAAACACTTCAGAAGGAAACTGAAAATTCCGACAGCGCTACTTTAATGCCACAGATGTCATGCTGGGATGTGATGGTTTTCTAAGTAAAATCTAACAAAATAGAAACAATTACCCCAAAGTGGTTAGATGATGAAACACATACACTGACATACATGTATAAGGAAATACTGGCTATATTGTGTCCTTCACTCCTTCCTGGAGGATATTGTCATATTGATTTCCTCAAGTCACGCAAGAGCTTAAAGATCTTCAACTCTTGCATGAACATGAATTGGGGTAATGGTAGAATGAAGTCCATTTTTTAAATTTTCAAATAGCCTACAGATTAAGGTTTAGTTTTCTCAAAGGGGAAATGAAATTCGAAATCACCCCCCCCCCCCCCCCTCAGGGTTTCTAAACAACATATAGTTGGATTAAGTTAATATTAATGAACATGTTCGGGAAAACTTATATTGCTACATTATTGGAACTTGGAAATAGGTTAGTGATTCATATACCTCACAGCTTTTCTTTTGAAAATTTCTTGTTACATAAAAAGTTGAAGGCATGCCATTTCTTGGTATGCTCAGATAGCCGATACAAGTTTGCTTAGCAAACAAACTGAAAAAGGGGGAATAGCAATTCTAAGCCCTTTTTAAAAAGTACAGTCATTTCGTAGAAATGACCCACCACTAATTGCAACAGAAAAGGTTTCAGCTGTTCTTGTATCATAACAATGCTTTTAATAACACGTGAAAAGTTCTAAGGAATCCATGTTGGGGAAAGTTATGAAAAATCCTAGAAATTATTGTCAATTATGTCCTGCTGTGCATAATCACCAACAGAGCCCACCATCAACATCTGAACATAGACGATTCAGTTTCAGTTACCCTCATTCTTTTGTTCAGTTGTTGCCTAACCCTGCTGAGGGCTCGAACGGTTGGCTCTCTACGTATTGATATATGGATTACTCTGCGCAAAACGCCTTCTGAAGAAGGCAAATGAACCATTTCAAATTATAGATGCGGATGTATAGAACAATGAGGAAAAATAGATAAGGATTATCGCAGAGAACAAAAATAGCAAGGATATAGCGTGACATCATTTTTAAAAAACTAAAAGTATTCTGAAAATATTCTTAAAACTTGAGGTGACACTGTAACTCAATGTTCTAAGAAATGACATCGGACTAAAGTGTCAGAAAGGGGAAAAAAGAAACAAACAAACATTTGATGAAGCAGCAAAGAATTGCCTCTGCCTCTATTAATTTGTGAATATCGAATTGACGTGAATCCATCAATTTCTTTTTAGATTACACAGCACTTTTATCAACGGCCATAAGCATAGACAGGTCCTCTTACCTGGGGCGGGGTGATTAACTTATTAGTACATATCTATGTACACACATATATAAGTCTAATTCAAAATCTGGGGGTGGGTCTCCTCACCCCCCCCCCCCCCCCACCCCCCACCCCCCTATCTACGCTCCTGGGGACGAGTGAGAAAAAATTACTTTGATAAGTTTATTGAAACAATTAATGAAATTGTGAAGGTAATCTTATTTGAAATATTTACTTCCATTTGCAGGTAGCGCTAGATCGAAGTCTAATTATTGGCATCGCATACTGCATACAGTTGTTTTTAAACTTGGCACAAGTTGTGAAGCAGTGGTGTAATTACGGGGAGGAGCACAGGTGGCACGCCCCCCCCCCCCCCCCCCCCCCATCCATGAATGCACGTTGCTGTATTGAGCAAGCACATAACTGCATAACAAAGAATGAGCATTTGAGTGTATCCCATTGACCCTTCTTCGCAGATCATATGTGCATAATAACATCCTTGGTGTTACAGAACATTCAAAATAATTTAGGGTATAATTTTTCAACACTTTTATACGCTATAAGGAAATAAGGTGTATTTTTATGATACTAGAACAACTGAAATATTTTCTTTTGTAATTGGTGGTGGGTTCGGCCCTTTTTTTCACGAAATGAGTGTACTAAAAAGCGCAATCTGCTGATTTATGTCCTTTCCTACTATGGCAAATATGCCCAATTGCAGAAAGAAATTGCTTGACGCGCGCTGGAAATGAAAGGACATTTTTCGGACCTGACTGCAAAATTAATGAAAATACGTAAAGAATATATTCCGGATATATTAATAGCTAGGTAGCCATAGATTAAGATTTTTAATGGAACATTTGCAAATGTTTTAATCAGTAAATCCTCTACACCTGCTGTATGAGCAAAATATTTAACTGAAAGTCATTCATTGTAGTAACTGATCTTAGGTACTGATCTAATCTGTATCATTGCATAGGAGACGGTTAGATCGAACAAACCTTTTCCATTTTCTTCTTTGAAGTATTGTAATAACAATTAGTATCAATAATTAAATATATTAGATATGTTTTTTTTTTTTTTTTTTTTTTTTACTATTGGGCATATTCGTAAAACAGTAAGGTTGTCATCTACACGTTTCCTGTTTTCAACAGTTCAGGTGGTAATTGGCCGTATCTGTGATTTTCTTCAAATTTCTTGTTACAATAAAACATACAAAATAGGGAGCGAAGCAAAAAGAATTGTTTTTTTTTTCCAATATCAAATCTTTTGTAAAATATTTTGCTCCGCATTGACTTCAGACCATCTCACAGTAGCGGGTTCAGGTAAGGGAGCCAAGGGTGCGCGCCCCTTCTCTTTTGAGATTATTATCATCATTATTTTTTTTTTTTTACTCCTCGGACAATGGTTGAGTAAGAGCTTTTGCTCTAAAATTGCTCTTAAAAATGCGACTTTCGCATATGATTTTTTTTCATCAAAAGGACTTACCGCTGGAGGATGGACAAGCCCCTCCCACACCCCCAATCGGTCGCTCCCCTCCCTCGCCGCTGGCGCCTCTCCTATTTCAAATTCTTGGATCAGCAGCTGTCTCAGACTAGACACTACTGCAAACAAAACCAGTGTAGACAAGCAACTAATCTTTTTTTAAAAATTGTGCATTTTTGACCTATACAATTTCTGTCTTTATTGAAATTTACCTTGAGAATTTGGAGATGTACATACAGTCCTTGAGGTTTATATTTTTCTCCCTTTTCTCCGTTCCCCCTTTTTTTTTTCGTTTTTTTTTTTTTTTGGAGGGGGGTGTTTGTTGTGGTGTTTTTTTCAAGAGTCCTGCTGCATGTGCCCCTTGCTCCTCCATGGGTACGCCACAGCAAGAGGGGCGTTTATTCAATTGGATTCATTTATATTATCATGATTTGAAGACAGGCATGATATCGTTTACTCATTTACATAAATCATACGTCACACTTTCTCGTGAAGCATGTGCGAATTCCTAAACCTATTCTGTGGTTGTTATTTGACTTTGTGTTTTGTTTGCTATGCATTGCCAACAATTTCTCTACAACAGCAGTATTTTCATAATCTGTTTTCCAGAACCAAACAGAAGTATTTTGCCATGTGGTGTGCAGACCTGTCATTCATCAGATGAATCTGATGGTAAATATCTATTGTGTCCGCCTACTGCGGTTTAATATCTTACTCCTGTGATAACAATAAACGTCAGTTTAAAGAATAACCAGTTGCGGCAACAGAACGAATTTGCCTTCGCCGATATTATAATGTACGAAAAGAGCACGACCTTATCGTAAGGGCAATAAGTATACAATATCTCAGTGGTCATGTTGATAATGTCTAAAACGAACAGGCTCGGTGTTGAAAAATCACTGGTGATTCCTTGACAGGGTTGTCGTTTTTCAAAATCTCACGTCAAGACATCGGAAACGTTCAACTCCCATTTCCACATAGTACATAAAGTCAGGGTTTGACCATGGAGCTATTAATAGCTCCATAGATTGACAAGACATCTTGAGTGTCGGAAATTTTCTCCATTGGCCAAATCATTTTTTTTTTCGGCGTGGGGACCCCTTGATATGTTTCTTGCTTGTTTAGTCGACCGGTTCAACTGAAATTCCTCAACCAAATCTCAGTCCCATGCAGTCCGTCCCTCTTATCGACCTTTCCTTTATTCTGTCTTTACAGAAGCTATGATGTCATCTGCCGGCAAGAATGTCGGAAATTTAACATCAACGAAAAAGTGTCGCTGTGGCAATTGCCTGGAAATGAAGACAGAGACTGAAAATGTGTGCTGTAAGGACATACTGCATACTTCTCGAGGTTGTCTGGCAGAAAGCTACAATTTTTATAGCAGATTTATCCCTAGCGGTGTCAGCTTTAATCATCCAAAACGAAAGGCATTGCGCAACGAGTAAGTGTAGACATACCTTGCAAAAATCAAAGAATAACTTCAAAGAACACCAAAAATCTGTCAAACAGAAGAAGAAACTCAGTTATTGTTAATCTGCATACCCACATTTACTCTTTCAGTTTTCCACTTGGTGACGCTGTTTCTTGTTCTTCCCTTTGCTCCTTTTGTTGTGATTTTCTTCAAAAGCCAATAATAGATGTGTTACCAAACATAAAAGAATACATTCTTTACTTGAATGATGTCTAACACATTGCGTCCCCCTCTCAGACAAGAAATGATGGATCATCTTCTGCTTATGCACCGGTAAAATTTTTATATGCATTCGAATTGTTCAGTGTGCATCATTTGGTTCTGTACTTTTTCTTTTCTCTTTTGCAGTAAAATCCGTCGCCTTTGTTACCAAAAATTTAGCAGTCGATTTTATGGAAAAGAGGGGAAAGGAAATAGGACTCCCATTCCTTCGTGTGTTGTATGGCGGATCCGATCAGCATTTCCAGACCCTTTCGGGAGATATACGGGTTTTAAACCCGGTAAGAAGACACGATGAGCCATTGAAAGTAGTATGAGTTCTGTAATCTGATAGCTGTGGTAAACAGGCAAAGCTAAAGTGTTTTCTACAGTTGGCAAGGGATTCAGACCAGGTGTGAGGTGCGTGACATGCACTTATAGTATAGGCGGAACCTGAAGATGGGCAAATCTGTTTTCCCCTCCTTTAAAGCAGCTGTCACACATTGCCAGATAGCTATAATATATACAATTACCAGGCTTTGAGCTTACAACGTGTTGACAGGGGCCATGTCATATTTTGATGCTGAGTTATTTGGGGAGGATGATAATACAGGCCACCCCCACCCAAAATATGGGGGGGGGGGAATATGTTCCCCATCCTCCAGCCCCTACCCCCCCCCCCCCCCCCGATCGACATCCACGCGTTAGGCAAACGTTTTGTTCAGGACTCTTGCGTTCGTTGTCCTGTGCTTCTTATTTCGAGTCATAGATTAATGGTGATGATTAGTAAATGACGAAAGTAAAAAGCAAATGAGATAAATCAGGCAGGCTGATCATGGACCTATTAATCATGTACTATCGACGATCACAGGCCCTTTGAAGTGAGGGTTCCGCCGGAGAATTTAATATGCATAAGTATAATGACTGCCACCGCCTTCTGATCATGTACAGCTTAATGAGGTGTTTGGACAATAATGATTCAGAACACTGCTGATGGGGAGCAGCAAAACTGCGAACGTGTTAATTTTGTGATTTGAAATATATTATTGATTTGCATAGTTTCGCATCCGCATAAATTATGACCTCATTTAACAATGAGTAGGGCATGAGTTTTATAAGCCCAGTGCAATCAAAATATTCAAAATTTAAAAAATACATTATTATACGTACAATTTTCTAGTTGAAACACATATAGCAAACTCCATTGTAAACCAGAACTGCACAATAGTTCATCAGCGCATGTAAAAACAGCTTCATCATGTTTATGTCAATGTTTTCTGCTGGTACTGGCGGCGGACCTTGTGAGGTTAAAAGAAATATGTACAGATTTTTATTGAGATCGCTTTGACAGTCAAGGAGAGCTCCACGCTGGACGGCTCTGCGAAGTGAATGTACATAGTCCACGATCTACCGTCCTACTGTTCCCCTGGAGCGCTCCAGAAGTGAGGGTGAATGGGATCCTTAATAATTTAGTGAAGCTAAAAGTGAATTTACCAAGTCATTTTGGATTCAAGAAAAAATCACTTTTTCTTATCACAATGAGTTGATTTTTTTTAATACAGAGCTTTGAAGAAAAAAGTAAATCGAATTATGATGACATAAAAGATGTCTTTCATCTCCATTCTGTATGATTTGAGTAATCGATATGTTTAAACCCTGTATTCATACAATATTGAAAATCCAAAGTCATTAGGGGAATCTCTTGATTTTTGAGTGGGAGTCATATAAATGTCTCTGAGACATTTCCTAATGTTAGAGGATATTGGGTCCGTCTCGACATGAGGGCCCTGGACTGAGTAGGGGAGCCATTAGCCCGAGAGCGGGCTGTGGCGCTTTGGTCTTCGGGGGAGCTGTGCTCCAAAGTGTAATATTTGCGGTGGCTCCTTTATTTTTGTGGTTTCGTATTATAACTTTCTTTTCACTTTATTATTATTTTTTAAATTATTATCAAATTATTATCAATAGATATTGTAATCTTATGTGATTGGAAGTTAATTAAAACACATTACAAATGTCTTTGAGACATTCAAACCGCAAGTTTAGAGTGCATTCCAGTATTTCAATGGAATGAAAATATCGTGTTCTGGTTGAAACCAGGGGAGCGTTTCATGAAGAGTTTTGTCGGTGATTTTCACTGACTAATTTGCTTTCAGCCAATCAGATGCTAGGATTTTCCGTAGCTTATAACATTTGTAGGTGATTTTCACCGACAAAATTCTTCATGAAATGCTCCCCAGACCTGTCTAAATGTTTTGTACAATATACCTTCTTCGGGGCAAGTATGGGACAAGTAATGGAATTCAAATTCACTCCAAAGAATAAAAGCAAACATAGGAAAATGATTATGTTGTGTCATATTCGGGAGCAAGTTCGGGAGCAAGTTGTTAGTAGTTATAGTCAGATTTCGTAAACAGTTAAATATTCATGTTCTAAATAATTTATTTAGGTTTAGGTACATGTACAGTATATAGTAAACACATAAAGGTATGTATATTCCTATCAAGTATTGCCAGAGGAAGAAATGCATGTTTGTGTGTGGTGGTGATGGTGTGTGGTAGAGGTGGAATGGAAAATGGAATTGTTAAATTACTAATCAGATTTGGCAAATATTCCTGTTCTAAATAATTTCTTTAGGTTTTAGGTGTATAGTACACATATGCAGGTATGTATATTCTTATAAAGTATTGCTAGCGGAAGAAATGCAAGTTTTGGTTTATCTTTAATGTGTAATTTTTTCATTATCATAGATCATGGTGTACTGAACGGGACCAAAGTAGATTAGATTTGTAATATTTAAAGGCTCAGTCAGAACATAATAGTCTAGAAAGTAGAAACCGTGAATACTTAAAGAAAAGCTGCAATATTTTCACGCGATTAATACGTTAGCAGTCCTTCCGCAAATGTCTTTATAATGTTTGATGAAACGTGATAATTTGATGTTTATTGTTCATTTTGTTTTTGTTTTTAAATATCAGTTATTAAATATATTTGCTTGTTTATTATTCAATGTGACAAGCGTACTTTTGTATTTCATTTTAGTCATGTTGCCGAGAAATACTCATTTGAATGTAGAAGAAAATCAAATTAAATAAAATTATAATTTGAGGTTCAAGAGGAAATGAGTGAGAGAGAGAGAGAGAGATAGAGAGAGAGAGAGAGAGAGAGAGAGCAGGAGTTTGGAGAGCGAATGAGTGATGGGGAGGCGGGGGGGGGGGTGTGGACTGAAAGAGGGATATTAGGTTCTAGAAGGGGGAACACAAAGAGAATGGGACACACACACACAAATTAAAGACGGGAGTTGGAAATAAAATTAGCGAGTTATACGAGACAAAAAGAGAAAATATGGATAGAGGGAGAAGATAGGAAAGAGAAATAAAATATGGAGAGAGGGAGAGATAGGAAGAGAAGAGGAAGAAAGAAGGAAAGCAGGGAACTGGAGGGAAACGGGTATAAAAACATGCTGATGGAGAAAAGGAGAGAGGAGATGGTAATATTAATCAACCTTCCCCTTCAAGCGCCCCTTAACATCGTGGATCGAAAATGGAATATGACGAGGCATTTTTATTAATAAAACAAATTAATCCATCCATGACATCACTCTTATGACGTTAGGCACCAAATAATGCCTTTTCATCACAAACCAGCCTTTCCGTAATAGCGTGGTAAATTTTCATTCAGCGAAATCGCCAGACCCTATCAACACAAAAATAGCTCTAAAATACCCAGCCTGACAACAAAGGAGAAATCGCGCAAAGTCACCGATTTATTTTGTGCCCTCCACGTCTGCTCCCCTGTGTGGTACACCATCCAGGCAAAACGGGGAAATGCAAAGTGCACACTCAAAGAGCGCCAAAGCAAATAGATTCCGATTGAATGGTAGAGTTGTGACAAATGCTTAACCGCGACGTCAAATACCCCAATTGGGCTTATATTACGTGACGAGTTTGGTCCGCCATGGACCAATTCTACCTTACATCAGCAGGTGCAAATCCGACATCAGTGACCATGCTGACGTACGGACAGTACGATTCGATGATTTGGACATCAACATAGGAATGATAGTGGTATAAACCGTGGTAAAAAAAGGTGAGTTAGTGGCTTAATAAAACTTACTTTTGTTGCCAAACAACAGCGTTCCAATTAAAGCTACGTTTATCACAAGAGAGAGAGTAAACAAGGAATGTTCAAATATTTTGCAACGGGGATTATGATGTTGATCATGTCAGGGGCCAAACTAATAACATATGTGACTTTTGGACTCTAGGAATAATGCAAAAACTGACGTTAAGTTGCAAAAGGAAGATAGAAATAATAATAACGACTACGACAAAGAAGAAGAGGGGGAAAAGAGATGGAGAAGAAGAAGGATAAGAAGAAGAAGAAGAAGAAGAAGAAGAGGAGGAGGAGGAGGAGGAGGAAGAAGAAGAAGAATGGGGAGGAGGAGGATAGAAGAAGAGGGAGAAGCAAAAGGGGCAAAAGAAGAAAGAAATTGCACATGATATTAGTACATCTTTTTTCTCTCATGGTGGTATGAGCGAGTGTTATGTGAAGATTAACTTGGAAAACTCTAAAACATAAGTGTATTGAAGCCTATGATGCTTGCTGCTTATTTTCGAATCACCGGCTCTGATGTCCAATGTAGCCACATTTTTAAAAACTGTCTCTCATCTATTTTGATTCCTGATGAACCCTAGCAGCGGAGCAACACTTGAGACAAGTGTTGATTTTTTTTTTTCATAACAAGCAAATGTTGTGACCCCCACGCCGTAGAGTTTATGTGGATGATTATTGCATTTAGGTGTATCAGTACTACAAATAGATTATTTTGAAAGAAAATACTCCTGCCTGTTTCTTTTTAAGATCAGAAACAGTCTTTAACATATCGAAACACAAACTCTTGCCGAATATTACAAATGATGCAGCACTCTTTCAGATATGACCATGTGGGACTACACAACAATACGACCGGAAGCGTCTATGCGAAAAGTACTTAACATTCCCTTAAAAATAGAACACATGATGATTGCCTTTAATTATTTATGAATGCGGAAATGGAATATGGAAAAAAAACCATTAAACTCATTTCCAATTGCCTTCAAGAGGAAATGTAAATATGCATATGGGGCGCCTAGCTACATCAATGTTAGTCCACGGAGGCAGTTTGACAATACACTGCATGTGTTAAGAAAATAGGCCTACTAAAGCCTACATTCTACCCTAAATATCGTGGAAGTCGGTGAATTCAGATTTTAGTCAAAGATACTGATATTGTCACCATAATGTTTTCTTTAAAGGAGTTGTCCTTCTAAACCTGCCATTTTGGAGCAAGCATTTTGAGGTTTGAGTTTGAGGATCACTAGAAAAAGTCAATTGAGACTTTTTAAACTTTCATAACTTTGTCATTTCATAACCGATTTTGATGGAACTTGTTATAAAATTACTCTAGTCTCCACCCTCTCTTTTCATCAAAATTGATATTTCCCCAGGGTTTCATTCTCCTTTAAAGAAAACATGACGGACGACATTATCATTATCTTTGACTAAATCTGAATTTACCGTTTGCAACGATAGTTAGATTTCCCCAGGGTTTCATTCTCCTTTCATTTGCCAAGTTTGTTAGTAGAATATGACTCTGGATAGCTGAATAATACCCCCCTTTCAAGTCAAATCCATTCGTTTCCAGGTTTGCATGAAGTGGTTAGTCAACCCAACATTTTTAAGTTCAATATCTCCATTCCCATCGATCACTGCACTCACAGTCATGAAAACCATAAATCTCAAACTTGGGTAAACATGTAAGGGCGACTTCGATATGCTCTTTTAAAAGTCTGCCAGTGATCAGTCATCTATGATCCTACTTCGATGATTGGGGTATCCATACGAAATTATCAAAATCCAACTGAATGGTTATCAAAAATATTCCAAGTTTTGGAGGGCATCACATTTTTTATCTGACAGATTGTATGATACCATGGATACCGGCATGTTAATCAGTATGTTTATAAGGACCGGTGATATCATGCCCACTCTTTTCTTTGGCCTTAAGGCATATATGATACTCGCAAGAAATGAATAGGTAGAGCACATTTTGAGTGTATGTTCATTATCATGATTATGCTTCGATTTTACAGTATATTACATCGTTTACCAATTTGTGTAACAAACTGTATTAATGAAAAGGGCTACCATAATTTTGATCTTACAACATGCCTTTTTTTTGGGGGGGGGGGTATGATATCGCTCTATTCAATAAACAATATAATCTGCAGACTTAGGCTCTGTTATAACACTTAAACACAATTCTATAGAGCCATGAGTAGAGCCTAATTAGGTCTATGCCAAACTCTGGTTGTGTTGAACGCTACAGTACAAAACTATAAGGCGTCTTGCAGTTCAATGCTACAATACATGCATGGCCTTTGTTAGCTATGTTAGTCTGAATAGCCTCAAAGTTTAGACACTGTTATACGCGTTTCGACGTCTGACGGCAACTATGAACATGACTGTCCCATGGTGATATGGAGAAAGTGATTTATTGACGATTAAACTTACACTAACTAGTCTGACACATTATGGTAAAAACTTGATTTTAACCATTGTTTTGTGAATAATTTCATATAATTCAATCATATTCCTGTTTCGGGAATTAGAATAGAAACGAACAAAATGAAAAACGGACGAAATGAAAACTAACCTCTAGCATAAACAAAGAATTAAAAATATAGTGTTCAAATCAAGAGGAAGCAAATAAAGCAGTATCTAATTACAGTTTCCAAGTGGTTGTAAAAGCGATCATGACATGCTGAAGGATGTGATACTTGTTTTCAGTTTCCTCTCCGGAAACTCTATTTATGGTATTCCCCCGTTATGATGACCAGAATTATAATGGCTTAGCTTTAGTAAAGAGTATCTGCTATCATGACTATGTCACGATACTGAATACGTTCATGGATAGCATTAATATTTGTTCGCAAACTTATGTACATAATTTGAATAACATCAAACAACGTCTCCAGCTTATGTACATACAAACTCTATATTTCCATGAAATATAGGCAGGGAAAATACACACGCGAACGCGCGCACAAAAAGAAAACTCAACAACAACCAAACCAAACAAACAAAGAAAGACCATTCATTTTTTTTGTTTGTTTCTGTTTTGTTCTGTTTATTTGTTTATGATTGGAAGGCCAGATCAGTGCGTGATTTTAGTTAACAAAGCGAGATCTTCATTTCACTTATTCATTTTCAAAGCTGAACATCTGACAGACGGAGTCGGAGAGAGAAAGATTTGGATTTCGATGTCATCTCTGCAGTAGTAGAAGGCGGTGATCACGTGACATAATATTCACCATGGAGATCGAAAGGAAAACATTTACTTTGGCGATCATATTCATCCATATCAGTAGGCGAGTCACAACAGCGCAAGATTCTGGTAAGTACAAAGATTATGAATAGGTCGATACATAGATAGATAAATGAATGAGTGAATAAATACATAAATGAATAATAGATAGCTAGATAAATGAATGAATGAATAAATGAATAAAGAAATCAATTAATTAGTTAAAGATAATGATCATAATTTAAAAGCATGACAGTAATGTTATTAACGCTGTTCTCAATTCATGAAATCTCATGAGAAAACAGAAAAGAAGTATATCTGGAAATTGACAAGACAAGACAAAACCAAAACCAAACCAAAGAGATTTCTGCAGATCAAAATGATCAGTTACAGCTGAAAGTGCCTTAAAGACTTCTTTTACTTCGTTGTAGTATTGCCTGCATATTCTTTAGATATGACGTTATGATGAGAAATTGTTCTAATGGCGTGGAAAATAGACAAACTTTACATGACAGCTCTGAGATGAAACCCCCATTAGCATGATTAGATAGGCGAAATGTATGTTTGTTTCATTAGTGATTATCAACAGATGATCAACAGTGATTTCAAAATTTAAATCCAGTGTTTTCATGATATTTTGTTGCTGGAAGCCTTTAATTCTAGATGACGAAATCAATCCACACAAGTTTTATTGCCAACAAACGTAGAGGGCTCAGACATTCAAACCCTTGAGATTCAATTGAGGTGAGGGAGGTGCAAGGTCGTACACGTCCCTTGGTGTCGGATGGGTGGGGCAATACTAATTTCATATCTTCCACTATATTTATTTTGATCAAATGCTGTTTTATTTGAAAAAAAATGATAATCATGTATAATCTAAAAATAATGTCTGGTCATTGTGTGATGTTTAAGGAATTAAGGAAGTATTATTTTTCAATTTATGTATTCAGATGTAAGTGTGTAAATGTTTATGAATGCATCTTGTATCGTTCTAATTGAAATGAATTGAACTGAAAGGGTCTTTATTGATGTCTGACTAGCGACCGATGGTCGAATTGCAATAGATTTACATCCAAATTCAAAGGCATATACAAAAGTTGTCAAAATATACATGTAAATGAACATAGAAAAAATGAGATAGATTCGATGACAAGATGCGAGAGTGCAATAAAGGAAAATATTTGCAAAAATAAAAATTTTAATCATCCAACATCCCAACCAAAACAGTGATCTTTAAAAACAGACGCCCAGGGAATGGAATGTAAATTACATGTACACAACAAGATCATGATGGTTGCTTGATGACCTGAGACATGTATATTCTGTATAATTCAATGTTAATAATTTAACTTATTGTGAATGTATGACGAAAGGAGGGAAATAAAATATCATTGAAAATTTAGCGAAATACTCCAACAGAGATTTCACATATGAGTATGTTGTTAATCTGTCTTTTATCTGTTCTCCAAACATCCGCTACAGAAGGTCACTATTTATTAAAATTATATTTTGATTTTGTTCATTCCAGATGAAGGACAAGAACAACGAAGCTATTTCTTCCAGTCTGTTGGTAAGTCAAAGTTTTCACTTTAAAGCAAGAGCGAACTGGCACCCTTGTATGGGATTTTGAAATAGCGCCCTCTCAGTCCTAAACTACTGATTTTGTCCCCTTTTTGCTCCAAGCATGCTCTGTTCTGATCAATGAGAGATAGGCACTTTTGAAGCCACTGTAAAGTGAGGGGTTAAGATAATCATGTCTGAGAAGTTAAGACTAGAAATTAATCCGGGTATAAATGGATAAAGTGCACATACCTCGCCAACTGCTCGTGGCGCAGTGGTAAAGCCATTGTCAGAGCTCGACATAATACTAGTAATGCTAGTCAAGGGTTCGAATCCCCGTGACGCTGGCAATTTTTCTTTTTGTCGTTATGAAATTGATGACAATGGCGTTTATTCCGTTGACAAAATAGTTAAAGTCACAGTCGCCTCAAAAGTGCCTACCTCAATGAGACCTTAATTTTTTGTTAATAATATCCGTTAAAATGTATTTGTATTCATACTAAGGAAATTCACGAGAAGCCACAAAGGATATAATGTTTCTAAGAGTCTCTGGTTTTGAGTAGCCGTAAGTTGGTGCTGTTGTAAATACATCATAATAAGGGTCAGTTCACTGCTGCTTTAAATGATATCAAACAATTAAAAAAAATGAATAAACTCTTTATTTGTATTTGATTCAACAAACTTGAATTGATTTCGTATTCAGTATGACATTAAAAATGCACTGTATACTGGTCTTAAGAAATGGTAATTACTAGTAGTCACATAGGTTTACGATAATCGTTTAAAGATATGAAGATTATTATATTCATGATATATTCTATGCAGGGGCGGCACCACAGAGGGGCAGGGGGCGAATGCACCCTTATGATTTTTCAAGTGACCAAAAAAAGGGGGAAAAAGAGAAGAAAAAGAAGAAATAGAGAAAAAATCAGACAGAACAGTATGGGAGAAGAGAGAATTGGGTCATTTAAGTATATAATACCCCTATCTTTTTCATTTAAAACGTAAATAGACTCACCTATGGGTCATCTTCCCTCCCTATCAAAATACCCAGGCGCCGCCCCTGATTCTATGAAAAGAAAGAAAAGAAAAAGAAAAAAATGGAGTTCGGTTTCAAATCTTTATAAACAGTAGGCCCAAGATTAAAAAGAATTTACAGAAACGGCCTATCAACATGTCGTGAACATAATATTTTAACCTAAAAATTATGCGTTATGCAGTTTTCAGTTTCTTCACCTATCAGAAATGGGGCAAAGGGTGTCTTGACATAAAGTCATGCTTGCCGACTGTCTTACACGTACATGTATTTCATGGAAATCTTGTTGGCAAATCACCATTAATTTTGGAAGATACCGTCTTGTTAAGAACAGATTGGTACTGATTGTGATTAATGTCTATCATGATTATGATATTTTTTCCTTACTTGTAACAACATTCTTTCTCTTACCTTATACCTTCTTCTCGCAGAGCTTAGTTTTTGGATCGCCCTCGGCCTGGCATTTTCAGTCATCGTGACGTGTCTGTGCTGTATTTTCTGCTTGAAAAGAAAAACTTTAGTTCCCCAAAGACAAATGCCAAATAATCGCGAGCAGACGACAGGAGAAGGGCGGGGAAATAGTGCCTTTGAATTCTCTGACCCTCCTCCGCCATATTCGGACGCGCTCAAATACGCGCTCAGCAAGGACAATGAAGGATTGCCGGAATACTCCGAGACATATTTATAAAACTGAACGAGGCTGAAATCTTCCAGTGACGAGGTCAAGACTTAAAATTTCTTAAACGTTGGATTAAGACTTTAATATTTAGTTTTATATCTCCGAAACCATGTCAAACCTGCGTTAGAGATACGATGCCAGGAAGTAAATGAATCCAGAGCCGTGTACAGCCAGCGCTCTTCCGGTACTGCGTCAAACGAAGCGAGTGCTGTGACGGATTTAGAGGGTGGGCTTAACTGGAATTTGTAATCATTTAATACCTTTTCTCTTGAGAGGTAAATTCTTTTGAACCCCTGTACCGGGTGTGCCACAAAAAGCGGAACTGAAGGATTTTCATTCCATTTCCTTCAAAAAAAAAAAGGGATAATATTTTACATCAGTGGCCTTCTACCGAGGAGAATGATACCAAGATCATTGAATTTGGTGAAGTAAATATGATTCTTTGCCCGTGTCTTAAAATGCAGTCATTTTGAAATTTCGAATATTTTTGGCGACAGATGCGAGCAGAATTGTATCGGGAATAGCCTTTCATATGGCATGTTTTATTACTGACATGCATCAGTGGTCTTCCCTCAAACATTGTATTATGCAAAGGCCATTTCCGACACAATTTAGCGCTCATCTGTCACCAAAAAACATGCGAAATTTAAAAATGACTGTATTTTGAGAAAAGGGCGTAGAATAAAAATTTACTTCACCAAATTCCATGATCTTGGTATCATTCTCTTCGGTAGAAGATGCTTTACCGAATGATGGAGAAAAATTATCTACTTTTTGAAGGCAAGGTCCTGAAAATCCACCGTTCCGCTTTTTCTGGGACACCCGGTATATGACAATTTGACTACTATGCTCTCACCCCGCCTCACACAGTGGTAGGTAAACAGATAGTAGGATTGGCAACACAGAATGGATCATTTTCAACTCATTGCCTTCCAGGAGAAAGAGCTTTGACATGCGCTCATACCGTGTATTCAAAATACCAAAATTCTTGATAAGTTTTGTATGTATAACCAGGTGAATTATGTAAGATAGTATAACGAACTCGGTGACTGTTTTTACATATTTTTCTTCATTTTTTGACAATCATATTATGCTTTTGAATCATGCTCTCCTTTGTGTAACAGATGATGTCTGTCCTTTTTATTGTATGAAAATTACCAATCCTCTAAATACTGTATTCTCTTCTTTCTAGCATTCAAATAGATTATGCTGGTAATCTGGAAATAGTGTGTTTCTTTACTGTAAGGATTTATTTTTCAAACAATGTGCAATATGATGTCATAAACTTTATTCTTTATACTTTATAACATTGTCGCTGAGAGCGAGTTCTTGCAAGAAGTGCTTAAACAGGCGTAAGTTACTTGGAATTATATGTTTTATATATTTTTATATATGCGGAGTCAAATATGTAATATACACTTTCGCTCTATTTTTTTTCTGAGATTGGTAAGCCTTCAATGTGCTGTGAATGTTATTTTCCTGATCTTTATGATATTTATAAAAAAAAGTGAATTCCCCATTTTCCAATTTTCCAAATTATATACACGTTCATATGTATTTTTCAATGAATCATAGTGAGGAAGATGTCTTTAATTCGTAGTGTGCATCAAAATACAAAGTAATATAGGTTTCTTGCACATGTCCGTTGGAATCTTCAGGCTTCATTATTAAGCTAAAACAAGAATTATCATCCTCGACTTGCTCAATTGCGAGAAACATCCTGCAGACACCATAAATATCTACGACGTTCGAGTTGTATGGTGCCTTTTTTAATGTGAATTCATTTGAAGACAATTGATTACTGGTATCTAATAGGGAAATTAAGTGATGTAGCTCCCTCTGTCGTTGGTTTATTGTACAATAGGGCTAATTGAAGGAAGCTGTCGATGCCACTGATCAGTGGTCGATGCAATGCCGGAATGGAACAAACATCCCTATTTCTTCAAAACAATTATTTGAACAATTCTATATACAATGCATCAAATATCTTCATGATGACTCCAATAGTTTGGGGTGATTTTTATTTTAAAAGTCCATTGACACTTTATACCTGAGAGTTTAAAGAATCCCAATTTAAGGTAAAAGGCCAAACCATGAAATCAATGGTAAAATAGTCTGTGGGTAGTTTTTGATAACCAACATTCTCTTGATCATGTTCAGCATTTTCTTTGATGGTGCTCAGTATTTTAAACGTTTCCCCTCCATGGAGGTTAATACTCCAAATGTTAACTTGAAAACGAGGATAAATTGCTGAATGTCTGGCGATGAGTATTCGGCTGATTAAAGATGAAAATTTTCAGTTCTTTGGATATAACACGGTAAGAACTACTTTCGAAAAATCGACTAAGGCAATTAAGTTCTGTCTATCACCTTTAGACACGAGTGGATGTGACAATGGCTTATTATGTACAGTAACTCGAAACATGATTTGTATGGGCAGTAAAATAGGCTTTCGAAACTGCACTTGGGTTGATTTTTGTAAAGTAGTTTTTGTCATGTTTATATTAGTAATTCACCTTTTCTTCATTATATTAATCACTTGATCGTTGCATGTATCTGGTTCAGTGGCCGTGCACTCTCAGAAAAGTTGGTTAAAATTATTCATTTTATGTTGGTTTCAATATGAACCGGTTGACCAACTGTTGGTTTAAAAAATGTATGTAAAACATGGGGATTTTTAAACCAACAGTTAGTCGGTTAATATTTCAACCAACCTAATGATTTTCTTAGAGTGTGAACTTCATAAAACCCACCTGGCCGTCAATCCACTGAATATTTGTTTGGGGAGGGGACACTCTAAAAAAGATCCTCAGCTTAATATTTCGGGAGACATACACCAAAAATTTGCTGTTAAGCAAGACAAGTCCTCGGCTAAAAAATGCGAGAGGAAACACATCTTATCGTGTGTCTCACCCTCAAAAGTTTTTGTGGGGGATGTGTACCCCTCCCACTTCTAATTGACACAGAAGAGACATAGACACAGGTCATGAATGAATATATTCAAATTTTTTTAAAGTGAAATAAAAATTTTATACCATTAGATGAAACGTTTGCTATATTTTTCAACAATTCAACTCCTAGATAAAAAAAAAAATATATATATAGTAATTTTGTACAGAAGTAAAGAAAATTTGGGAAACCAAGTTTTTTAATTTTGTAATATTCTGGAGAGAAACCTAGAACGGTCATCTCTTCACTTTGGATCTCTTTCTTCTATAAAACGTGTTGAGATCTCTTTTCTCCCGGGCTTTTTTCCTGAATCTCAATGGGACTCATCTCCATTTTCCTACATCATGTACGGGGAGGGGGGGGGGGGGGGGGCGGGGGAATTCATTTCCAAGGGTTATGTGCCGACAATCGACTAGCCGGAAAGAGATAGAGAACATGTATGTGTGACGGTGTGAGGGTTAGAGAGAGAGAGAGAGAGAGAGAGAGAGAGAGAGAGAGAGAGAGAGAGAGAGAGTAGACAAGAAGAGGGAGAGTGAACAGAAAAGAAAGCTACAAAATAACTCCACTCACATCTTACTTCATATCGATAGCCTTGTTACATTGTATCTCATTCGTCTTTGGGCCAAGTAAAATTGATTCCTAGTTTCTCATCTAGATATTTGCAAAGTGAGGAGGGGGTGGGGATCCATGTTATTTGATACTTGATTTTTTTGTACATGAAATGTTATTCCAACAATTTCGATAGAAATTTCCACTTTTTGCCCTTTTTTATATTTCATTGATATATGCACTTTAGAGGCTCATAACAATGCGAAATTTAACGGTGTTAATCATTTTTTGTAACCTCATTCTCTAGATGTAATCAAATTAAAATTATTTTTATTTCAGAACAAAATAACAAATAACCAAAATTTTAAGGCTCACCAAAAAATCAACCAAGCAACTGCCCGTTCCCATCCTCAAGGTGTCCTATTTGTGTAGTAAAGTTCATAGTGGCCAATAGCCGCCCGCGCTTTGACCAAGCTTATTCTGTTAAAAAAAAAAAAAAAAAAATTATGTTTATTTTTTCTCCCTCGCTCCCTCCTTCTCTCTCTCTCCCTTCTGTCTGTTTGTCTGTCACTGTCTCCGTCTCTGTCTCACTGTTTTTTTTTCTCTCTCTCTCCTGGTCAACTCTAGAAGCAACATCCAATACAAGGAATTTAGCACACGCGTTATCAAATACAAAGTCACAAACGTATCATCAAAGCAAGTCCAAGGGAATTCACAATTCATGCTAGGTACCCCTGCCCAGACGTTACAACTTTAAAGAAGAAGAAGAAGAAGAAGAAGAAGAAGCAGAACTTGCAACAAAAAAATTAATTTCAAATGAGATTATAATTGAGCGGGTGATCATGTTTCATATCCGTTATTGGCATCCCCAGATATTACCAAGAATATCTACGTGTGCATCTGACTTCAATTTCGCGGCAGTGCTAATAGGGTAATTTGACTCCAGTTGCCGTCTGTTCTTCCCAGCTGTTATACCATGTATGCCATTCTGACTAATCTGTCTCCTATTGTTTAGTCGCATCACGAAGGTAATGACTCTGAACTTATTCCCTTTTAATTGCTCGCACTTGTCTAGCATTTCTCAAACAGGGGAGACAATGCCTTCTGATCAAAATGCTAACATCAAAAATTGAAAAATATGGTTATCTGTGTGTTATGTGTATTTACATGTGTTTACGTGTATTTGAGACAAAAAGGTGAATTATGCATCTAGCGAAATTCAGAGAGGCATGATCAGATGACAAGTGAGAGAGAGAGAGAGAGAGGGAGAGAAAGAGAGACAAAGAGAGGCAGACAGACAGACTCGAGAAAGAGAGTCAGAAATAGATGAGGAAGGAAAAAAAAGAGGTCGGTTTTATAGTTAGTGATCGAGAAAGAAACAGAGAGAGAGAGAGAGAGAGAGAGAGTGAAAGGGGGAAGGCAGGGGTGAGGAAATGAACAGTAATGATCAGACAAGTTCACTCTTGGAAAAGGTGTAAACAAATAAATTCATAATAAGTGAATGTTTGAACGGAAAAATGAATGAACGAAAAAGGGGCGCCACACTATTCTAGCAGTATTAAGTCTAGTGGTGGCCCATTAGTATTTACGATTAAATATCGGCAACAGAGTTTCATTCATTCATTCTTTTTTTTTCAGTCACTCTACAATGTAGGTACACTGATGAGGCTACGGTGAAATCCCCCCCCCCCCCGCCCCCTCTTAAAAAAGGAGGCTTGGAATGGAAGCTATGAGCATGACAATAAAAATGTCTTTCACTACTGATTTCTGTGGATGATTTTATTTGTCACTGCGGAATTCTTGTAGAGGGAGAACTGACGTGCAGTGGAAAGAAACTACTGCTTGTGTATCTTTTGTGTGGGTGTGCTGATAAGCTCACATCTATACCTTTCGATGCTGGATCGTGCCCCAGAAAGTGGAATATAGGAATCTTTTATTTATTTATTTATTTTTTTAATAGGGGAATGTTCATAACCTTTCGATTATAGTTAAGAGATGAAACAAACACTGAAAAAAAAAATCAGCATCATGAAACCTGAAATCCCTTCTTTTTTCCCTCCATAATTCACCCATTTATAAGAGCTTCATTTTGCTCTAGAAGAAGATCCCATGGTAATTTAAAGGGGTAATTTTAAATGTTAGTCTGTATCGAGGCTAATTCAACTAATATCATCTGAACATCCACTCTCCCTCGAAAACGGGCTGTACATAATTGATGATTTTTAAAATTAGACGATTCGTATTTCATTTGAATGAGCAATTTTGTGATTGCTTCCAGGGTTGAGCATGAAGAAATGGAAACCGAATGATTGACGAGGATACCCTTCATGAATATTCGGAGAATAAGATGAACAGAGCGAAATGAAAATGTATCAACTCCCTGCAGGTTTTGCGAAAACGTAGGCATGTGTATAAAAAGCATTTTGATCTTGAGAAGACTGTGCTTTGAAATATATGGTTATGAAAATCATTTCGTTGAAGTTAAACAGATATTACGTTGAAACTAAACACTCGCTCGTTGACAATGTCTATTTAGGCATAGCCGTATGCAGCGGGGGGGGGGGGGGCAGAAATTTGAAAACTTGCAGTTTTTTATTTTTAAAAAACCCACGAAAAGTGACCACTTCGGTCGCTTCGCTCACTTGTTTTCGAACTTCTTCGAAATTTTTTACGAGTCTTGCCCCCCCCCCGGAAAAAAAAAATCTGCGTACGGCCCTGTATTTAGGTAATAGTGAGAGAGATAGATAGAATGACAGGGAGAGAGGGAGAGGGAGAAAGAAAGAATGGAAGGAAGGAGACAATACGCATAAAGACTGCGAGTAGGAAGCGAAATAAAAATAAAAGAGAGAAAAAGGTCGCAATGACCCATACATACAGAAAGAAAGGGGAGTGGGGAAGAGAGAAATGGAGAGGGGAAGAGAGAGGAAGAGAAAGAAAAAAAATAGAGAAAGGGGGAGAGAGAGAGAGAGAGAGGGAGAGAGAGAGAGAGAGAGAGAGAGAGATGTGAACGGATGAAGAGCGTTTATTCCACAATGTACCTATTCCTCGTAAAGTAAAGAAGGAGGGAGATTTAGCAAGTTAGAAATCCATAGAAACAGAACTCACATGAGGAAAGCAGCCAGGGGAAAGAAAAGGAAACACCACTGAGATTGGTGTATCGATACTGCACCATGGATGGAGTCGCCTGACTGTAAGCCTTAATGCATGTCTTTGATTGACGTAGAAGAAGCAGCGGGTACATGCTAGACGATATTTTACACCCTCCGGGTAGATAATTTTCATTAAGAGTGCCCAATGTCGATTCTCTATCTGGGTTTGTGTTCCATCATGGTAATAAGAGATAATCAGTCTCAACTTTACAGCTACTGATAACCTATTCCAAACACCCAAAACCCCTCGATATGGGCAAAACGAATTGTGGAACTAGAATCGGGCCAAACATGACAGGGAGGAGAGAATGAGGGAAGAAAGGGGGAAAGAGAGATGGATGAGAGAGAGAAAAAATAGAGGAGAGAGAGAGAGAGAGAGTAAGAGCAATAATCGGTATAGTATTTATTGCAGATTTCCATTTCTTCCACGAGGATTACGAAGGGAAAATCAATATGATGAGCTGACAATGATTTATTATCTGATATCGTGTTTGGTCTTCGACTGGCTCTAACATGTCAGTGGAGATACCCCCCCCCCCAAAAAAAAAAAAAATTATTTGTTCGAATCCTATGGATTTTAGCTTTTTCTTCATTCAGTTCCTATGCTTAGTGGTAATGTTATAGGAGTTTGTTGTTAGCATCGAAACAGGTAGCCTAGCAGCGAAAGCCCTGGGAATGTTGAGACGCCTTCAGCATGTTAGTTGGTCAATTTGCGGGTTGATCATGCGGATAAAGTATCAGCTATCATTATTATGTTTGTCGTTATTTCAGTGATTATGATGATAGAGATGATGTTATTGTTGTGATTATCATCATTGTCTTTTCTATCAGTATTGTCATCATATTATTATAACCATTATTACTATTATTTTTACGACTAGGCCTACTACTTCTACAACTACTACTACCACCACTATTACTGCCGCTGCTATTACTACTACTACTACTACTACTACTACTAATAATAATAATAATATTACTGTAGCTGCTGCTGCTGCTTCTACTACTAATATAACCATTGTACTATTATGATCATTATTACTGTTTGTTCTTGTTTTCTCTTGCTATCATTTCTGCGTTCTATGATAACAAATACAAAGTAACACATTTTACATGGGAATTACATCAATAGAAAAAAATCATGTTCATATAACTAATATTCAATAACCATAATCCAAAGCATACAAACAAAGATATGAATATTGCTCATTCAAGTAAGGAGAACGCAGGGGACCACCATCGTGAGCGGTTAGGATGGAAATGGATGGCGACCTCATCAGCTCATAAAACTTGGTGATCAAGTGGGTGCGGTGCAGTTGCAGGTGCAAATGCAGCGGGCAGCAACTGAGTGAAAAAAGTGATATGGAAATGATATTAGAATAGATCATGGTTTCATACATGGGCATTATACTAATTTAAAACGTGGGGAAATTTCGTTTCAGTGTAGCAAAGAGTAGAGAGTAGAACAAAATTTGATATTGTCGGGAAAAATTATTCCAATAGTCCGGACCACAATGTCTAACAGATTATATGTTTTATTGATAACAGTTACTTCTGGCTATAAGATAGAAATTATGAGTAGCCGTTTAATTTTATCTATCTTCGATTATCATTATTATCGTTGTTTACTACTGTTGTTATTTCACTTTTCATTATCATTATCGTTATTGAGCATCTCCATAAAACCTTCACTTTCCCCTTTCCCTTCCCCCATCTAATTTTGTGTCCCTATTTTCCCTATGTAATTGCTGGAGGGCCACACGTTCCTGTACCCCTGTGCCTCCAGCTTGTCCAGTATAGCTAAACTATTGATTATGAGTAGCGTTACTGTCCTGGAGGAGATAAATTCCATTAGCTCACCCTGACGTGATGATGATCGACTCTAGTTCCTTTTCAGATGACATCCCTTCTTGTTTATAATCTCCTTGTCTAAATATCTACAGGGAAATACCTTAACGCGCTTGGCCGAAGGGCCCGTTAAGTGATAATCCCGGTTTCTCTCCCAATTTCGTTTCACTTCCATAAAATTTACTACCTTTGCCCACAAAATCTGAACTTATTTCGGGAGCTGATGGTAGGTTCAACACCTCGCCGAATATGTTTCACGTACAGACATCTTTGGGGGATAGCTAGTTCAGACAGGGTTAAAAGAAGAATAGTCATACTAGTATACATTATGCATATTCTGCTGCTGACAGTTGAATGTATTTGACCAAATCGATTAAAAATGAAGTAATAATTATAGTAATAAAAATGATAATAATAATAATAATAATAATAATAATAATAATATTAATGATAATAATAATAATAATAATGATAATACTAATGATAATAATAATAATAATATATTACATTTATATAGCGCATTACGTGAATACTTCAATGCGCTTTACAATGTTTTTATTAACATGATTATTACCCGGTAATAATGCCTTCGTGATACAACTAACAAAAAAAAAACCTTTCGTCGATTGAGATTACTCTGACTACTCACGTAAGATGAATTTAATTTTTACTGCATTAATTCTGTATGGATTGTATTTGGTTGATAATGCTGCATCAAGTCCTTTTTTATCATTCGGTCTCACCAAAGTGCTAGAAAAAATGAAACGCAAGATTCATAAAAGTCAAGAAACTAGGCGCCCTGATCGATCTGATTTCAAAACCTGATCGGGGGGGGGGGGGTGTTTCATAAAACTGTTCGTAAAGCTGTTTGTAAAGTAGCCCATGACTTTACGAACGAATTGAATATGAAGTGCCAAATGCCCAAAGTTTTTCTGGACTTTTTTTTATCAGAGTGTGACAGTACTCCCATAATCTCACTTAAATTGTGGCAAAAAATATACTTCGTAATACAAATTACTGTAAACAAAAGCAGTGTTAATTTACATTTCCATATCTTACATGTAGCATGTTTAGCTGATGCGATTTTCAATCACTGAAAATCCTATTTGGCGTGCCATATTCAAGTCGTTCGTAAAGTCATTCGTAACTTTACGAACAGCTTTATGAAACACCTCCCTGTGAGGACGATTGAAGCCCGATAGTTGTATTACAAAGATATATTTCTAACAATGCGATCCTTCCGACTGTATAAGGCATCGATTTCATATTTTCATCTAAACTTTCTTGTCTATTGTGTCGTTGTAACCTTGCCGAAGGCCATGAAACAAAACTACACGTGACCTTTCAAACACTGAAGGATAATCCAAAGAGAAGGAAATGAATTACTCTAAATAAAACAACAAAGCAAAAAAACAAAGATGAAAATTGAAGCCATTTGACCAATCTTTCTTTACACCCTTTCCAATTGCAGAGACACATCTTTAATTATCAAACACCCATCGAATCCTGTTTCATATCAAAAGGTATTCGTATATTGTGTTTTACACACTAGCAGTAGACATTATTCTGAGTAAGAACAACAAAAACGTTTTCCTCAAAGTTTTCTGCGAACTGCTGTTTATGTCCTGGGGGGCATTTCATCAACATTTGTCGTCTGACAAGCTGTCAGATCTGACATCTTTCCTTGATTTTGATTGGCTGAGAAGCATCGTTACTATGGCAACTGTCGGATAAAACAGACTTTGTCGGATAAAACATCCGACAAGTCCTTTCATGAAACGCTCTGAAGCTGGTTTCTTTGCTTTGCTTGTATATTTGCTAACATGTGTTTGCTCTCACGCTGATTGATTATAGTATTATCGTTTGATGTAGAAGATGTTAAAAAATACAACTAAAATGTATTAGCCCACATTGGCACAATATTGTTTCAAAATTTGAAAAGAGATAAGCTAATTTCAATTTTGAATGACAGATAATCATGTAAAACTATCATGTTATCAAATTTACAACAATATTCCCAAGAATAATATTGTTTTCACTTGGTGTTTTGAAGTTAGCTGGAATATTTATTAGTATATATTCTAATAAAATATGATAAATCAGGATTTAATTACAAGAAGCAACAGTAACTTCACAGAATTATAGTTCATGATGATGATGAAATGAAGATGCAGATGAAAGAAGACGAGGATGATGAGGATGATAATGATGAGGATGATGATGAAGATAAAGGTGATGATGATGAGAAGGATAATGACGATGATGATGAAGATAAAGGTGATGATGATGAGAAGGATGATGACGATCATGATGAAGATAAAGGTGATGATGATGAGAAGGATGATGACGATCATGATGAAGATAAAGGTGATGATGATGAGAAGGATGATGATGATGATGATGATGATGATGAAGATAAAGATGAGTGTGATGGCTGATATCAGATGAAATGTGAATTTTATAACAATAGAGAACCCATTATTTTGTAACAGTTTAACTGTATAAGCCGAAAATAGTGTTTACAGAATTATTATCAACCGTTTTCGTCTCATGTGGTATTTATATTATCATCAGAATTTTAATCTGTGATGAGATATCAACTTCGTAATTTTTTGTTGTTTGTTGACATTTCAGTATTTTTAATCTGTTTTCCTCCTTATTCTATTTTTTTTTGCAACGCTGTTCTAGCTGTTGTTTTTCTAGTTATTGTCTTGGTTGGAGTATTGAAAAGAGGCATGTCAAATGAGAAAATCCCTTTTCTATCTCCGTGATGCATTAAAATACATCACATGTTACCTTGCTTGTTAAGCCTTCTCGGTATCGGCATATTTCTAAGCAATCCAAATATGCATTACCGAGTACAAGCAGTCAATATTCAGGAGCTTGGGAAAAAAATCGTCCATGCCAGATAACAGTGCATAGCTGAGTGCGTGCTATCGAATTCATCGATTTAAAACAAGAAAACGCGTGGGTTTTGCCTCTTACTGTCTAACCCAAAGCAGTGTATCATTACATGGGCATTTGGGTGTATACATTGTCGTATCTCAGTTGGACTTGATGAGGCTTCTCTATATTTTGTTTTCAGGCGAAAATGCATTAAATTGGGATTCTGTGTGTTTACTAATTTTGTCATCCTGCCTTAGTGGTCTCCATGTATTTTTAAGGATTCAGGGTATACTCTTCAAATGAATTATTTTATCAACATGCGTTTCCATTAATGATACTTCAGCTCGACTGTTGACATTACTCGATGTTACGAAAGAACAGAAAAGATGAACACCTCCAAAATTTAAACCAATTATGCCGCATCCCACAATGGACGATAAAGCGCCTAAAATAATAAGTTTTAAAGAATAACAATTTCCTTTTAAGAAAGGAACGATTAAATCCGCGGTGTGTATGATTACGTAGGATTTAGTGTGAGACAAAGATTAGAAATTTAACACAAAAATGGCAAAATATCAATTGTGATTTTTCTGTATAATATTGATATCACTTCCTATCATTTCCATTGCTCTTTTTTATCGTCAGTAATGCGGTTTATAGGGGTAATGTGTGAAGAAGGCCTTATTTCTCGAGGGAGATGAAAGAGAGGAAACGCGCCATAAAAGGAAACCAAAATTAGCCTTCAATCATCCTTAAAATGAGCAGGTGTTCTCTGGCAACATTTCTTACTCAAAAGCACTCAAGTAATCGTATCGTTTCCTGCTTTTTATCTTATTCAGTTTGAGATAGAGAATTGTCTAAATATCGTTCGAAATAAGACTGCAACACACTTCTCGACCTTCTAGTATGATCCACAGTATTGCCAGCACTCGCCCACCCACTTTCTTAGTTTCTTTGGTTTACATGCGTGACTGCGTATGAGTATCAAATCATACTGCGTGTATCATCAATAAGGTGTATAGCAATCCCTGAACACAAAAAGACGAACATTTCTAAATGCAAAGTTCAAATTTCACAATTCAAGCTTCACTTATTTGAATAACTATTATTGGAATAATTTTGTGAATACTGAGCAATGCAATTATATTTTAATTACACAAAAAATGACATTTCGAATGTTTATAAGTGAGTATTTTATCAGGCCTGCAAGAAGAAGAATTCATTATTATCACCATCATTTTTCACAATCATCATCATCATCATTATCATTGTCGTCGTCGTCATCATCATCATCATTACCTCACTATCAAGTTTCTTTTCAAGTTTCCTGACTCAGTCTGTGATGTTCTGTGTCAGATTGCAGTAATTGAAGAAAAACAAAATCACAAGATTCCACTAGGTTTTTGTAACTAAGACAGGTCTTAACCTCCGATAGTAGTATGAAGATGGAAAAAGCTAAATATTTTTTTTCCGTAACTGTACCTAATCATGCTAATAGAAAACCTTTTGTTCAAAGACGAAAAGAAGTTTTATCTAATAGACTTTCAACTTAAAACTTTAGAGTTACTTAATAGCCAATAACGTTTTTATTCGTGTAAGATAAGCAAGATAAGGGGAACAAATAATTCTGACTTTATTTTACTTCACTTTGGGTTTTTTGTTGGGCTTTATGAGTTTGACTTTAATTACCAAATGTCAAACATTAGGGGTCTACAGTTCTTATTTCCATGCTAGATTACTAAAAATTTCTTTATATTGGACAGCACTGCCAGCTTTATCACATTTAATGATTAGTGCACTAGCGACGGATTTTCTTAAGGACTACTGCAAAGAACAAACCATCCATTGTTTGTATGATATTTGTCATTCTGATTTGTGAATAGAACGTTCACATGGTAGATTCATCGTAATTACGGATTTCTGAACTTTCTTCGCGCATGTGTGAATTAAAAAAAAAAGATGCTTGATCGATTATGTAGAACAAGCGACTTGTAGGAAAGAAAGAAAACATCACTGAACAACATCTTCGGATTTACCTAATCACCTAATGCAGCAAGCATTTTGACCTGCATTGGGGCAATGAATCCGACACCTTGATATTATGTAGCTAAGGCGCCTGTTCATGGCATCATAATCACGTGCGTTATTGATTATCGGTTAAAAGGTTCTGTTTGCATTCTTCCCGTCAATGAAACTGGGGACTTTAATGCTTTCTGAATTATCAATTACCTCCGTTGCTTTCTGAAATACTGCCTCTTTAATGAAGCATTCAACGGATCGCCTGTCGTGTCAAACATGCATTGTTATCGATCAGAAGAAATGTCCGCACGTACTTTTCTTATAGCCGATAGTGCAAGCACATGAGCGCTTAATGATTGCGACGAGAAAAAAAAAATGTGATGTCACGTCTATGTGCAAAGCCAATTTTTGGATATGAGATCTAAACAGAATAGATAAACACATGGAAACAAATGAACTTTAGGGAAATAGGTTAAGCAATATTCATATTAATTTTGAAATTAATCTTTAAAAGTCTATCATATATTTTTTGATAAGGGAATGAAGCATTCAGCGGATCGCCTGTCGTGTCAAACATGCATTGTTATCGATCAGAAGAAATGTCCGCACGTACTTTTCTTATAGCCGATAGTGCAAGCACATGAGCGCTTAATGATTGCGACGAGAAAAAAAAAATGTGATGTCACGTATATGTGCAAAGCCAATTTTTGGATATGAGATCTAAACAGATTAGATAAACACATGGAAACAAATGAACTTAAGGGAAATAGGTTAAGCAATATTCATATTCATTTTGAAATTAATCTTTATAATTCTCTCATATATATTTTTGATATCTCGTGATGATCAAATCTGTACGCCATGAGGATCCCTTTCTGTGGAAGATAAATCCCAGTTATTCAATTATCATAGAAAATAGGACACTACATGTTTCAGGCCGTTGAGTTACTTTTAAAACTCTAGCTCGCATGGTCCCATACCTGCATTCATTGTAATATCGTGTAACTATGAAGGCCTGAAAAATGCGCTCCTGTCAGACCAAAAGCATCATCATGTGCTTCACAAAAAGTGAAAATATACAAGTGACCGGAAATTCCAGACCCTTTTAACCCACTGACTGCAGTGTTAGACAAAAGCATACCCAGGTCGGTTTTGCAAAGTTGCACCTTTAAGGGTGCAGACGTGCATTTCCGGGTGCAAACAAGTACAAAAGGGTGCATCTTTGCACCTTTTTCATATAAGTTGCAAGATTGCACCAAAAAAGATGCTGCTAGTGTTACATTTATATGATGCAAAATTGAAGCTTTTTTCTTAGTGTGTAGGATAAAAGAATAACGTGGGGTCAGAGAGAAACAGTTGGAGTGAAGAGAGAAAGGACACAGACAAAAGTAAAAAGACGGGTAGAGTACAGGGGGTTGTCAGTAGCCAAGAAATAGAGAGAGAGAGATGAATACGAGTCGGACAGACGAAAAAGCAGAAAACTAAAAAACTACCTTCTCCAACTTATTCATTCGTTTATGTGTAAGCCAAGGCCACATATCTACTATAGATGTGAAGCAAGTCACGTATGAAGTATTCACGCCATACTCTCATCTTACCGGGAGTAACGGTCATTCAACACTACATGAAAAAATAAAACTTGAATCGAAAATCCATTTTCCAAGGATTACATGGATCATAATCAAAATATTTCACAGAATCGTGTGATATAATTTGAGTTTATTTCAATTGGAATGATGGTACAACAACAAGCTCGTTACAATCAATGATAAAAGATATGAAAAACACGACATTCAAAAATTGCACTCGCTTCACAATAAATATAATCATCTTAAAATCTTCAGTCTACAAAATATGTAACGTGGAGGCCCCTTAAGTGACTTTTCAAGCCTTACAATTTTCCAGCAGTAATCCCGTTGGGAGAAATCCGTCGTAGTCGTGTCCTCTAGCACTTCCTCATCCGTCCACTAACAAACAGAGGTAGCCCCCAGAGCTCTCGGCCTACAATAGAGCTTAACACCTTCCCTATCAGCTAAGAAAAGGAGAGGGATTAGAGATGTGTATTACACTAATGCCAGCTTTACGCAAGCTTCACTGCACTTCTTTGCTGCTTTTGTTCGAAATGTAATTTATTATGTATCAAAATAGCTTAAATAAATACCTTTCTCTTTTAAAAAAAAGTTTCACTGTCCTCTCATTCAATTTGAAAGGTGAAGTGAAGTAAGATCACAGCAGAGAGAGGTATTTTTCCAGCAAAGAAGATGAATATACATTGTTTACGTCAAATGCTGTATGAAATAAACATCATTGCTCTCAACATAAGCAATGTCGGCTTACATTCATCTGTTCATCTTCCTGGGAATAAAACCTCAACCAGTTGCGATAATTAGAAAACTCCGGTCGGATATGCACTCCGCTGGTTTTGTTCCCATAGCGACGTAGGCAATGAAAAAATAGCACCAAGCTAACCCTGAAATCACTTCGTGGAATTCATCTCACTGATTTACTTGCAATGAATTAATGATATTAATGATACAATGCAATCAAAGACGGGGCGAGTTCTGGTAAAGGCTGATGACTTTGTGAACTTTATCAATCAGTCAGTGGAAGAATATTACTGTGTCAACATCCATGACAGGAATAGGTATCATTTTTTTTTTTTTTGTTAATCTTAAATCTGCACAGGACTTTGAACTCGTTTTTTTTACAACAAATGTTTGGGTAGTCCCATGTCTCAAAATGTCTTGCTAGTCACAATGATTGTGGTTTTCAGCAAGATTTTGGTTTTTCTGAATTTGTATGGGTGTGCGCGTGTGGGTGTGAATGGGTGTGTGCTTTATGATGTCATATAGTTAAACCTCTCATAATTCGCAATAAATGATATTAAAAAATGATCGAACTTTTGAATATTGTCCAGACAATTTCTTTCAAACCTAATCCGTACCACAACAATATTTCAATAATATTTTCAATAATTACTGAAGTCCACTTATAACATGTATAATGATTAAATTAGTATTCTGCTGCACCTCAGCAAATACACTTTTAAATGTGGCTAAACGTTCTGCCTACTTGTATTGAAAAAATAAATTACTTTCCTTTAAAAAAAATCGTGGCAACGAACAAGAGACAGATGGAAAAGGGGAATCGAACGAGGAAGACGAAGCAGCTGATGTTACATTAGCAAATCCCATGAAGCGAGTATACGCTTATCATCATTCCGCCCTCGGCTTCAACCGTGACAACAACAAGTAGCTAGCTGGTCTGATTCAAAAGCTACATCTACCGATTCCCCAGAGAGCTCTTCATATTACCATGGTAACCGGAAGAAGAGAACTGGGATGACGCTCCGCTGCATCTTTTATTCGTGAGAGCTTTCTAGTTTATCAAGCTTGGATCCTTACCTACTGCCCAAACAGAAAAAGTGACATACGAAAGGTGTATTGTTGATCGAAAATCAATTGACCATAACCGTATAACTACTGGATTTGAACCGAGAAGTGGGCTGCCATCTTATGTTTTCTTTTCAACAGTAATTGCTAATGTAAACACACTGGTGAGGCTGAAACGACATAGCCCCGGAGGATATTCATTCTTCTTATTACACATCTGTCAACATCCCTTTCTCTTCCTATCTCTGCTCCTTTTTTAAATCATTATTTTCATCCAAACCTTCCTTCTCTCCAACATTATAAGGCAAAAAGAATATAGTAAAAAAAATGCTATTTCAAGATATTTGAATTTTTAAGGTGATCTGTAAAATGATAAAGAGCACGTGTTATCTGCACTCTGCAGTCAACACAGCTATATGAGCGGACATTAGATACTATTGATAATGGAAAACAAAACAAATATCCAACATCCAATACCCTAGCCTGCTCTAAAGCTAGTCTTTTGCAAAAGACTAGCAAATAATTTCCATAATTTTATCTCGGTTCATGACTTCCAAGTAACAAATACGATTTTGATCGAATTGGTCCAGTCGCCCGCAATGTACTGTCCCAATTCTAAGATTATGTTGTGTGTTTAACATTTTATTGTACATGAAAGTCATTCAGCCTTTGGGCATGTTGGGCTGCCTTATTCAGTTTTGTGATGAACCATTCATTCATACATACATACGTAGATACATTCATACATACAAAAAATTCAAAGAATTCATGAAAATCCTGACTTTTCTGGCATCACTTTCTAATTACTGGGATCATTCATCAGTGCCTTAAGTACAAACAATCAATCAATCAAAGCACTTTTATTCTTCAACTCTTCCACAGCGATACAACCTTGTTTTTCTTTACATGTCATGAAAATATACAATTCTAAAACCATAAATTAATAACTGTCATCTTTGTTTCGTACAAACCATAGGGGGTATTTTGTAACAGATCCAGGAAGATTTTTCGTGGAAGGGGACTAGATAAAGATATTAAACTTTTAAAATCTTTACTCCATAAACTTGCGGGTGACGGTGCATGGCGAATTTGCAAGGCCTATTCCCCTAGCCTGGACCCGCCTCTACCCTAGTTACACTTTCCTAAATTAGGCTTTATAATTTAAAATTTCTCTTCTTTTTGTATGAACGTGCATACGAGGTATATCACATGATACCTATGTCATATTTTTCTTAAAAATATCTCTGACATCATGAAATAATACCTTCTGCGGAGCACCAAAAGTGAAAAATACAGTATAGAATAGATAGACATTATAGAATAACGTTGTGGTGAATCTTTGCATAATATTTCATGAAACATGAGCTGCTGCAAATTGATATTTGTTATTTTCTCAAAGTGACAAGTTGGAATCTCACAACACAAATACATGTAACATTTCATGCAGAGGTTAAAACATATTCGAATACAATGTGGTTTAAAAGTAATACTGTGTGAAAAAACGTCTTTTCAAATCATGATTTACTGACAGATTTATATCACATTAAAATCGTATTTATTCTAACAGAATCAATCATATGCGAAATCTGATGGAATGTTTAGAAGAGATACACATGGCAAACATTCACCTCTTATGTTTTTCTTCATTTAAAAACATCTCGTCAGTGAAAGTGACAATTTGTTATAGCACAGTACTAGACAGATAATACTCTTCATCCCATTCTAGACCTATATCCAGTTAATACAAGGTTTTAACTGGCCTGAACCTTGACCATTCCTTTACCCGCAACAATGGACTCTGTCCCTGACCTTTCTGGTTGTACATTGGACAGTTCAGAGGTGTACGGGATACCATCATCCGCCATAGGGTCTTCCGATGTCTTCAAGGGCATGTAGGGTGGGAAAGTGTCATCAGCATCGACGTGAATGCCACCCGGATGCCCAGTGCCTTCCGAAGAGGAATTCAACACGCTAGGGACCAACAGAGAGACGGCGACGATAAAACCTCCAACACATAGCATGATAAGCCCGGCCAGTTTAGCCGCCTCGAGTTTCTGATTGAACGCAACGTTGTCCTGATCAATCACAGGCACATCAGCCCGGTAATCTACAATCTCCTGTTTAGGTTTGGCAAGGTAACCAATAAGGAGGGCAAGCACCGCAAGGACTAGAATGTTTATGCCGACGAAGGCACCGGCTTTCCACCAATGCGCAGCGCACGAACAACGCCTTCTCCAACAATGAGTTGAGCAGGAATCGTGGCGATCGTCCTTCAAGGCCGACTGATGATCTGCTCCGAGGAATAGATCATCTTTGCTCTGCATCCCTCTCTCGGGCTCGTAGAAATTATGAAGGTAGGATCGGACACCGAATTCTGAGCTCGAAGATGGAGAATCGACGTTGGAACTGCTAACCTCGCTTTCCGAAACGCTTTCCAGGCGTGGAGGGCGCGTTATTTTCCGTCTAGCTACTACTGGACTTTCCTTTGATGTAGAAGGCACATGTCTTGGTGCTTTGTTCTGACCATGTGATGCACTGTGTCCATCACCGTAGGATGTACTAGGGATGTCTTTGCCATTAGAACTTTTGCCTTCCATGGTAGGGGATTAATATTTGATCTTTGCTCTTAGAAATCCAGATTCCACACTGGCAGATTCCAACACTTGAATTCTGTCCCAAATTACTAAATATATAAAAATAAATGAATAGATAGATAAATATATAAATAAATAAATAAATGAATTAATTAATTAATTGAAAAATAAAATAGACCAATGAATTGCGAGCAGGGGATGTAATCAAAGGCAATATGATATATGAAGCGAAGGCACAAAATCATAAGTTACAACAGTCAATGTCAAGGACAACCTACCGGCTAGGCTCACAGAGTACGAAAACAATAATATCACACACAAAAATGGCGTGGGTTGTGAGGAAATCAATTCAACATCTCATAATATTTTGTTGCGATTCAAGTCGCTGACTGACGTCAACAAGGGATGGCACTTGTCATACGAATAAAAGTATTAGGAATGATATAAGAGATGGGGACTCCAAGATAACAGTCGCGATATGCACCACTTCTTCACAAGTAGCGTCCAAATTATTGTGTAACTGCTGATTTGACTCATCTACTTTTAATAAGAAGGAGAAAGGTTTACGGGTGTATCCACACTTCAATCATAGATTCATCGTGATCATTTCCCGGCTGCTTTGTCCACGTACATCGAAGAACACAAGAAAACGTTTAGAGTGATTTCAAGGAAGGAACTTACTTGTTCTATATCACGATTGCGATATCTTAATTTAAAGCGTTTGCTTGGATGTAGATGATATGATCGAATTGTAGTGAAATCAACTCTCAGAATTATCCGCTTACCGCAAGTTGCTATCCGATAAGTGATGAGACCAGGAGATTCCTCCTCCTCCGATAAAGCAAGGCGCCAAATATAAACCTCCAAAATCAAGAGATGGAGATAAAGATGTCGTCCCTCTTCGTACCCGTTGTTATCGTAAATCACGTCCTGTGGTCCGTGAACAAACCACTCTCTTCCAGCATAAGAGTCTTTGGCAGACCGAAGTTATTTCAGCAGTATGCTAATGCTGATGTGCTTCTATGTTTGGTGGATTATTCACGGGGCTTTTTTTCCAGAGATTGTGCAGGCGGATGACGCAGGCATCCTTCAGATCAATACGACGGGAAGATTAATGACCGGTGTTTTTTGTCGACGTGTGAACTGAAATCTGCAATAAACGAGAGAGAATATGAGTGAGAAATTAAAGAGCATTATGGATTGCATACTAATAGGTGCTATTCCGTACTCATTGTGTTGTATTTACAATGCATGCATTTATTAATTTCAGAAATAATTTATTTATTCATTCTTAGGACGTGGGGATGATGTTTTGTGAACAAAATATTGTATGAAAGGTTATAATTCCATTCTACATTTAATAATTTGGAATGATTTAATTATGAAGAGAGCTCTAGATAATCGTTATCATCTTAAAAGCAAAGCTGAGTGGAAAGGCTGACTTGAGAAGAATAACAAAACACGACATGATCAAGGAATTCTGAAAAAAAATTCTATCATGTCTATTGGCATTATATTAACAGTAATACATGAGCAAAATAATGTATAATGATCTCTTCCCTACATAATAACCATGATAACAATGAACTTTCTACACTAAATGCGCTGTGTAATCACGTAGTAACATAAAGATAATAGGAATACGTAAAATTTTAATTAAATGTTAATGCTATGCACATCATAACAAGAAGTCGAAGTGGGAATAATATGCGACTCATCTTAGAGATTAGAGCCTAACTTCTATAGCTCTAAAGTAAATGTCTTCTCAAAGCAACAAATCTTTGTCTTATAATCGTTTTAACGATAGACGCCTGTGATTGTTAAGATTGTTTATCGAGGAAGAAGAAAGATTACATTAGAGACGAAAATAGCTCGCGAAATGGTCAACAACAGGTATAAAGGTAACCCATACTAAGGTTTCATTTTCTTGTCTTTTCCTGTCCTGTTTTGTTCATTCCTGTCTTGTCTTATCTTATTTTGTAAGTTTCTTTTCCCGTGAGTCCTATCTTGTCATTTGCTCTTTCTTGTAAGTTTATTCTTATTTAATCATGGCAGTATCTTTACTGTGAAAATTTTCATCATCACTGGCATACGCAGCATTTCATGATGATTTAATTTTAAATTGCATTTTTGAAAGATGTACTATTTATGTATGTATAAGTATGTATGTATGGATTGATTGATCGATTGATGCAAATTTACTCGATTTAATTTTTTACTTTACAAAGTAAGTAAAAAATGATTTATTCCAGGAAGCTATAAAAACAAGCGATGATTTCCAGCAGGTTCTTATTTCATTTCATATTTTTTGTACTTACTTTGTAAATTAGGTTTTTTTATTATGGAAACGTGAAAAGGAAATGAAATAAATCTGTATCACTCATTTTAGTCAATGCGTAAGTGTCTGAAATCATTTGAAGCAAATTCTATATTCTAATTAATCTGTTTTCTGCTGGAACCGGGTTGTCCATGTATTAAACCTATAGGAATTAGAGAATGTGTAGTCAAGGGGTTATTAAACGTTCTTCTTTCAATAGTCACTTGAGAGGACACGCCCACATGTCCATGTGACGTGAATACGTTATGAATCACAGTGCTTCATTCAGCATTATGTTTATGTGGAGATGCTATAAACATCATCCACCATCGTAAAACGCATGCTTTTACGTATGGCCTCCACTGCGAGAACGTACGCCAAGCAAAAAAGCATAAACTTTAGAAATGGTTAGGCTGTACCATATTTCTTGGCAGTTTCATTCTTATTCATTTCAGGTAAAACTAAATGACTTAGCTGCATTACAATTACATAGACACTGGTTCTTATGATTGTTTTCCTTTTTCAATTTCGATATATTTTTTTCCACAGAAATCAACAACATACAAAATATATGCATTGTGAAATAATATATATCAGTTACAATCAAATATATAATGGTAATACCAAAATAAATACAAAAAACAATTCGGTAATTCAGTGATATAACGTTCACATTTTTGAGGGTCCAGAGTAAAGGAGGGTTTGTTGTGGTTAGGCCTAGTCTTTCTCAGTGTGTACCGTAGAATAAAGAGAACAATACCGTAAAAAAAACACAGGAAATTTCTGGCAACCCTACTGCCACTAATTTACTGTAAATGCTAACAGCATTTTTACAGATTAGGCTGTAGGTGAGGAGAACTTGTTTTTCCTACTCTGCAACTTAATTTTTCTAAACATATGCCATCAGAACCATTGTAGTGAATTCTCCTCTATTTCTCGATATTACATGCTTTCCTAAGCACTAACCACTGATGTACTGAATTTGTCAGTGTTTCTCGTTTTCACACGAAAGGTTATTACTTTGCCATTCGCCATTTTTTTGAAATATTTGTATATTTCAGCAAATAACAGAACAGATGAAGCAATTTTTCTCTAGGAGATGGACGTATGATTCAAACATTTTTGTAGATGCATCAAACTGCTTCCACTATGTTTCACTAAAATGGGCCTCAACGAAACATAATAACTAGGTGTTTAAGGTTGTAAGTCGAAATTGAAGTCGAGAGCAACACTCAGTGTTTGGAAAAATAGTCATTTATAGCGCAGTTGACGTCCTCGGCAGGCTGTAATGGTTTCATTGCAGCAAGGAGCCGAGGCCACTTACTGAGGTAAATAGAGTCCTTGAGTTTCTTCTGAGACGTCTCTAGTTATATTCCACACCAATTATTACTCAGCTCAGATGACAGGAAAAATCCATTACGATAGAGTCCCAGTGATTGGAAGCTAACAAAAACTCTTCATAAGAATGGCGATGAGAAAAGCGCCAGATAGAATATCGTTATTGTCGGAGATAGGGGTCGTGTCAAGGAAAGGACCATCATATAGTCCAACTACCCCCACCCGCCCCCTTGCCGGCAGAAAAAAAATACTGTTCAATGTGGGTCCAGGGCATGCCTGACTACCAGGCCCTCGATTGGGAAGAACAGATTCCTGCCTTGATGAAGTGTTGATAAAAAATGAACGGAGAAAGTAACAAGAATATATATAGTAAATGTATGTATAATACGCGCTGCGATTGGTTACATTTGCATCACGTGATGTGCACAAAGTTTGTTATTGTGCACGATCGTGCACAATAACTTTGATTTTTGCATGGTTAGGCGCGTACGAATGTGTATGGGACTGCGCATCAAAAGCACCTTGCGTGTACTTATCGTTACCATTGTTTTTAGCTGCGCGCTTGTGATGTGAGTGAGAGAGGCAATTAATGAAATCGAGAAAGGAAGACTCTTTAAAATGTCGTACAGATCTAACGTCAGGGATCTTCTTACTACAATAAATAGTGCATGTTCTATTGATGCACCATTACTGGACTATATGAACTCCAAATACTAAATTATCCCTCGTGCAGGTCTATTTTACCTCGGCCTTTGGCCTCGGTAAAACAAAACTGCAATCGGAATAATTTAGTATTTGTCGTGCACATAATCCAGGACAGTGCATGACAGACCATGCACTATCTGTATGATACATGTATATATATATATATATATATCAGAAGGGACAGAAATGTAAAAAAAAGATAAGACACTTACTATAGTGTTTAAGTTCTTTGTCATGCACAATGTGTTAAACGTTTAACCATTAATGCAAGGGCATATAAAACACGACGAATTTCATCCTTTGTGCTACAGTGAAGAATAACGTTCCTCCCTCATCCATCTGAATCTCAATGTACGATTTCAAACATAGACAAGCACTCCACCTTTTACAACGATTTATTTAAACGAGACGTCACAAGATGGATTCAATTTTTGCTGTATGGTTTCAGAAATCACTTGGGACCAAATCAAATGTGAAGAAAGCACTTAAGCATTAAAATGATTGACTGGGACGGGGAAATCCCGAGTAAAAAAAAAATCCACTTTTGTAATATGCCGATCCGGAGTCCCCATTTTCAATGATGTTTTTTAAATTTTGTTTTTATTCTGTCTGAAGAGGAAAGAATTGTTTTGTGTTGACATTTTTCCATTTTACTGGCGCACATATCTTCTATTTCAGAATAGTCTTGCTTTCATCGCTCCTGTCTTTCAACCTCATGTAAATGGCCAGTATATTATCATCACTATCTTCAATTTTAATTTCATCGTTGTCGATAGCAAGCATAAAGTGGACCTTGAGACTTTTATTTTGTAAATGACCTCCTGAACCCATCACCTCATTTTAAACTCTTTATTCGCTGTGATAAAAATTCAGGACTATCATTTTGCTCGGAGTGTATTGCACATTTTGCGTGTGCCAAAATTCGAACATGGCAGCACAGTGCCTGTATCATTAGGCGAATAAAGCTGCTCGTGGGTTAAAAGGGAAAGTATGTTTTAACAAATGAGCTAGGTACTGTGTGAATTTACATCTTTCCTGAAAAAGAATCCTCCAGATCGTTTGACACACGCCATTTCACTTATTACCGGAATACGTATTTCTAATGAACATATCGTATACCCATATCACGTCTGTTTTCTCCTCTCTGTCGATTGCACTCATTCACAGCACTTATAACACTCGTGCATTTTAATCCAAATTTATCAAAAACCGTTAGCATGGTAAGTGAAGTCATAAATACTTTTCCATCTTCACTTCTGTAACTGCAATCCATAATTTTGTGGAATAACATTGATTTAAACTACATAAGCTAGGATTCAAAGCGCCTGGGAAGAAAATATTTGCAGGAAAAGAGAGCATGTTATTTTTTTTAATTAGAAGGGCCTTACTGTTTGATCTAAGTCCCCTGGGGTAAAGGAAAAGACACACAAAGCATGGCTCTGAATAGAGCAAATATGACTTTGCTTTCAATGGGCGGATATTAACAAAAGACGGAGCAACTTAATTAATCGTAGTCATACTCGTTTGCAGTCTTGATCGCAAAAATATCTTTGAAGGGAATAAGATGCATGCACAATTGGCAGCCTCGGGATAAAAGATTAGCCATTGCGTAGTTATATACAGTGCGAGTCAGAAAAAAATGTTGCACTTTTTAAATGCTTATATTTTACAAATATGTTGACATGTGTAATAAATATTGTACCTTAGTTAGATAGGGTAACATTTCCCCTTTGTTATACCACATTCATGGGGAATCAGTCATTTATTTACTGGATAGGAGTCAGTCAATTTGTCTGGGTGAAAACCAATTTAAGCCAGGATCAACAATGCCTTGCCTAATTTCGATTCAACTGCACCATGAGGAAGAAAGCTTTTTGTATGATAATTGAGTTGTTCCAAATCAGAAAATGGCACTGTTGAAGCCAATTGCGAAACAGCTTGTTTGTGAGTTGAAAAGCTTGGCGACATCATGGTACAGCCACAGTTTTCTCCTTAGGAAGGAATCTTCTGGTCACGGAGTTTGCCAGGATACAAACGTGAATATGGTTTTGTAAGAATTTCGCAGTCGCTTTCCTAACATGAGATGCCCATCACATCAAACCGTCTTCCTCAACATGGTGAAAATATCATGCAACAGGAACCGGGAGCAATCTTAATAATTGACAATTTAGTCGCAGAAGAACGTCAAGGAGACAAGAGAACATCGCAGATTTTCAGGAAAGGCTCTTTACTTGTGTAAATGTTACTGTCTCTGTTTTAGCATTTACTATCCGATAACTTGTCTCGAATGGGTTTTGTCTCTCTTTCAAACAATGGCAGTTGTGCTCTCAACCGTAACAGCAAAATTGAAACAAAAGTTAGAAACCAGAAAAGGAATATATATGCTATCCATACGTGCTATAAAATACTCTTTTAATCCCACAATACTCAGTTAATAAAGTGTAACATTTTTTTTCTGACTCGCCCTGTTTATCAGAGAGGTCGTTAAAGTGTATAGTAGGGCTGTTCAGCCCTGTGGATACACACGAATAATGATGATGAAATTGTTGAAGCTGGATGGTCTCTTAAGCAAGTGACTTGTCTTGGTGTCTTGGAGAAGAGGAGAGGGGTGGTTTGACAGACGAAGGCACCTTGGCTGCAAAGTGAGACTCTAATGAGATTCCAGGAGCAGACTGTCTAGGGGGGAAATTACAAGTCTGCCGATGCTCTATGAGGAGAAATTCCCAGATCTCCAAGATCATGAAGATGTTTGAACGACGAGTTAACTCATCCTGAATGATATACATCATCTACAAGAAATCCACCCCAAAGAGAGAAGTCTTGAGATTGATATATTCACTCCGAACACTCTTTAATTCTCGCGACCCGCGATGCGAAATTCATGACCTGTGGCGCAAACTTTGCATCCCAAGTCGTGAAATTCACGACCAGCGGTGCGAAATTCAGGACCCGTGGCGCGAATTTTGCATCCCAGTCCTGAATTTCGCATTGCGGGTCGTGAATTTCACGACTTGGGATGCAAAGTTTGCGCCACGGGTCATGAATTTCTTGACCTCGAATGCCAAGTTCAAGACCTGGGATGCGAAATTCACGTCGCACATGACCTGTTGTCGAGCGTACTTCAGGGCGACCATACCAACATGTGCACGGTATACGAACGTATGTAATATACACATGACAATGTGTACACAGGGGATCGGAAGGGATATGGGGATATAACATACAATAATTAAGTGCCGCGAGTATTTACGGGACAAGGGAAACAAGAATATATATATATATATATATATATATATATATATATATATATATATATATACATATATATATATATATACATATATATATATATATAAATATATATATATATATAAAGAGGGGGAAGATTGAAGGGAAAACAAATAAATGCATAAGGAAAGTAGGTTTTCCTGAATTTCATCGCGATTATAGCAGAGCTCTAGTGTAAAAAAAAATATGTGATGCAGGACAAGCTCCTTGTAATTCTAATGAGCTTCGTGTCCTTCATCTAACTATTTCAAAGAGACAATTAAAATGCCAATTTATGTATGTATGTATTTCCTTCCCCTTGGGAGGTTTTTATTCCAGAATAATGTTAATTTTCTGAATCTTCTGAAGAGCTGCGTTTAAGACGGTCTGGCTGGGACAAGACTGGAAAATGGAGAAAGGGAGAAAGGAGAGGACGCAGGAGGGTGGGAGGGAGGTACGGATGGGGAAGATAATGGATAATGATGCAGAGGATGAGGAGAGAAAGAGGGAGGGAGGTGGCTGATGGAAAGAGAGACAAAGAGAGACCTGAAGGAGGGAGAGTAGGGAAGAGAAAGATGACTGAAAGGAAAAAAATGGCTGGAAGGCATGTGTGAGTGATGTGCGTACGTCAGAAATCTTGTTTGAAATTACAGTATACAACCTTCATAGCAGGATATTAGGCATTCAGTACACGAATCTCATTAAGGCTGGACAATTTCATTTTCCTTCTTTGAATTTTGCCTAAGGCATCAGGTCAAATTTCAAGGTAAGTTATCTTTCCACCATTTCTTTATGGAAGCACAGGTACATATAAAATGATATCATCTTGATTATTATCAATATTGTTATCATGGTGATAACGATGTTGTTGGTGTCGTTGATGGTGATGATGACAATAGTGATGATGATGACGACGATTGTTATTATTATCATCATTTTCATCATCATCGTCGTCGTCGTCGTCGTCATTGTTATTATGCTTATCGCAATCAATTTGTCGAGTATACTGGTGATATCGTACAGACATCTCTCTCTCTCATTTCATTACCGTAATGATGTTATGAGGTTAGGGCGGTATACAAATCCATTAGTTTAGCGGTCTTTTATTCCCTCAAATTGGCTGCATTCAGGTGGATGTAAAGAGAGTTTGTATACGGCATTCAAGCTCCATCGACTTCATCTCTCAGAATATTAGTTCAAACACTTCGCATGACGAGGCGGTGTTATCAAATCAAGTTGATCGTGTGATTCCATTCGGTAGTCCTGCTTTTAGAAAAGCTTGGAGGCAGTTAAGGGTGAAACGTTTAAGCCAAAGCCCTTCTGGCAAGGCCTCCCCTCATCCATAGGCCTATACCTCTTCAACCATACACACACACACACAAGCACGCGCGCGCGCGCGCGCGCCCACACATGCCCGCACACACTACACATATACCTACTCACCCACCCACGCTTACATCTTTCCTCATTTCTTGCACGCTCCCCCTCTTCTCACCCCCCCCCCCCCCCGTTTCTCTCATTTACTCTCTAAATTTCAATTGAAGCTAAATTTTACGGCATCTCTTTTAGATTTCGCATCTAAATTTCTTTCCTAATTCTACAAACTGTTTTTACTTTCTGTATTGTCTTATGTTTATATTGCCATTTGCTCCTTTCGAAGGGCCAAATCGATATTCATTAGCTTCTCCGACTGCAACCACGTTCATCTTGGCCCCTATGGGCAACATGCCTCTATGTATGTCTTCATACTCAGCATCTGAAGGGAACACTGTTGCAGTTTACGACAAATTGAAAATAAATTGGGACTACTGAATGGGGTATTGATGTGATATCGACGCAGACTCAAGTCAAAAGAGGATTTATACTTGAGTGGATGGAGAGGATGTCAGGATTACTCCGTCACTGAAATCACAATATAAATTGCCTACCCACAAACCATAACATGTTCGCTGTACAATTTAATCAATCAATTTAATAGACAAAAGAGTACACAAACATGACAAAGCAGACAACAAAATACACTGGATTCCGGCGTTGCCGTAATGCTACAGATGGATAATAAGCCAGCAGGCTACATCGCATACAGGTTACTTTCATCATACAGCTTGATCTTTTTTTCTTTGAAAATAAAAACTGAAATATTTTTCATGCAGTAGGTGAAGAGTAAAAACTAGCAAAGCATAAAAAAGAACCAAGAACTCGCAGCAAAAATTTGTTAGAATTTGGATTTATCAAAACAACATGTTCGTATCTACTGAGTTGTTACTTATGTACTTGAAAAGCGCACAGAGACAACATCATAATGGCAAGAAGAAAAAAAACCCATGATTTTATCCAGTATCTAGCCGGGTTTTTTTAATTTCAGTCAAGAAAATTATGTTACAATAATGTTATACATGTAGTTACGAGAGACGTCAGAATAAGCAACCCTCATCGTCTTGTAAAATTGTTTAATCAGACGATTGAATAAGTTACTAATTTAAATGAACTGCGTTTGAATTTCAAAATGCAGATTGGAATTGGATAAATAATTCGTCGCCGTTGCTTTGTTTGGGGCCTATTTTTTCTAACGATCGACGGGATGGAAAGGATCTTGGAGGGGATATTTGAGGCAAGGTGTCCCTTAATTATGGGGGGGGGGGGGGGTCGTTGAATTCTTCATCAACCATTGAGCATTTTGAGGTTGCGTTAGATTTCAAGGTCGGCTTGTAGGCAAAGATGGAAAGAGATGACCACCGGAGACATGACAAACACAGGTGGATTACAAGTGCTTCGATTCTCAGAGAAGGAAATGCTGTCCAAAGACAAGGGACCTAAAAAGAGAAGGTCACCATGATGTAAGAAAGGCGTTTGATATTGATTTCGGTAACGAATCTTTTCAGGAGTTAGTAGCATGTGCGAGGAAGGAATACAAGTTCGGTTCTCTCCAGGAATATTCCAAAAACTTTGCATTAATATCATTAGGCAATGTCCTTATTCATCATGGTAGATGAAAAAATATAAACCTTGAATTAGATTTAGAACGAGGTTGTTAAATGATTTCAAACATATGATTTACGAAAAATATTTACAAGAATCACAAATACATATGCTCTTTGTGTTAAGACGAAAATGCTCAAATCGATGTTATGCCAGCTGTTTTGAATGCAGTAAATTATTGACATTCCCCCTAATTATTCAGAATTACAATCCCTAAAAGTGCCACTTTTGTCATCTTTCATTAAATTGCAAAGCATTTTGAAAGCACCGACGAATTGACTCTTATATACCCACAGTATTTAGTCCTTCTCAATGAACTTAATTTGCTTGGAATAATTCACTTCGTCTAAAGCAGAATATATGAACAGTACGATCTTACCTGGATATTTGTCACTGTTTCTTTAAGTATTATATGAAATTTGTCTTCCTTCCGAATATTGGATATTGGGCTAATGTATTCCAGCCTGTAGTCACCTTGATGGGCATGACAGGCAGCATTCTCCATAAAAAAATGACATCTTAATGCATGTTTAGCTCAACCCATCATTATCATTGGAGATGGATGGTATATGGCTAATATATAGGCCGTCACTCCAGTTTTGCCGGGTATCATAAAACTTCAAATTAGATGAATTATCTAGTATTAAGTCAGTGCATGGTGCAGTAAGGTAAAGTAATTTCTAATCCATTCTTACTAATGAAGAAATATCTCCTTTTTTGCCTTTCGCTAATTCTTTTAACAGTTATCTACTGTTTTAAGGAGTTGATCTTAAAGTTAAAGTGAAATAAGGGGGACATGGTTTGTTGACACTTTTTTAAAATGCAATGAGCATTAGATGTATGCATTGTCTTATCAGAAGCATGATAAATGTAATTTGTGTTAGAAATTGACACGTATAGTCGTTAATAACTCAAAAGTTAAAACTTTTTAATAAAGAATGAGGTTTCCAGAGTGTAAAGTTGAAGGTATTTATTTGGACTAGGTTTTGTGAGTTTTCATTCATTGATATTCTTAAGATAATGCCCTAAATATTTGTACGTTTGGGGAAAAAAATATGTGTGTGTCACTAATTAATTCAGACACAACAATACCACTGTGCATTGCATCAGTCATTTCTGGTAAACCTGTGGTCTCCAGTGTCATTAATGATTCATGAAAAGAGGTAATGCAGTGGAATTTAAACTGCAGTGCGCAATTGCAATTCACGTCCGGCTCCGAATTCATGACTGACATACACAGATTTTGGTGCCTCAAGTAAAAATTAAATATCTAGCGCATTATTGTAAGTATATCAGTGAAGGAAAATTCACAAAGCCCATTCCAAATAAATGAAATCCTCCAACTGTGAAAACCTCAGTCTTTTACAATTAACTTTAAAGCTATAAACGATCAAAAGTGCGAAATGTTTTTAGAAAACCTAGATATGCAACTGTAATCGCCATTTAATATTGGAAGAAATTTGTTGTTGCACACTCAGCATATGTCTCGTGGACTCTACAGATAAAAACGGATAATAAATTGTTAATTATCTTTATTATTACAGTTGATCATTAACCCATTGGCTACTTGATCCGGGTGGACCCTGTACAAAACCTATGGAGACTGTAAGAATTCAGTAGTCAACGGGTTTAAATATTTGGAGTCGCCTGTTTATTTCTCTTTATATCCAGATATATCCCGTTGAAACAATATATATACACACACATATATATTTATATATATATATATATACATACATATATATATACACACACAACAAAAAAAGTAACTCCCCCATAATTCAAAACAGCATAATTTTTTAACGAAAAAGTTGTGAGCAAAATGATTTGGCAGGAGTGTTTCTACACTTACTGACTAACTTCTGTGTGAAAGTGAGATTGATCCGTCAAGTCATGCATGAATGAGGAGACACTAAATGCAAAAATGTCACTTTTCAAAAGTCACAAGAGTCATTTTGGGGGGTCTGTGAAACAACCTTTTTCTGGTGTTTTAGTGTTGTTAATGTTTATCATGGTTGTGTCATGGTTGAGTGAGCACATTTCAACGATAAAGAAAGAAAAGCTAAAAGTATACTGTTTAATGCTGGAAAACGACTACCCGGTATTTTCACATATGTGCTGGCCCATGTTGGTTGATGCCAATTTCTTCCACAAACGAAATGGATTGTGTATATTTAGGAGGGCTGAACATCACCTTAAAAAAAAATGTGTTCGCCCAACTGTGATAAGCATTACATGTGTCAGGGATAGGCGTGACGGGGTAAAAAAATGGAAGAAACCAAATTCGTCAAAGTTTTGGTTCACATATCCCCCAAAATAGCTCTTGTAACTTTTGAAAAGTGACATTTTTGCCTTTAATATCTGCTCACTCATGCGTAACTAGGCGGATCAGTCTCATTTTCATACAGAAGTTAGTCAATAAGTGTACAAACACTTCTGCCAAATCATTTTGCTCAAAACTTTTTTCGTTAAAACGTTACGTTATTTTGAATTAGGAGGGAGTTACTGTTTTTGTTGTGTTTATACTCCCACTTCGCATTTATTTTATTTTTACTTATTTCTTATTTATTTTTATATTTTTTTTGGGGGGGGGGGGGGCTCAGCCAAAATATCAGACAAGGGACAAAAATAATGCGAAAATTATGCGACGAACATACTACATTTAACTTATTTCTTACAGTGTAGACATAAGGAGTGTGGTTTTCCCTTCAAAGGAAACTGAGAATATTTCATCATCTGTAGATAATACTGATTATAATTTCGCTTTTTACCAAACTAAAATGCCCTAAGGCAATCAGCTGAAATTTACCATGGACCTGATTTCACCTCGTAGAGGAGATTGCCCCGGGTTCGAGTTTTAACAAAATACATGAAGAATACACGCCCACCATTCTCCGTAAATTGAATTTTGATTATGTGTTCCAGATCTGAAGGTTTAATGTTCTAAAACAGGGGGAAGGGAGACAGAATATCGGGTAGGAGTGCCCGATCACGAGTTTACACAGAATTACTGTGTTTTCCAAACTTATCGAGCACATAACCGTGCAAACATTCTTCTATCTCATGTATCACTAAAAGCTTCGTGCGCTTTGATCATGTTGATTACTGCATGTGTTAGTGCTATGAGTCGATCTTTTGGGATTTCTTTATACAGTGGCATGGACAACAAGCGATGGTTGTTTTTGCTGCTGCTGCTTCTCCTGTTATTTTGTAAGAAAATAAGAGGTTTTAAAGGAGTTTTAGTTTAAAATCACTTTGGGAAGAAAAATATAGAAATAGTTAAACCTATTAACACTGATTAAACTGGATTTAAGATATGATTCACCACATAAGGTTAACTCCTGAAACATTTTGTTAGCATCGAAATCAAATGAGGAAAATATTTATTATGCATATTGAGCCTTGGATGCCCATGGTCTTTATAAGCAGATGGTGAAAGTTGATGTAAACGATTTGAGTTATTATAGATGCATAGATGCCGCGGATAAGCCTTTGATCTACAGAAATCAAAGCAAAAAAATAGTAATTGGACAATCGCGTACACACAATATGTACCTAAGCTTAAGTGCGTGTGTGTGTTTTTAAATCTTAAGCCCATCACACACTTTACGATCGGTATACGACCCGATTTTAAAAAAAAATGTTTATAGCACTTTAGATGCAAATTCAAACAAGTTAAATCCTAATGCATTACACTCTGAATAGTCATATGAATATCGAAATCGAAATTCCGGGCTATTGTGAGCCTTGTCGTAGAACAAAAAGGTAAATAAATTGGGAATTGTAATGACGTCACAGCAAATCTTGCGATCGGCTACGATTCGAAGCCGATTTGGCCTTTACCCCGCCCACAAGACTTGCACTTAACCAAAATTTCGATTTTAGTATTCCTATCATTACTCTGAATTTCAAACAAGATCCTTTTACTTAATTGTTTAAACATTCATGTTTTATGCAAAATGCCATTTGTTCGAAAATCGGTTCGCAGTCGGTTCATAATAGTGTGCGGTGGGCTTTAACCAAAAACGGTGAAAAGAACGGAGCTTATCGGAGGATCAGGATTGAGACAGCACTAATTCAGGCGGTCTTGAAGGTAAGCGTGAAAAGAGAATTCGATTAACCCCCCGAGGGAGAGTCATTCACTTTGCGTAATTATTTATTCACGATGCTTGTCACGGATCTAGAAAAGTACGATGCATTACCATCAAAGACACCAATTCATATCATTACGCTGGGGTTCGGAATCTCAAACACTGCCTATACATGTATGTTAGACGTAGAATGAAGGCCGTAGATATTAAAATAGATGATGATGATGAAGAACATGCATAAGTCTAGATAAAAAATAGACCAAGCAAATAATTCTTTCAGTGGAGTTTATGAATTATTCAGAACGAAGTACACCCGGGCAGTACATACATTGATGGATAATATAATTGTCATCTAAGATTAAGATTTTCTAGCTATTTTACATCTCAAAGTGATAATGGATTAATAAATGAATTACTTGTGGCAAGATCAGCAGTGTTGCACTTTGCAAAGGATGGAAAAGGTTTGTCCATATGGCTTCATACCTTGGCTTAAAAGATGCATAATTTAAACGGGCAAAAGTATGCTAATGAAAATTAAGATGATAACGTAAATAATCAATGATGTAATGTGTGCCTTGATACCTCTCAAATTGCTGTGATCATATGATGCTAATGATAATCAACGCGATGACATATAAGTATCAATACTTGACATAATCATGCACCACTGAATAATATTAGTAGCAAAATAAAGATGAGGTATCAGTCCTCGTCCTTGCGGCACGTCCATACCCACTCGCCATCCACATTAAAATGTAATCACGTTTCTTTAGCTTACCTTTACTCCTTCATGTTCTTCTTAGTACATCCTCACGCTAGGCACGCTAGGATGATGTAGACAAGGGTCAGCTGTAGATCTGAATCCTTTGATTCTATGATACAGTTTCTGTTTTGCTTTCCATTAGGTATACCTTTACGATCTCCCAGTTCGTTTACTCGTCTAGATACTGACTGTGTCCAGGTTTATTCCCTAAAGCACCGAGGGATGCCAGGATGCACGCCTGCATCAGTAAATGATAATGATCCCATTTGTTATTATCCTATCTCCTTCGCTCTGTTCTCTCATCAGCCTTGTTCGGCGGAGATCTGTGCGTCGAGATGGGAAGCAAGAGAATTATTAATGGCCGGTAGCGGCGGATGCATGCAGAACCGACGACGGATTGTACGCGCAGGATGTGATCTAAATGAGAGGGATGTCATAGGTTGGAGATGATAGAGAGAAAGAGAGAGAACGAGAGAGATAGAAATTGAGAGCTAATGGTAGGAGGCGGAAAGAAGGGGGAGGGAGGGAGATGAAGCAAACGGAGTCGAGAGATGTTAAAAAGAAATGAATGAGAAAGAGAGAGGGGGGGGGACATAGAAAATACAGCATAATATCGTTAAGTGATATGAAGATCAAAGAAGAAGATAGAAGTTAGGGAAAACAGTAAGATGATCATGATTATCTAGATTAGAAACGGCGCGTATACTGTACATTTAAATCTCTCTCTCTCTCTCTCTCTCTGCTTTCCTGATCTGACTCTCAAAGTGGGGTACACACTAAGAAAAAAGGTGCAATTTTGCACCCATCAAATGCAACACTGGGAGCTCCTTTTTGGTTCAACTTTGCACCTTAAGAAGCTCTTTGCACCTTTAAAGGTGCACTAAGCTAAACACTGCTAAAAGGGTGCAGAGTTGTACCCTTCAGGTGTAGTCGCAAATTTACACCCTTTTTAATTCAAAAATTTATGCACCCTTAAAGGTGCAAAGTTGCACCTTTTAGGATGCAAACGGGCATTTCCGGGTGCAAACAAGAACAAAAAGGTGCATTTTGCACCTTTTTCATGTAGGTTGCAAGATTGCACCAAAGATGCGCTGCCAATGTTGCATTTAGGGTTCAAACTTGAACTTTTTTTTTCTTAGTGTTTAGGGGGACAATGGTAGTACGAAATGGAGAAGAAGCAAAGAAAGGGTTATTTTCGGAGAAGAGTTAATGCATAGAGGTAAGCTTAAGAGAGAGAGGTTAGGATGGATAATAGGACTTGTTAGGATGAAAATATAGAGGGGTGGGTGAAAGGACAAGAGAGAGAGTGAGAGAGACAAGGAGTAGAGAGAGGAAAAAAGAGATGGGGGAGACTCAAAATATATTACTGTTGACAGGCGTGAAAATGGACTTGGAAAATCCATCCTGAAAAAGTTTTATCCACTTATCAAAATCTCACACTTTTCGATGTTTCTTTCGCGCTTTTTCGAAAATTTTACCAGACCCTCTAAGGAAAAAGGGTTCAATCCTTCAAATGCAACACTAGGAGCTCTTTTATGGGTACAACTTTGCACCCTAAGAAGCATTTTGCACCTTTAAGGATGCAGTGAGCTACATTTTGCAGAGTTGCACCCTTTAGGGAAGGTGCAAATTTGCATCCTTTTGAATGCGAAGAAAATTTCTGAAAAGGTGCAGACGGAATTTCCTGTTGCAAACAAGTATCAAAGGGTGCATCTTTGCACCTTTTCTTCTAGGGTGCAAGATTCACCTCAAAAGGTGCTACCAGTGTTGCATTTAGGGTGCAAAATTGTACTTTTTTTCTTAGTATGCAATCTGCCAATACACAAGCCTCACCGCCGGCAAAACTACCATTTCCACGCGTTTTTGTTGACGAGACTGTGTACAGCGATATATTACACCTCCCCCCCCCCATGTTTTGAAATCATATGCGTATTTTGTCTGCATGATTTATGACTAATGACAAAAAAGACAAATTAATGCGTTATATATAATGAAATGCGTTGGGTTGCTTAATTGACCATCGCTTCATTAACTAAAAAATGAGTGACTTTGAAATGTTTGGGCAAACATTCATTATGTGTGGTATTTAATGAAACAATTACCACACCATGAACACGTTCTTTTTATATCAGCTACATCATACATAATCCATAAGCGTTGGCGAGCACTATTGCATTCGGCTGCTTACAGGCTACAATTTGAGGCATGTGACTAAACCATTTACAAATTACGTACATAGGAGATTAAAGTGCGATCGTGTGATCTCCCCACCAAATTACATATCGTTTTCATAGCTTCTAATTGGGCTTATTGCTCTAAACGAATTCGTCACATTAGCAGATGAGAGCAATAAATGTTCCAAATCAAAACAAATCACAAAAGCAATTTCACTCTTTAACAATGATTGTTTCCACAGACACTGTCAGATATTCACTGTATTTTAGCGTATGCTGTGAATATAGTGAAAGCTAACATAGCGTCAAATTAAATGACCTGCGATGTACATGGTATAGATGTATATATCGTCTTACCGCTTGATTTTTTGTCTATGAAATATGAATTATTATTCGATTTCACGCCTTATGCCTGAGTGAAACCTTATTTTTATGTAATATTAAAATTAAAGCAAAATATTCACACGTTGGACATAAGTTTTGATTGATAACTCTACAAACCAGTGCGCTGAGTATGACTTCTTTTATTGTATTGCTGATTGATTAATTATTTAATCATCAGATCATTGCTTTCATCCCTGGATCATTCTTATTCCATTTTCCAGTGTCTTGAAAGCCATATGGACTGTCATCCCTTACTGGAGGTAATAAACTCCTAAATCAACCTCGTGGACTTTATATAGCCATTTATCATACCTTGAGGGGATGTGCCATATATTCCACAGTCATGACAGTTGTCATGGCTGTATCTTCAGCTCATGCCAGTATCATACAACGCAATACAATTCAAAGAATATAACCTTTTGGACGAAGGCCCCGGTCTTTCATCCTCACTCCAGCATGCCGGACCAATGGGGTGTTTCACAAAGCTGTGTGTAATACGTATGATTGTTTAAAAATGTTTAAGAATGATTGTTTAAAAATGTTTAAGAACGACTTAACTATGAACAGCCAAATGGAATGCCAAAAATTTTCCTCTTGTTTTAACAAAGCGTGACTGTAATTCCCATAATCTCAATTAGATTGTTGGCACAACTATACTTCATATAAAAAGATGTTTTGATAATAATTACAATATTAATCTCCATAGGTATTTTACTTTACTGAGCTTGAGCGATTAAATATGAGTGAAAAATTCCATTTGGCTTTTCATAATGCTTAAAATCATGCGTAACTTGGCGGACAACTTTGTGACACACCCCGCGGATGCAAACAAAAGAACCAGAACACTACAAAGATAAAACATTAAAACATATACTAACATGGTCTTAGCTCCCTGATACTACATCTCTGTATTTTTGTTCCATGCAATCGCGAAGGCACACACTCTCGTCAAGCTTTAGCTAGCTTTTTTCTGACGACAGATGGCAGCACCACGTAATGTCTAATTACACGATTATACGAACTTCCGAACAAAGGAACGAAGAAGAAAAATGAAGGCAGGGGAAAAGAAGGAGAAGAAGAAGAAGAAGGAGAAGGAGAAGAAGAAGAAGAAGAAGAAGAAAACGGAGAAAAGGAGGAGGAGAAAGAGGAGGAGGAGAAAAAGAAGAAAACTCACTGATGTTCTGTTGTATACTGCAGTAACTGCCAATTCTTTCAAATTATCACAGAAATCTGCTTAATACAATCATTAAAGTCAGCATATTTTTGTTTTAATCATGTATGTATTGTCATACATTATAGCAATTCTCCATGTGTAATGACTTTGTTGAGCTTTTCTTGAGGCAGATGGAAAAATATTTCTCCGTTTATCAAGCTATAACAGTAATGTAGCAAATGGGTTTCCCCAAGATGACATGATCTTTAACACTGTGACTTATGATTTGTAAATTCAATTTCTGGCGGGATGAGTATACTCTTGCGGTACGGTAGGTGAAATTATTCATAACCAATTAGAACGATTGTCAAGGATCATTAGGACCAGCAACAGTAAATCGTCGATATCCAAATGCGCGCCCTTATCTTTGAAGAGAATTAATGCTCTCACTATTGATCAATGTTGACACTGGATCTAAACTGACCTCATTGAAACCAGACTGATAGAGCTTTTGATAAATCTGTGCGCAATATGGAATCTACAGTCGATTAGCCCTAGGAGTTATTTTGCTGCATGAAAGGTCAACGAAAACCCAATGGAACAGAAATAAAAGTGGTAGGAAGGAGTTGAAGATACCCGCCTTTCCACACGTCTTTTAAATTTCATTTCAATGCACTTCGAGAGACAGGACCATCTGCCAATAGTACTGAGGAGATGCCACGACTATGGCGAACCTCAGGATTATGTTTTTGCTTTCAACATGTATACTCGCTGCAGCATTAGTGAATAACCTAAGAGACAGTTTCGAGGCGCTCATTCACTCTCTGGCCTGCACCTTCTTCAATATTCATCCAAAAGATCACCTGCTGAAGGTAATTGAAAATATATTTGTCTCACGTTTATGTATTAGTTTATTTATTTATTTATCTATGTATTCTCCAATATTTCTTGAATTTTCACGTGATCGCAAAGGGGTAAGAAATTATCATCGCAGATTTTGTTTAAAATCCAAATTTAAGGGTTGGACAGACATTTAAGAAATGTCATCGTCCACGCACCCATTTACTTCACATGTTATGTGAGCGGCAAATGTATAGTGAATACTTTACCCAAAGACATGCATTTTGGAATAAAAAAAAAACAAAGTCTTTTTACCAGGCATGTTTCGCTGCAACTGGGTGGAGATTGTTAATTAGGGTAAATGTCATGCAAGAGGAAGTGACTGCCGGAAATCGAGGAGCAAGCTTTTTCATCATCTTATAGTCTGATAGTGATTATATTTTATATTGAGTGATATTCGTTTTAACACGTTGACATACTTTCCTCCCAATCAGCAAAAGGTTCTTCTACTGATGCTTGATGGTTTGCGATGGGATAACTTTGGCTTAGAACTACCTAACCTGGACAAAGTAGCACGAAACGGAGTAAAGGCTGAATGGTTGGATGGTGTTTTCCCGACACTTTCGATGCCCTCAATGTACTCCATTGCCACAGGTTAACTTTTCGCTGAGTTTACAGGCATTTTGATTTATGAATTTAAATAAGTTTCCATTTACATTTTGAAAGGATGACTTGTTAAAAATTGGTGGTGTGATACAACTGTGCAACAGAAATAACACTATTGTTAATAGGTTATTTCAGAAAGATAAGTCTGCTAGTACACAAGTCACCCCGTTGGCACTTTGGCTGGGCTTCTCTCAAGACGCAGTACATTTGAATAACGTGTCAATAGGGGTCTATGCCTGCAGACTAGCTCTAGCTCTAGGTTGGGAAATTGCATCTCCAGAAAGACTCAGTCAGTCTGTCTCATGACTGCATATAGTGGAAAGCACTTCACAAAGTAGCCTAAGAGGTATGCGGGAATACAAAAAAAGTGGCATGAATATTTGGCTCAAAGAATGAGGTGTTTGTTTAAAGGCATTTCTAGAACATTTTTTTTTCAAGTCATGCTGCACTATGATGCAGGGATCAAGTCACATTGCACTATGATGCACAGGGACGATACAGCGTCTTGTAATCATGGGGGGGGGGGCAGGCACAGCGAAAAATGACATTTGGGGGATGGCATTTCTGGGAGAAGGGCAATGACAAAGCTGGAGACAAGAAGTTAAATGCCATTTTACTTTTAGGGGTTAGAATAGCCCTACATTTATTTAAATCACCTCTAAGGATTACTTCCAGAATATATCCCATACAATTTATTTAAAATTGAATTTGCTTGACCAATAGAACTCCGGTTTACCCATTATTGTCAATGCATTTGTGAGGTCTCATTGCGGCCGATTATAATTGGCACATTGAATGGGGTGTTAAATGGAAAGGAAACCCTGGAGACAAGTAGAAATTGATAAAAAGAGAGGACAGAGAGAAGCAGTTGACAAATGTAAAATGAGAAAGTTATGAAAGTTTGAAAGAGTCACCATTTACTTTCTATGTCTATGCTCACAATTTGGCAATATCCCTTCAAATAGGGAATTTTTGTGAACGACTCTGCACAGGTTTTGTACACAAAATTTCAGATTTTTTCCATTATCTCTCAAGGTGCAGCTTGTCTCTTTCTTAGTTCAAGATATATCATGAGAAAATGTATTTGACACAACATTATGTTGAATTCACAAAGGGGAAACTTAGCAGAAATAGAACTGCACTATAAGAAACGAAAAGCGACAGCCAAAAGAGGGCACATTTTAAAAGGGACACTCATTTAATAGAATTCATTCAGTCATTCATTCGATTACTCCAAAATGGAAGAGAGCTCTGTTCAAAAGAAAAGGGGCTCCAATCATGCGTAAAAAGGGGGCACTTGTTAGTTTTAGAAGTTCAACTTATCTGAAGAGGAAAAGGCACTTTGATATTAGAAGGCGAAAAGGAAAATCGGCCCTTTTAAGAAAAAGAGTGGGCATGTTCCAAATGAGGTAAAAAAGTTGCCCTTTCGGGATGCTTGGGAAGTGTTGGCACTGTACCTACCCCACCCACCCACTCAACATTCAACCCTCCAACCATGCCAACCATGCCGACCAAGAGCTCTGGCCTGTTATGATATCGTGAAAATGGTGAATAAACAGAAGTGATAGCTCTGCAGGCAACACAGATTTTACAAATTTCGTGTAAGGTTGAAGACGTATGTCGATAAGCGGTCAAATCGGCAATTGGCATTAATTTGAAGAAAAATAATAAACAAGCAAAGAAGAAAAATAATAAGACAGCATTTTGACAGCTGCTCTTCTCATTCTCTCTCTCCCTCTCTCTTTCTCTCTCTCCCATCCCCCCTCTCTCTCTCTCTCTCTCTCTCTCTCTCTCTCTCTCTCTATCTCTTCAGGTTTATACACCGAAAACCATGGGGTAGTCCATAATGTCTATTTCGATCGTGTCACCAAGAAACGGGTCTTCGATTTCGGGGATACCTGCAACATCACCGAATGGTTTGATACCGGAGCCGAACCGATCTGGGTTACAGCTGTCTTACAGGGCCTCCATGCGGGTACCATCATGTACCCAGGAGGCAGTGTTCCAATCAAAGGGGTACGCCCTGATAAGGACGTACCCTTCGTCCATTCTCTCTGGTAACTTTTTCTTTAATATTTATGTTACTGTATAAACAACTATATTGGTGTTACATGCAACCAATCGATGGAAGGAAATGTTCAATGTTATTGAATTGCATTGCATTGCACCACTCTAGGAGCATGAAAAAATTCTGCGGAGAATTTAAATGCCTAACCATTACACATTATAATGGCGATAATGAGTCAACAGATCCGACAAAATCAATGGTAAGTGCTGGATCAAGGGATGGATAAAGGCGACATAAATTTTTCTATATAATGCTTTTTTTTATATTTGTAACTTTTAAATGAAACAAAAGGTTTGGGCTTATAATCAAATTCGCAAATATGTATATGATGCTTTAACAACAGAAATATAAAAGAGACAGAATGTATCACTGCAAATTCCAAAAAGGTTTTTCAAGTTAGTGAGTCGGATGTTTGAACAGTTGAATAACCATTTTTGAAGATGTTAAAGAGATCCTGCCATTATCATTCCAATTAATTTATCTATTCTAAGGAACATGCAAACCAACTAATAGATTTTAAGCAGACTTGGGAATTTGGGAAATCAAATTTCTTAATCCACTCTCTTGGAATACTTGTCGCCAAAAAGGATAATTTCTTCCATCTGTAGAAGAAATGATTTGTAGCCAGGTAAGGGTTTGTAAAATAAGTCATAATAGAAATAGTTTCTTATCATACCAAGATGCGTAGAAAAAAAAATATGTGATTTAGATTTTGAACGTATCAATCTATTGTACCAACATGACCAAAGAAATTGCGCATAAACTACTTGTGTCTTTATCGTTTTCGTGATAAGTGAGCTACCTTTTATGTGATTCATCTCTTTGTCTACTGAAAGGTCTAATTTGGAGGATCAAATCGACACGGCTATTTCATGGCTAACCACAGACGATTTAGATTTCGTGGCGTTGTTTTTTCAAAATCCAGACGAATGGCTACACGAATTTGGTATTCATTATGAAGAAACTTCCAGTAAACTCTATGAAATCGACGACGCGATTGGATATCTTTTGGACATCATACAGGAAGGAAAGCTGGACGATATCGTGAATGTGATCATTGTCAGTGACCACGGTATGGTAGATGTCGATGAGAGAAAGTATGTTTATCTCTTTGACCACATGAGCGAAGAGGATGTTGACCTCATGATCGGTGAATACGGGATGTTCTTCCTTCTCGAACCTGCGCCAGGGAAAACGGATAAAGTATGAATCTTTTATTATTTCATTTGGTTGTGTACGGGTTTCTTCACGTGTAATATATCACGTTGCATCTCCCTTTGTTAATGCTAACATGATATAAATGTGAGGTGAAGAATTAGTATTTGATATAAAACCCAAACACCCAACCTTCGCATGCTAGGCAGATAACAAGTAATTCTCCTTTCGTGTTCTCTACGGAGGCGGCATTGGCCTTTTTCTACACATCTGAATTCTCGCTTTTACTGACAATTTCGAACTATTTCGCTAAAGAACTATAGGTAAATCTTATTTTTATTAGGCCTTCATCGGATTAAAGGGAAGGAGTCTAAATGAATCTATCCTGACTTAACTCTTTACAGACGTGCAGATTATTGGCTTAGATCATGATAAATCTTTATTTACAAAACAAAACAAAAAACATAAACAAATCAAAGTCAAAAAAAGGAAAAACAAAAAAATAGAAACAGAAAAACGATAAACATATCTCTATAGATAGAATAGGTTCAGAGGATCGTCACACTTTTGCTAATGGGAGCACAATGGCGTTTAAGTGAAGTTTCTTGCCTTTCTTAGAAGATGTCCTGAGTGTTATCCTCGGTGCTTGAATCTGTGGACTAAGTATTTTGCCCACATTATTTATGTCCTTCTTGACGTAAGTGTATTAAAGATACCTGACTGGGGTAATAATTACAGGGAAAGCCGTGGTGATGCTGACGTGGGTACCCATGATAAATAAAACTTGAATATTATTCCACCTAATGATTGCATGTACACGTAACAACTTTCAGGTCTATGACAAGCTGAGTGTAGCAAGCCCTGCAATGCACATCTTCAAGAAAAACGATCTTCCAGAACGCTTTCACTATGGCAATAACGACAGGGTGCTGTCTATTGTTGGGTTTGTCGATCCTGGATGGCATCAGTATACGGTAAATATTTAGTTGATTCTAGCTAGTGAGACAAGCCCCTATGCCCACCAGTGTTGTAGTCAAGACCCCATGCTATAACCGAGACCACCACTTTGGAGACGGAGATCTCTAGAAACCGAGACCAAGACATTCTTGCAGGGAAGTGAAACCGTCAAACTTAGCCCTGTGAGATCATTGAGCTGATAAATGTATATATTGTTGTCAGCCAGTTAAAGATATCTTTAAATTATTCATATTTGATAACCCAGCAAGATAATAACCTCTCCAAACTTTGCACTTCTTTAGTCGAGTCTCTGAAGGTCTCGAACCGAGCACTCGAAACCTTGGGGTTCGAGGCCGAGACTTGAAGGTCGCACACCAAGATCGAGACCGAGATTTTAAGGTCCGAGACCTACAACATTGATGCCCAACCAGAATTACCACACAGCATAAAGTTCACAACTTCATGTTTGATCAGCAAGGGACTGTTGTTATAATTTTTAGTTTTACAAATAGTCATACTTCAATGATACCATTGCTTTAAACGTAATAGTGGTGAAGAGAACGTAGTATAAATTGATGTTAATGAGAATACACCTTACGCAGTGTAGTACTGCTGGCTTTCTACAGAATTGCTTGTTCCAGTCTCTTCATAGTTGGGAAAATCGGAAGGTAATTCGAACAGCTTTGGATAACCATCTTTAAAAAGAAGATCTTTAACACGTGTTCCATGTGTGAAGCTAGGGAGTGAGATATATCCTGACTTCTTCTTTTTTTCTTTCCTTTTTTTTTTTTTGTCTTCCTTTATTGGAAAAAGAAATTTCCTTTAAAGGCATTGGCTAACATTGTTATGATTTTTTAAAAATCTCATTTTGTTACTTAAAAATGGGATCAACATTGGGGTTATAGTGTAAAAATACCAGTGTGAAAGTTTCAGAGCATAATATCCACGGGAAGTATTTTTAAATATTAGAAATGTGATCCAATGTTTGAAAAATATACGAGGGTCGGTTCCATAGACCCAACGTAAGGAGTGCGCATGCGCACATGACTCAACGGACCGCACTGTGTGTATTGACGTATCACGCGGCGGAAGGCAAGTAACGGTATTTTTGAATTCGCGCAAACGGTCCTCTTAGTTCAGTGTCTCTCGAGACGAAAGCTAATAAAATCGCGGTTTGCGTCTAACTTACAGCTTTTCCTTCCAAATTATGGTTGGTTTCAGGGTTTTTGAGCATAAATACAAGTACTCATACACATGTTTCATTTTAGTTTGAGAATTTTTTAAATCAGCTGCTCACAAAGTTAGCCAATGCCTTTAAGAGGCAAAATACCATTGCTTTAAACTTAATAGAGGTGAAGAGAACGTAGTATAAATTGATGTTAATGAGAATGCACCTTATGCATTGTAATACTGCTGGCTTTCTATATAATGATTTTTTTTTTAAAGAATTAAATGTTGTCTTGCTTGTTCCAGTTTCTCGATTGAAGTTTATCATGCTCATAGTTGGGAAAATCGGAAGGCAATTTGAACAGCTTTGGATAAGCATCTTTAAAAAAGAAGATCTTTAACACGTGTTCCAGCAGGTATGAAGCTAGGGAGTGAGATATATCTTGGCTTCTTCTTTTTTTATCCTTTTTTTTTTTTGTCTTCATTTATTGGAAAAAGAAATTTCCTTTAAAAGGCAAAATTACACCTGCTGGTCATGGTTACGACAATCGCTGGATGAGCATGAAGTCCGTATTTTACGCCACTGGACCATTCTTTCGTCCGAACTACACAGCGCCCCCTCTTGATTCAGTAAGATTAATATCTATGTATTAGTGGCGTGTTCAGAACAAGATAAGCCGCGGGAGGGGGGTGGTTAAGAGTAATTGTAAGCCTGAGATCTAAAAATCTGCATCTGTTTGCTTGGTATATTTGATATATTTTCCTCTTTTTTTCGAGACATGTCAGAGGAGAACGGTTAACTGTTTTCTTTTTAGCCGCATACAGGCATGTAGTCCCACATACCCTCATCTTTGACCAGGTTTTTATATCAGACGATTCCAGACCCTCACAACAAGTAACTATTTATATGCACAACATGATTAAACTTTCAAAATTTCATCTCGAGCAGTATTTAATTTGAATTTGAGCACTCAAATTCTAACTGTTACAAGTACTGCTCATGATAAGTTCTTTGTTTTGTTTGTTTTGTTTTGTTTTTTGTACCTCTTAATTACTTCTCCTATCGTCTTCGTATTCTTGAATTGTCCTCTCTGTAATTATCTTTCTTGGCAGGTCGATATATACCAGTTGATGTGTGAGATCCTCTCATTGGACCCCGCCCCTAACAATGGTTCCCGGGCACACTACACGGATATGCTGAAGAGAAGTGATCGATAACTCAGCATAAACAGTTAAGAGCAGAAATGCCCATCTATGCCTAAAGTCTAAGTTTTGTTCGTGTGAAAAAATGCAGAATCTCAAGTTGGTCATTAACTAGGAATTTTCTCACTTGCAAATGGTAAAGGAAAAAGCAAACATAGTCATTGATCAAAATAGTTTTGTATACACATGTTACTGCGGAAAGTACATGACTTTGTACATTGGCCTCAGACACGCATCGTGTATATCGATATACATGTATACACATGTCTAAAACCGTCATGTTTTAACCATTTTAAAGGAGACTGATGATGTTTTCCCATTTTCGGGCAGATTATCAATGAAATTCGATTGAAATTCAGCTCAGCTTATTAGATGCTTCTGTTATACCCAAGTCACATGGACGAGATCGACCCCACACCCATTACCGATCGGAGAAAATTTCGGATTACATAACGGGGGCAATATACATGTATATCTTTGCACACAAGCGTGACCACGGGTTTCCAAAAACACCCTGATCGAATTTTATCTAACGCTGAAAATAGCCCCTTTTCGAGGTCGAGAATTTTTTTTTTCAAAAGATTTACCCCCTAAACGAGTTGAACCTCTTCGAACAAACAAGGGTACAAATTGGAGGCTTCAAAAAGTCTGCACTAAGGAAAGAAAATAGAATATCCTACACCCAAGAAAACATGGGTGATGTTCGTTATTCCTGAGGTTCCTTATTCCGAAGGTTCGTTATTCCCAAACACGCAAATTGCGTACACCTAGATGTTCGTTAGTCCGAAAATGAAAAAGGGTTCGTTATTCCGAAGGTTAGATAGTCCGAAAATAAAATAAGGTTCGTTAGTCCGAAAATAACTAACGAACTAACGATCCTTATTTCATTTTCGGACTAACAAACCTTCGGGATAATTATCATTATTATTATTATTATTTATAAACTGTGCTTTTCCCAAGATGGCCCAGAGCGCTTAAAAGAAAATTACACAAAAATTCAAAATAAAAACATACAATTCTAAAAATCTGGGTTAGAAAAAAGAAATGTTGTTAAATCCCTTTTTGAATGAAGGGACAGATGTTGATTACCTGCGTATCAAAGGCAACCTATTCCAATATTTCGATTGAATTATAGTGAAAGTCCTATCTCCAGCCAGTTTCCGTGTGATGTTGTATATAAGACGGAGTGGGTCGCTAGAGGATCGTACATTCCTGCCAGGGGTATATAGGCTAGGGTCAAACAATCACGTAGATATTGAGGTGCCTGCTTGTTAAGGGATTTTAACACTAACAAAAGTAATTTAAAGACTATTCGATGTCTTACTGGAAGCCAGTGTAACGAGTCAAGAAGAGGTTTAGGTAAGTGAAACCTCGTTACCTGATAAATTAAATAACGAACCTTATGTTTTCGGATTAACGAACCTTCGGAATAACGAACTGTAACCGAAAACATACCCCTTTCTTAAATTTTGCATGGCACTCAAAATGCTATCCTTTTCACGCGTTTTGCTGGTCGCGCATGTGTACAGCAATAATGACGAACCCCCGCCCCATTAGGGAGTGTTCAAGAACACGAGACGCTTTAATATTGAATCTCTTTGTTGCTTTGAACCTTTAACCAGTTGCCCTTACACAGTTATACAACTTAATGATTTTTACCTAATTTTACCTAATGATTTCTGTTGTCATGGTTGTTTCTTGAAACATGTAATAAAAGTGAATGAAAATGAACAAGGAAACCAGTATCATGAGCATGATGAGTGTGGTTTGCATGTTGTAAAATCCGACCCTGTATTGTGGAAAAACAGCACAGGTCTTTAGACATGGCGGACCATGGACGTGTCAGATTTTGGTTTGAGGGCATGTATATCAACCACAGGAAGAGAAATAGAGATAGAGAGAGAAAGAGAGAGAGGGGAGGGGGAGTGACGAGTATAACTGTGCTAATAAGAAAGGGTGAATGAATACCCATTACTACCGAGGTTGTTTTAGGCCATTTGATATTTAAAACTTGATGTTTCGCCCTTAATATTTCTGATTTGAATTTCGTTGTTGACCTTTCTAACCTGGCGGATGAAGAAACTGTTTAAGCTATTAACCACTTAATGCAAGGGAAAATAATTAGAGAATGGAAAATAATGAAAATTAGAGATAGTAAACTGGAGAGGTAGCCGTTGGTTTATAATCTCATAATCTCAAGGTACGGGATCTGAACCTGCGCCCCTCCTCCCCCCCCCCCCCATCTCTCTCTCTCTCTCTCTCTCTCTCTCCCTCCTTCTCTCCCTCTCTCTATCTATCTCTCTCCTCTCTCTCTCTTTCTTTCTCTCTCCCTTTCTCACTCTTTCTCACTCCTCGATGAATCAATGGCTGAATGTCATTGGGCAGTTAACTTTACTTGACTTTGTTAACTTCTGAAAACCCAACCTTGTAGAGCGGTATTAGTTTGGAGGCACAAAACTTTGTCAGCCGTGACGCGTATAAAGTACATGGTCTGATGAGGCATGTTTACATAGATTCTGTACTTGCTGCTCTTGCCAAGGCAGCCAAAGTTAAATAAGGCTCATGAAATATGGAGGACCTCTCCTCAACAGCATAACGTCACGCATGTAAAGTTGTAATATTATTGCATGTTTCGTCACTTACTTCTCTGGGATATTCTCGGATCTGCCACAGGGAAGAATGCTTAGGGTAAATCCTTCATGGATGCTTGCTTGCTAGGTGCCTTGTCTGTTCCAGATATTGGCGATCAAGGCTTTCAATCTACTTCTATCTCTGGTTATTTGTAATGTGCTGTTACTACTGTTGCCAGTCAGCCCAATGAACTGCTCCATGTATTTTATGCGTTGCCTCCCTCTACTTCTCTTTCCCTCAAGTTTCCCTGTCAGTATCCTGTTTTCTGTGCCCAACAAGCTGCAGTTGTCTTTTTCTTATGAAGTTTAAGGAGTGAACTATTGACGCGTGCCTTATCGAGTACTTCTTCATTTGATATTCTGTCAGTCCAAGGTATCCTAAGCTTTCTTCTCAGGAACCACATTTCTGCTGCTTGAATTCTGCTTTCCAAGGAACTGTTCAATGTCAAGCTCTCACAGCCATGCATATTAAAGGACACACGATACACAGCACTTCCGAGCACATTGCGCGTTTTGGTAAATGACTCCTTTGCAAGTTCGATTCGTTTCATTACTTCTGCATCACTCCTTCTTCCATCTGAGGTAATCAAACCTCCTTCCATCTGAGGTGATCAAACCTCCAAGGCAGCAGAATTCATCCACTCGTTTTACCTCTTCTCCGTTCATGTGAAAATTGCAGCTGGGTGCATTCTACCAACTACCATGCATTATGTCTTCTTGAGGTTCAAAGACAGGCCAAGTTTTTCACTTCCTATAACTACCCATTCATGCATTGGCGTAAATCCAAGGGGATGGGGAATTATATCCCCCACACTTCTTCGAGGGGGAACGAAGTGTACAAATATACGCCCCCACACACAATTTTTAAGGAATAAATTATATTTTGATTAATCAGTTAATAAAATTTTTGATAATCTGTCATAAACGACCATCATATTTGTATTGCTAAAATGCGATTAAAAACCAGAAAAGTGAGTATTTTTGGCTCGCTTGCTTTGCTCGCTCGCAAAATAAAAAATACAAAATGTGTGTAACATGTGAAAGGGGGTCCGGTGCGGGTGGGTGAGGGTGTGTGTTTGTACTTAAGTGTGAGCTTGACAGAAAACAAAAATCGGCAAAAAAAGTCGATCATTCCCCCCCCCCCCCCCACTCCTCAAAGTGGATTTGCGCCGGTGCCTCCATGGATACCTTCACAATTTAAAAGGTATCTTATGCAATCGGTGTAATTTAGCTGACGCATAGCAATGATCATTTAAAAAATAATGTGATCATACTCCCGTTATAAATTTGTTGTTAGTACAGTTGTGTGGCAACCGGGGAGGACATTCATCTTACAGGTACCAGTTCTAAATAGGAACCTCAACATCTTTCTCACGAATGGTGAGCACAAATTATTGTGAGGTATAATTTCAAACACATGATACAAGGCTAGGTTTCGATTAAAAAAAAACTGTTTTCAAAATTTATTCTAAAATCTCACACACCATGCCAACCGGACTCAAACACCCACCAACGCACGTACACGCAGGATACTATATCATATTCCTCACATAGTGTTTCCCAGTTACGGATTCACTCATGTAGAGGACTACGTCTGTATGGCTGGACCAGTACCTCCTTGGGCTGGACGAGATGATGGAGGCAAGAGTTATACTTCCTGTTAGTTGGTTTATGAATGACGGTGGAAATGCAGGGCACAGTGTCAACTTATTACCCATTTAATTATTTCATGATTCCCCTCTTGTTTTCCCAGCTTGTTTTCCCTCTAGCTTCCTTTGCTTTCACATTTGTGCAACCCCCCCCCCCCCCTCCCACGCATACACGTATCTACGCTACAATATACGAAAATCTTCATGTTAAGTGATTTGCCTTTTTTGTATACCTTTAATAGGTGCAGTATGCCACTTCCAAAGGTTATGCTATTTTTGACATGGATCGTGATGGTCACATGGAGTGCATACGGTGCTGACGGTGACGGGGAAAAGATAAATAGAACATGTGCATTTCGTAGCATGCATTTTTTGATGAGCTTTAAAGCTCATAAGCATGATAGGAGGAGAAGGTGGGGGTGCCGTGCTGCATTTCAATATCAGTAGTTTTGATCTTGTGTAGTCCGTGGGTGCGTGAACCGTGTAAAAAATATAAAAGGGTATGGAAACATCTTATTACTTCCAATATCTGAATTTGGGTGAAAACTCTGAAATGCCCCATGATTTGTCCCATAGAATTCTCCTCTCTCTTACTGAACTCGTTGACTACGGAATTCCTATTAGGTTAGTACAGGGGTTCCCGGTTCCAGTAGGCAATGGGTTTGATAAAATCCGGGCGAGAAACTATAACACTCACTTGCACTAATTCGCATGACATATCTTTCAAACATCACTCTGAGAAGCAAAAGGTGATCCTCTTGTTACTTGACGATCTGAGATGGGACCCCTATGACCTGCACCTCCCTCATCTTAAAGAAGTAGAGAGGAACGGTGTAAAAGCCAGTTGGATGAATGGTGCCTTCATCTCGATGTCTACACCTAGCATGTACTCTATTGCCACAGGTAAGTTATCCAACATTGATGCCGGAGTACTACTCTTTTCCATTATTTTTTCCCCTTATATTCACAACCAATCAGTGTTGCAGTCCAGAAGCAATTTGGCAGGTGTACAGTATCGTATTGTAAATGGGTTAGAAGGAGGGAGAGTGGGAGGGAACGAAGAGGAAAGGGAAAAGAAAAAGGGAGAAAACATGATACTGATGAAAGCTCCCCCCCCCCCCCCCAAAAAAAAAAAAAAAAAAAAAAAAAATCTTCTCCATTGCTAAGACGAGTTTTATTCTCCGAGTTAAATCATGTCCCACTCCTATTATGCCAGTGGCGCTTTGGGGCTGAACAAAATGGCACGCCGATGAACATATCTTGTTGGGTATATGTTTACTTGAATCATTCATTAAATTGTATCTTTCATTCAGTTACATAACACACGAAATTACTCCACACCCCTTTGACAAAAACAATGCATAATTCTGCGACTGACAATACTCACAGTGAAAATACAGTATATATTTTTTTTCTTAATTTTTCCTTTCTTCCATAATGAAAATCAGCTTTGTACCCGGAAAGTCATGGGGCAATCCACAACTTGTACTTTGACCAAGTCACTAAGAACCGGGCATATTCATACCCTGAAGCTCTCAATATCACTGAATGGTTTGACACAGGAGCAGAACCAATTTGGGTGACAGCCATCATGGGACAATTCTTTACCCCGGAAGTAGTGTACCAATCAAAGGCATACGGCCCGATAAGAACGTTCCGAGCACCGAGTGGTTTGGGTTAGTACGACTGAAGCTTGGATACCTCTTTAACTCTGATGTGAAATGGTGATGAACCAATCATGCAGAGTTGTAACTGAATTCATTAAAAGTTTAGCTCTAAAGTTTCAGTAAAATTCACCACCCTTTCGGAACTTGAAGGAAGCATGGCTTATCGTCCTTTTGTATAATGGTGAATTCCATTAACATTATTCCTAGTGTTTCGACATTACTCAAAGGTATAAACATGACAAATATTTTCCAGCGACATTGTAGTTTTGGTAGTTTTCATTGTGCACGTTTTTATTGACTGACTTGAAATGCTTGGTTGTCCCACGTTGAATTATGAGATGACGTCTCGTGTGGACGATGCAATCTCCTGGCTAACAAACGACGATATTGACCTTATCATGCTGTACTTCGACAACCCTGACGAATGGCTGCACAAGTACGGCATCGGAAGCCAAGAGGCCTTTGATAAGCTCTATGAAGTCGACAACTCTACGGGTTATCTTTTCCGTGTTCTCGGAGAACGAGGGTTGGACGAAATCGTCAACGGCAATCGGCAATCCTTGTTTACATAGCTCCGAGATGTATTTGGGCCTTCAAACTTTCATTCATTTATTCATTGTTTATCTCTTCATTGTAAACAGCAAAGTTTTTTGAAAGATAAGACAGAAAACAGGTCCTTCAGGTTCATCTTTCTGTTTTTTCTTGGGAGGAGGGGGGCATCAATTCAGTAGACGCTCAGGGTACTTAAATTTTTACATTCAGGTCTACGAAGACACCTTTATTCGGCAGAATGAATAAGTACTTGAAAACATAACAATGATTAAAAGGAGAATGATGATGGTGATAGCCAAAAATGATGTTGATGATGATGATTGCAATGAAGAAAGGATGATTTGAAAGACTGGAAGGGCAAAATAGAAAAAAGAGAGAACTGGGTGAACTATTATAATAATCATTTCTTTTCATGGATGTTCATGGGAGGATTGTAAGTCTACAGCGTGAGTCAGAAAAAATGTCCCATCATTTCGAAGTAGTTTTGTTTGAAGTATGATTATTTAATCATGGGATTTATGATATCTCTTGGTAGAGTTATCCTACCAGCATTTTTGGTACCCTTTTCATTTGGATCTTTGCATGCATGACTGACTAACAGACAATTTTAGAAGACTGCAAAATCTCCTTGCGCCAAGTAGCTGGGTGAAGAATAAAACAAATTGTGACTCGTTCCTGTTCTTTGGTATTTCTGAACATTGCGTAGCACAGTTTTCCTGCTGGGAAACCGAACATTGGGATAACAGCGGCGAAACACTTGCAACACTTCTGTTAAACTCTGAGTTCTTGCATGCTCGGTGACCAAAAATGATCTCTGTTGTGGGGTAAACTGAGGACGAACCATAATTGAAGAATAAAACAAATTGTGACTCGTTCCTGTTCGTTGGTGTTTCTAAACATTGCGTAGCGCTGTTTTCCTGCTGGGAAACCAAACATTGGGATAACAGCGGCGAAGCACTTGCAACACTTCTGTTAAACTCTTGCATGCTTGGCGACCAAAAATGATCTCTGTTGCGGGATAAACTGAGGACAAACCATAATTCCAGTACTTGTGCTACTCACAAAGGGCTCAACATTAGTAACTGCCAAATCAGGCAAGCCCTTTTGTAGGCAAGTACAACAAAAGCACAGATATACATTGTTAACTGCCATTGTTAACCAACAAACGACATAACCAACGAGATACATTTCAGATAGCACATTGAATTAATGTGCACTTGATGATGGTGATGATGATGATGATGATGATGATGATGATGATAAATGATGGTGGTGGTGGTGGTGTTGGTGGTGAATGTGTTAGGGGGGAAATTGTTAAGGAATTACCACTTAAACATTCGGAGAAAAAAATCAATGCTTAATCAGAAAAGGGGTAATGTTAACATTGCATTATGAATTGTTTACTGTGTGTGTGGGTGTATGTGCTGGTGGGTGGGTGTGTGTCTGTGTGGATATAAGTTATATATTTTTTTAACACGTGCACACGTTGGTATCAATAATGCCTATAGCATTTCCATTAATTTGATGTACGATAAAAGAGCAATGTAGATGAAATGCCTTGCTCAAGGGCATAAGTGCCGTACCGCAGGGATCGAACCCCCGGCCTTCGCGTCTCCAGTCAAGCGCTTTAGACCACTCCACACGGCACCTTTCTTTCTTTCAAAATTTGTTTTATTCTTCACCCAGGCACTTTGGCGCAAGTGAGAATCTGCAGTCTTCTAAAGATTATCTGTTAGTCAGTCATGCATGCAAAGATCCAAATGAAAAGGGTACCAAAATGCTGGGAGGATAACTCTACCAAGACATATCATGAAACCCATGATTAAATGTTCAAACTTCAAACAAGACAACTTCAAAATGATGGGACATTATTTCTGACTCACTTTGTACAGCTGAACATTAAGTTCCACCTGTTATATCTTTGGAAGATGCGGGATGTCATCGCTATAACGTCTTTGGCTCATTTGTAGCTTTCCGACCAAAAGCAATTTTTCACCTTTTAGGGTTTCATTGCTCGTTGCAAACCTAAAGATCACCTGAAAAGGGTGAAGCTCTTTGTCAAAAAGATAGAAAACACAAAAATAAATGCGTGGAATTACCGATTTAAAGACGCGGACGTAGTAACTACTTTCTCCATGCCAAATGTTATACACTTTTTGACAGAGAGTAGGAGCTGTCGATAGCTTCAATATATCTGACCATGGCTACGACACACAATGGATGGTGATGAAATCGTCTTTCTACGCGCAGGGTCCTTTTTCAGAAAAAATTACGTCGCTGCTCCTCGGTAAGCCTAATATCAAACGACTCACTGCCCGATCATTATCAGTTGTTCCACTCCGAAACAGAATTTCTCTTGATATAGAAAACTGTTAAGCAAGAACACGGCAAATTATTTGCGAGAAACGTCAATAACAGTATTGACCTGATGGGTTCACACATTTGCTTTCTTTTCCTGTGTCCAGAATTTCATTTCATCCCTTAGATTGTCCGATAATTCTTCAGCTTAAGAACTGATAGATGTATCTTCGAATCACTATATTTTCAACAAATTTGATCATTTCTGCAATTTTAAACCCTAACAGGTTGACTTGTACCAACTGATGTGTGAGATATTGTCCCTCGACCAAGCACCAAACAATGGATCGCGAGCCCTTTATGTTGACATGCTTGCATCAAGCGAACCTGCCATGCCTACCACAGCACCATGCGGTAACGCTCCTCCACAACATGTCATCTCAAAATATCCCTTCTTCTTTGTTTTGCTCCTATTGGTTTTCATTACTTCTTGAAATATAAACATGCCCTTTTTCGATCGTAGGTTGTATTTAGACCAGTACTGAGTCTTGAGACCCGAACTCATAAAAGCTCAGACTCCTCACCCAATGTGCCCAGAACAAACAGCAGAGCTGGTTATAAATGCTTTCACGACTGCCGCACCACGAATGTGGAACGATCCTACCACGCTTTGTCCTCATGTCCCCTCCTCTAGATGTTTTAAGAAGAATCTGCAAACTGTTCTTTTTAATGCGAATCTTTAACTTGTTTAAATGTACACTTCTACCTGATAAAGCGCTCAGAATCTTGTGTAAGAGCGATATATAAATGAACCAATGTGTATTGTATCGTATTGTTTTGGACTGGATTGGATTGGATTGGAGAAATCATTCACTTGTGTTTCAGTTTGTGCTAATAAAGTGAATACGTATATATATATATATATATATATATATATATATATATATATATATATATATATAAATATATGCATACTTAAAGAAATGAATATGGGAGAATAATAATTGCGTACCTCCCTCACTGTTCCCCAGAGTTGTCATCCATTTTGAATCAATGGTTGAAAAAATGCCTCCGCCGGGAATCGAACCCGAGTCACTGGCTTAGAACGCCAATGCCTTACCAATAGACCACAGAGGCGGGCAAGCAGTTAAGCGTGACTGACAGACAGATTTCCAACCCTTTTTTATCCTTTATTTTGGATACATGCATAATTCAGAATAAAGGGGACAATACACTGAAAGAAATTTGACAAATGCAAACAACTTTGGCAACTTCCTTGCAAATAATAAACACTGAAAGAAAGGCCAAAAGTTGTTTGCATTTGTCAAATTTCTTTAAAATATATATATATGTATATATATATATATATATATATATAGTAGTGATATTTGATAGCAGTTTCTTATTGCCTTCTTAAGGGCTTAATCCATAAGCAGCTGCACATTGATATCAATATTATGTTTCTTTATGTTGCACATCATTGCTGCAATCGTGATATTCAATATGGTATCCATCATTTTGAAGTATTTTATACAAGAAAATTATGCACATCGTCATAACTAGTATGTGGTATAGATTGTGATTTATTCGTATTTTATTGGTGACTGCTTGTGTCAAAAAACTACTGATTCATCCACAACAGGCGCGGTTCTTCGGGGCGGGGGGGGGGGGGGTTGGGGGCTCCCCCCCCTCTCTGGACTACATAGGTGCAATTTTAATTCCATATATATTCTAATATATCTATTACAATCCTCCAAGCCCCCAGTAGCCCACCCCCCCCCCCGCCATTGCTCTAGAATCGCTTGGTCCACAAATAGTCTGATTATAAGACTATGTACAAACATGAAGGTGACAGTCATGTATTGGACACACGTTTCATTAATATACTGACTTCGTTGATGCTGTTGGGTTCTTCCTCTGGAGAATTTACTTTACAAATTACATTTGTTTGATTACAGATTATTTAATCAATTGATTTAAAACAAGCTTCCTGGAATCTAATAAATGAGAAAATATGGTAAGAATAATCATCTAAACACTTTTCCTGCTTTCGGCAATAGGCTAGCAAAAGGCTAAACGAAAAAAAAAAACACAACACAGTACGATTTATCATCTGCACAATACCTAAACTACATGTATTTATTGTTTATTATAGCGATTAGAACTGCTAAATTACGCTAGATCTGTCTACTTTAGTCAATAATATATACTTATCATTTGACTTTTTATTTAAGTATTTTGTCTCATCTGGCGAAGACATAGGAAATTTCACTGGGGATTTCTAAATATATTACATGTACTTTGATTTTGTCAATCTAATCTATCATTCTTTCTTAAACGTGTATACATTTAGTAATGAAAAAAGTATGCCTTTATATTCTTTCTTCTTCTGACATTAGGACTGAAACCTTTGTTATACTTTGCTCACTAAAATTAAAAGCAGGGGAATTGGAAGGGTAGCGTTATGCTATTTTTTTCTTTTCTACTGAAAAGACGCTTCCCTGTTCTGTGTTGTATTAGTGACGTTTGGTAAAAAATACTAGGACACATGATATCCGCCGTCGGCCACGTATTTTTTCCCTACGACCTTTTTTGTTCCGGGCGCAAGCGCACTCGGCCATTCTAAGAGGCCTCATGAATATTTTCATCTAATGTCTGAACTGCCAGGTTTAAATTCCTGAGGGCGCCAACTGCAGCGTCAATTGCTGGTGACGCAGTGGTCATAGCGGCTGTTAAGCATTCGGTAAAAAATAATAGTCACGGGTTCGAATCCTCATCACGCTGATAATATTTTTAATGGCGTTTATTCCGTTGAGTAAGTAGTTAAAATTTTACAGATCCCCTTCAACCAAGTCGCTTATGCGCCAGGGACAAAATGTTTGTAGGAAAAAACATTTGCCCGTGGGCCAGCAAAGAATTCCTAGGAGTGTTAGGTGTTATTTTCCCTAAATTTTATTTATTACAAACAATATTATGAAATTTAAGGATCAGGTCTATTACAAAAATTTGAAAAATGCTGAAAATCAGGAGGGTGCGTGAATCCGAAATTGTTTTGAAACGGAATTACCGGAATCTTCAGAACATTGGGTGCCTTCTTCCCGCTTTGCTCTTGGGGCGGGGTAAATCCCTGATTAGAAATTAGTTTTACGGGTAGCGACCATGACATCTTCATAGTCTTCTGGTACTTCGTAGATCTCCAGAGGTGACTCGTACGTCTGGTGGTAGGGTGATTCTGGTCTGGGCGCCTCAGGGTACACCTTCTGCACCTGCTTCCCAGTGACTTCCACTTCAACTTTCGCAGGTTTGCTAATCATTGTTTGCCCGTTGGTTGCTGCAGCTTGTGGTTCTGTCTTCCCGCGACAGCTATAATCCCTATCCGGCAATGCAGGCCCTGCTTCTGCGCTCTCGCGACAGCTACCCGTGAAGGATTTGGCGTAGCTGTTAGAGCACTCTCCCTTGCGCGATAGAGGTTGAAGATGAAGGTCTCTTTTCGCCTGCGCAGCTCTCTCCCTGCAAAAAAGGTTAGAATATTATTTTTTTAGTGATAATGTCCGCTGCTACCTATACTGTCAATCGCCTGACGTTTGTTTATGTTCATGTATATAATTATGTATGTTGATAATGACTGGATATCAGTTGTTGTGACCAACTTTATGCATGTGAACCTTGTTATTTAATTTTTTTTGTTCCACAACCCTCGGAAATGAACTTCAGAAGACCAATTGATAAGTAAAATGTAGTTAGGCTTTATCTTTTTTGTTGTCACCTACAGAACATCTGCTCCAATACTACAGTGTATTTTTAAATAAAAGCTAGTCATGAGAAATGAACTTTTAAAATTCAATATGTTCAAGCAGGGATAATTTTATTTTGGAATGGTTTTTGCTTTGTCTTTGTTAATTCTTAACTAGATTACTGAGACGCATCGCTGTATAAATAAATGGGACTTAACGAAATATCAGATATGAGATTATTTTAGCCCAGCATTTGATACTTTGTGTTTACATTATCCCTTTGTGATGGGATATTCATTTCGACAAGATCCGCGATATAAAATGACAAAGAGTGTTGTCAGAGTTCAAGAACATTAATATTTACATAAAAGTAGCAACAAGGAAATGTTCCACGCTAAGTATCTAAAGATTTCTATTTAAATCTTGCTTGAAATTCACAGGGCCAAGGGTTAAATTGGGCGGACGTGTAATGTATAGATAACGTATCCCACTGTGCAATGCCATGTCCGTTTCCCAGTTACTCTGCGAATTAAAGACATTCTGTCGTGGGCTTTCATGGGGAGTGAATCATAATTTGCTGACACCACCAGACTTTGTGAAAAGCACTGGAAATACCTGTAATAGAGCTACATTACTGGAGCACAGCAAAACAAGTTGTCCCACCACAAACATTCTTTGGCCTGCTTCGGGCATTCTCGGGCCAGGAAAAGTGAGAAAATGACTTTGCCATATGGGGCAAAGGGTAGAATATACAGAGCATTACATAAGGTCTGTTGGTCATAAAACTCATAGTGATGGACAACACGTGTTACTGGGTAAGCACCCATGGTGTCAAATTCCCCATGAAAGCCCACGACCTAGCGTCTTTAAGGGTTTTGGTGGGGGGGGGGGGGGGGGTACATAGCACTTTGGTTCGCTCCCACTCACTCTCGTTCCTGTGTGATGCGATGCGGTGCAGCATCCACGTAATTACAAGCATTGTTTTCTTGTGGAATTCTCTTTTTCAATATTAATTTCCTTTTTAATACACTGTGTCAAGCAGACTTTTTGATATTTAAAAAAGTGAGAGAGAGAGAGAGAGAGAGAGAGAGAGAAAGTGATGTATGTTAATTCACGATATTTTTGTTTAAAAAGAAGAAAAATGATATTTTATGTCTTGTGTTAAATTGGAACTTGAACTTAGACTGGAACTTGAACTTCAAACAGGCACACCAAAGAGATGAAGCCACACACACAAAGCAATGTCGCAGTCGTAGTTATACTGCTTTAGATTTGGGTTCTGAATTTATTGCTAGTGTAGGGCTAGAATCGGTGTATAGTGAGGCTGGGTCAATGTTCAGTCCATAGGTTCGGTAAATGCATGCAGTATTTTTTATAGTTGTCGGCATGATGTTCGTCTTTTTGTAATTCGGCAGGTTTGTGGCATGGCACTGCCCACTGGGATTATTGCAAGCATTGCGTGAAGCGCCACCTATACACCAAGTCCGACCAACTTTAAATACCAGGCTATCCTTCACATAAGGTGCCTCTCTCTAGTCTAGGGGTCTTGTGTGCGTAATGGGAAAGCCCGCTTCCTGTACTTGCTGCCGGTTAATGCCGATAAATGGGCAGGGGTTATACTGCTTTAGATTTGGGTTCGGAATTTATTGCCAGCTTTGTTTTTCCAACAAATGTTAAGGGGAAATTTTGAAATACGAAGCGATAATATATTTTCATTAAACGCTGAGTGAACACTCAAGTAAATATTGATACAAAACTTCGCATGGCCTTATAAGAAAAGTTTTTTTCTGACGATCTTTTCCCACTGTTCTAAAATATCTTTTTTCTACCCTTATATCGCGTTTTCGTTGTTTTTCTTTCCTACGAATCGAGGGGAAAGTTCTCCACTCACATTTCATAGATACGTACATTCTGTACCAAATTTTATTCAGTGTCCATGGTTTGTGTGTGTGCGTGGGTGATTGTATGTTTTCGTAAAAATATAGGCTAGTGTTGTGGTTTGTGTTCACCATTATTTGTTTGATTTTGAAATGACACATTAAATATGTTAGCCTATTTGATAAGCGTTTTGTTTCCTCTTGAAGACGGAAACAAATCCTTGATTACATTAACACAATCATAATTTATGGACGATCAGAGTTTTCTTTAATGACGCCACTAAACAAACAGGAAACCACAAAGTAATCATGAAAAGGATGAATAATCAACATATATTATCTTGTGGTATTAAAGCTGTATATGACAAGTACCAAAATCTCAGGGACAATGGAACTATAAGAGTAGTGTGTGTGCAATGATATCTTGCTAAATTACTGATGACTAAACGGATTTCTCTTTTACTCATTTAGAAGATAAGTTTCTAAAATGTAGCTATGTAGTATAGAGAATCTATTGTGTGAATATGACATAGGGAAATAGTTGATGAAATTTTGATGACGGCGATATAAAAACATACCAACCTGACCAAGAAATCGTGACATATTTCATAAAAGGTCACAAAACATTGAATTGTTGAATACCTTCAATGGCTAAATATGTTCAAATAGTCTAATCTACAGCATTATTTTATAAAGGTAATAAGACGTGTTTACTGTTGATCTTAAATCACTAAAATGATTCCAAAATGTTCACTAAGCAGCAAAATATCTTTAATGCACCATACCTGTAATATAGTACTCTATTCCTCGCGTAGGCCAAACATGAGACAGAAATCAGAAGGAGCATGAGGAAGATAACAGCAGCACCTGGATAAAATGAAAGACAGTAAAGTTGAATCAGACAGCTGATTTTTTTTTTTAAATAGACCATTTTCATCGAATTATTATACTTTTCAGATATAACCTTCCAGGGCATTATTGATTGATTGATTGATGGATTGATTGATTGATTGAATTCAGATTTATTTCCTTCTTAGTCAAAATGTAAAATACAAAATTGCAATACATAATACAGCAAACAGAGAAGGTGGCGAACACCCGACAAAAGTGGCTTCTGTTGGGGTCTTCGAAGACAATTGTCCTTTCAAGACGAAGCATACCATGCAGAAGAAAGGATCGGAAATGTTATTACTACGTCCCTGCATTATTCTATTCTTATTTAACTTTTCCAATTAGCCCCTGCCCCCACGCATGCACATTATATACAGATATACATAGATACTTTTATATGTTTGTTTTTTTCAATTCAGATGAACAAAGTTTCGACGAGATGCAGTATAGAAATATAAAGAGTTTATCTACATGATCAAAATGGGTTTTTTTAATACTAACAAGCGGTTTGGTTCAATCTCTTCAGACAAATACAAACATACATGTGTGTGTGTGTGGGTGGGTGTGTATATATATATATATATATATGGGTATATATATATATATATATATATATATATATATATACGGGTGTGTGTATATATATATATATATATATATATATATATACTGAAAGAAATGAAAATGGGAGAATAATAATTGCGTAGCTCCCTCAATGTTCCCCAGAGCTGTCATCCATTTTGAATCAAGGGTTGAAAAAATGCTTCCGCCGGGAATCGAACCCGGGTCACTGGCTTAGAACGCCAGTGCCTTACCACTAGACCACAGAGGCGGGCCAGCAGTTAGGCGTGACCGAATCCAGTTGACCGACAGACAGATTTCCAACCCTTTTGATCCTTTATTTTAGTGCAGATGAGTTAATGAACAATGAGTTATGCATGTATCCAGGCTTCTAGCTGAGATCCGACTGCGGCATGCGGCTTCTCATTGTTCATTAACTCATCTGCACCAAAATAAAGGATCAAAAAGGGTTGAAAATCTGTCTGTCGGTCAATTGGATTCGGTCACGCCTAACTGCTGGCCCGCCTCTGTGGTCTAGTGGTAAGGCATTGGCGTTCTAAGCCAGTGACCCGGGTTCGATTCCCGGCGGAGGCATTTTTTCAACCCTTGATTCAAAATGGATGACAGCTCTGGGGAACATTGAGGGAGCTACGCAATTATTATTCTCCCATTTTCATTTCTTTCAGTGTTTATTATTTACAAGGGAGTTGCCAAAGTTGTTTGCATTTGTCAAATTTCTTTCAATATATATATATATATCTATCTATATATATATATATATATATATATATATATATATACATACATTATACATACATATAGGAATTTTGGATCCACGCCTCACTCAAGAGAATTATTTACGCACACGTATTCATTTTTGAACTAACCCATGCAAGGCAACTCTCTTTTTTAATCATAAAAGAAAAATGAACCTTTTTTTCTCCAAATTAAAATTTCCATTGCATGATACTTTTGCGTGGCTTCACTTTGTTTTTCAGTACCAGAGTCATATTCACTACCTGTGGCTATCAGGCTCAGCGATGAGGATCCCTTCAATGGTGTCTGAGTAATTATCGGCTGGGGAGAGAGGGAGTAAACTGTAGAATCTGAAAAAAAAATGAGAAGACTTTCCTTATAAACAGTGCCGCCCCCCCCCCCCCCAAAAAAATATATTTATATAAATAGAATGAATAAAAAAACATGAATAGATAAATAACTTAAATAAATCAATAAATCAATCAATAAAACAAATAAATGAATGAATAAATTAGATAAAAATGATTGCTTACAGTTTTAGAAAAGGCTTACACAATATTTTCAGGAAATTTCATACCTGTTGATAGTCAAGAGTCAAGACACACACACACAGCCTCGCACAAACGAAACTTTGAAATATTTTACGCTTGAGTGAGCAAGAATAGAAGAATGAATAGAAGAATGAGAAGAACAAGAATTGTTGTTTGTTCTAGTTGGCATCAGTAAGTTGAGAGTGTCGTAAACTGTAAGGACTTAGAAATGTTCATATTCTGGTAGATTTATGAAAGCTTTAATATCGTTAATTGAAGGTATGTTCTAACATGCCATGCTTTAGTAAGTGATTAAATACTTTATCATTTTAGAATTATTTTGATGTTGTTTATATGCTGGTATTCTTTACATACTCTGGGGGTGTCAGAAAAAGAATATCACCACGCATGGTCATGCAAAACATCAAGCAGTCAGTCAACCAATCAGTCAGCCAGTCAGTCAATCAGTCAATAAAGCAGTCAACCACATTTCAGCCTTCTGGCAGCAGCATGTGCATCTTATTTGCATTCTTCATTTTTCAAAATAAACCTTGAATTGAATTGAAATGTTGTTTTTTATGATTTATTTATTCTGACTGACTGGCCTGTTGACTGACTGATTGATTGCATGATCTATAGACTGATTCTTCTGCTTTCCATTTTGTGGTGATATACTTGTTTTCTGATATCCAAAGTATATGCCAGTTTAAATGTCAAAACTTCTATAAAAAAAGAGTATATTTCAATATTCAATTAATTGCTCACTCAAGCTTGAACTGCTGAAGGGACCATACACACAACACAGGATATTCCTTCATGATTACCATACAGCCATTATAAAATCACTTTTTCTAAGCCTTTACACCACTCTCAACTTCGGCAATACTTACCACAGTTTGAATATTGTGCATTTTCAGAAAAAAATACCTTTCCTCTCTCAAGCGTTAAGTATTCCAAGGTTCTTTGTGTCGTTTAATGGAAGAGACATGAGCTATCAACAGGTGTGAAAATGTCATAAAATATTTCGAAATATCTAAAGAGGGAGACTTTGTTCAAATGTAAACTTTTCAAAACAAAAAGGCATGACGTTTCATCGTAATTTCACTTATAATTATGTCAAGAAATATCACTTTGTCTCTTACAACCATTTAAAAAGGATCACTGAGGTAAATCTTACTCGAATTTTTATGGTTTCCTAACCGAAACATATAGTTTCAAACACTTCAAACCCTTTTTTTTAAACTTACCTTTTTTTTTCCTTCTTTCTTCTTTCTTATCAAATCTGGAATTATACTCGTGTAAATCAAGAAATAATGCTGTCTTCAATTTTCTTGTAAAAACATAATTCCTTAATCATCTTCAGACTGGAAGCTGTAACATACATCTGAAGATAATGGTTAATCTAGCCTTCGGAAAGACTGCCGGAGAAGATTGCAAGTTGAATGGCACATAGAGAGTTTAATACGGGCAATACGTACAGTCCCCTTACTTAAACCTTCATCGCAAGTTTCACCACTAACATACACTCTCCACAGTCAGTCACTCAAATGAACTGCTGCATCTAGAGATCTTGACGCACTTTTATTTCAAAACCGAAATTTGAAAAGGATGAGAAAATAGATTTGGGCTTAAATTGAAGAAATGTAAAACTAAAGCAGGATATAGGCATTTCAGAACTGCCTAAGGGTTTTTTGGGTTTTTTTTTTTTTTTAAATCTTGTGCAAAATACTGATCAGATGTGTGTGTGTGTAATAAATTTGAGAAACTAACCGTATCTTATGCAGGAAACTCCTACATCCTCCGAATGGTCACAGTCATGGACCCTGTAGTCTTGCCTCATACAGTGTCCAATATTCTCTTCTGTTCCGTTGCACTGCACCTCGTCCAGGAGAATGTCACCAGAGCCCTTCCCAAACCCTGCGCAACAGGAGTAGTCTTCAGCGGCGTCGTACCCCAGCATTCTGCAGACGACGTTGGAGTCTAGCATGTTCCAGTTGTCATCGCATATTGTACCCCATTTGCCCCGGTGGAACACTTCGACCCTTCCCTCATTAGGAGAATGACCACCGACGAGACGGATTTCCAGATCGTCTGTAGATTTAAATGAAAATTACAAGAGAGAGGAAAAATCAATCGGACAGTGACAAGAAGGGTGAGAGGAAGTGGGTGGTACTGACATTCAGCTTTAAAGGAGAATGAAACCCAGACATCAGTGAGCTTCCAGTGGATGAAGAAAAACAAGAAGAGTAAACAGTGAAAGTTTGAGCAAAATCGGACAATCTGTTCAAGAGTTATGAATTTTGAAAGTTTCAATAAATCGTTATCATGGGTGTCGATCCCGGGGGAGGGGGGTGGGAGATATATCCCCCCCCCCAAAAAAAAAAATATATATATATATTTTGGTCACGGGGATGGCCTGTACAATCTCCCCCTCCCCCCCCCCCCCAATAATTCACCATGAAATAATGAAAAATTACATAACCTCCTTTAATCCTCGGGGAAAAAAAGACAAAGTAAAGACAAAGACAAAGAGAATGAATAGCAAAGAAGCATTTTTTTTTAAAGGAAAGGAAAAGGAAAAGTCTTTCAGCGCTCGCTCGCTTTAAGTAAGTATTTCAACAAATGAGGTTGTAATACTATATTTATGAAAGCAAATCGGTTTGCATATTGTCTTTCTATCAAATAGTATGCTATTATTATTCTACTATTTTTTTATCTTAACAAATGCTAATTGATATTTTTATCAGGGTTTATCATTAAATGAAACTGATTTCCATCTTGTCTTTCTATCCAGTGTTATACATGTACTGTTATAATCTAACTGCAAGGAGTCGAACGGGAAGAAGACCCATAACAGAAGAATTTTCATGGAATAATGCCTGTGACTGGTAGCCTATTCCTATCTTACCAAATATGGCAAAGGACAGGATGCTAATAAAATGCACATTATCAAAATCATAAAACTGGAGTAACAGTACACTAGAACCTAGCTGTTCTCAGTACGAAAAAAATAGTCCTTTCTCGCTCTCTCGCACTGCTCGCTCATAGAAACAAGATCAGGAGGTAAGCGCTCTTATTCTCTCAACAACATCTCCGAATATTGTAATATTTCTACAGCGAGATGTAAAGCTTTTCTCAAATACAGATAAATGGTACATCATAGAATTCATCTAATTTATTTTGGTGTAAATTCTACGTTTTACAAGAAAGAAACAGAGTTTTGTTGGTAGCTCGCTTCGCTCGCTCATAGAAACAAAATGGGCACGCAAGCGCGGCACCAAAAAGCATCATATTTAGCAATTAGGTGTTCAAAACTATTTAGATATCTCTGAGGCTATCAAAGAATGTATTTTTTTTCCTCGCTCGCTGCGCTCACTCGAATATGTAATGTAGATATTTTATAGACCTAAAGTGGATTTTTATAACAAAATAACACTTCATCACTAAAATATTGTGTTTTCCCCTATCTCGTCTCCCTCGCTTGTAATATTTGAAATAGGTTGGTTTAGGAAAGTAGCAATAATATCGGACCAGCGAGGTGCTGAATAAGTCAATTTTTTTTATTTGCTTGGGTGTACTTTGAGGAAAATAATATTCCTTTTATAGCTAGACAGAGAAATTTTCGGTTCGCTAACTTCGCTCGCTCGCAAAACAAAAAAAATGATGGTTCATACTCTAAGTAAAGGTTCAAGTCCCCTAAACTTCTCATTCAAGTAATGAGGATGTACTTCTGCGATATTGTTTGAAAACAATTTTTGTGAGGTTAATTGGAGGAACGTTAGATTAGACTAATAATACAGAGATATTGGCAGTAAAAACAGGTCCTTGCCCCCCCCCCCCCCTGCATATTAAGTCTATCCTTCACGTTTGAAACTTAACACCCTTTCCCTGATCGGTCGCTTTGCTCCGCGGTCGAGGATATTCGACATCAGTCATCCCTCCCCCCAACCGCGAACACAAATCGACACCCATGATCCTTATTATGAGGATCCTTGAGTAGGCAACTCCACCAGCATCTGTGATGTCATCGTGGACAATTCTCCATTCATTATGTACACAGAATTTCACGTTTTCTTCATTTTCAAGAAAAATAGAAATTTGTTTGATTTATTGTATGAGTATGGCATGGCTACATCAATTCTGCCAGCTTTTTGGGAAGAATTATGTTGATTCCTGACTTGAAATTTCATAAATTTTTTTTTTTTTTAAAGTTTTATACACAAAATGAATGGAGAGTTTTCCACGATGACATCACAGGTGTTTTCAAAGTTGCCAACTCAAGGATCCCTGCGATGAGGATTTACTGAAACTTTCAAAATTCATAACTTTTGATCAGATTGTCCGATTTTGCTCAAGCTTTAACTGTTTACTCTTCCTGGTCATCTCCATTCACTTAGAGCACACTGATGCCTGGGTTGCATTTTCCTTTAAAAACAAGTGACACAGGGGAGATTTCAATGGGAAAAAAGAGAACAATATGAAGTTGTGGGTTGCATTTTCCTTTAAAACAAGTGACACAAGGGAGATTTCAATGGGAAAAAAGAGAACAATATGAAGTTGTGGAAGACAGGAAGACATATTACAAAGAGACGGATCTCTTTATTCTATTGAAAAGCAAGCTTTTTTTTATTTGGTGATGTCATTCATGACACCAAAAATACATACTACCTTCTGCATTTTTCAGATATGTAAATCTTGTATTTAATTAAGACACACTAAAATTATCTTCAATATATACAATCTCTTATCCCAGATTTATGATATGAGCTGAATTATGAAAATACACATAGGTTTTCATAGTACCTCTCTGCAAACAGCTCACCCATACGTCTTCGTCATGGGTACAGTTGGTAACGCCTAAAGGGTAGGCCGGATCACATTGTAAAAGATCGGATTCCTTGCCCTGACAGCGAGGCTCTCGAATCAACACCATCCCCGCACCGGGTACGTAGGAGAGAGGACCTAAAAAGGTATCAGTCGCGCCGAAGTAGCCAAGCTTTCGGCATACTACCGAAGAGTCGATCGCTGTCCAATTTATCCGGCAAGCCGTACCCCATGCACCAAAAAGGTACAGCTCCAGACGTCCCTGACTAGGGTCTGGACCATCGCGAAGTCGGAGTTGTGTGCTGGCTGATGTCATGGGAGAAGGAACAAATTATACTTTTGATAAATCTTTCTTGAAAAATAATCGTTTTCCTTTGAGCTTTTACCTGCAGTTCAGTTTACACCACTCTGTAAGGATGTAATTACTACCGTGTAAGGTGTCAATATGACGAATGAGAAATGAACTTGTACAAAAGACTTTTCTGAAGCATGTCGGCTTTAATATGACACATACTAAAGGGTTCCACCTTTATTAAACATACATTTGGCATCGTGGCATCTTAACAAATTTATTGGGTGGAACTATTCTGGAAATTGTGATTTGCTTTGAATTGAGTGACAATTCCAAATTTTCCTATCTTTGCTTTGCTGCCCCTCCCCGGAAAAAAGCCTTAACTGACATGTTTATGGATTTTCACTTTTTGCAAAAATGAATAGCTGAGGAAATCATTTTTCTTTCGCCCAAAAAGGTATGGAAAGTGACTAAAAATGCAAATTTATGTAGTTACTGCTTTTTGCTAATGTGAAAAATTTCAAGATTCCCCACGGAAGAAAGCAGTAACTACAATCCCCATGGAAGAAAGCAGTAACTAACGAGCTAGTCTTATCATTCAGGCTCTATAGTCATTACTGCCTAGTCTATTTTTTTCTAGGACTTAATTTGCATTTTTTCTATTAATTTTTGTAAATCACTATAACACTATTCCTTCCATAATTCAGTAAAGAAGACTTTTACTAGTAACTTGACTTTGCCTTTAGAATATCATTTTTTTTTTCTTGAGACTAACAAAGCTGGCAGTGGGCATGCGCCTGCTGCGAGTCAGCACAGGGCGCGCGCCGGCCGGGGCCGGCCGGCATACGATTTTTTTTTTCCTACGACATTTTTTGTCTCTGGCGCATGCGCACCTGATCCTTTCCGAGCTAAATCATTAATATTCATTAATGTATGTCCGACGTCACGCGTTGAGTGAGTTACGTCTACCTCTGATCTCATCGTAATGGCTGTCGGTGTGCGATGCGACCACTGATCTGCACGGAGAGTAGGGAGTTTTACACGTTAGAAAAACAGGTACAAGGAAGTATGGTTTTGATTCGAATAATTTTTACATAATTCCATATCATGTTATTTGCATTCAAATAACGCCATTCAAGTTTTTTTTTTTTTTTTCAGCCCCAAAGTTTCTTCTTTTAAGGGGGGCTAGATACATACGGCATGAAGTTCAAGGTCACTGCACATGGTTTTAATCGGTATGCTGATGCATAGTTAAAGTAGTCTACAGTAGACCCTATACTGTAGGCTACTCACTGCACTAGTCACTAACTTAGACCTAAGTTAGAGGATCTACTGACTGTATGAAGGGGAGCCCTATGCACCTAAAATTTGACTTCAAATTAAACAAGAGTTGATTTAGTACTATTTCACAAAAACATAACAGTACTGGTAGCGAAATTACTTATGTGTCAGTTTGTGACTAGTGCAGTAAGTAGCCTACAGTAGAGGGTCTGCTGTACTGTATGGCATCAGCATACCGATTAAAACCATGTGTAGCGACCTCGGACTTCATGCCGTATGTGTCTAGCCCCCCCCCCCCCCCCTTCAAAAAGAAACTTTGGGGCTGAAAAAAAAACCTTGAATGGTGTTATCTGAATGCAAATAACAAGAGATGGAATTATGTACGAATTATTCGAATCAAAACCATACTTCCTTGTACTTATTTTTTCTAACGTGCAAAACTTTCCACTCTCCGTGCAGATCAGTGGTCGCATCGCACACCGACCGCCATTACGATGAGATCAGAGGTAGACGTAACTCACTCAACGCGTGACGTCGGACATACATTAATGAATATTAATGATTTAGCTCGGATCAGGTGCGCATGCGTCAGAAACAAAAATGTCGTAGGAAAAAAAAATCGCGGCCGGACTAGCCTCAGGCTTGCAGGCAGACAGACTGCTGCTGAGCTGCGAGGAAAAATCATGCTGGCCGTGGCATTCTATTGTTAAGTTTCATTGTTGTACTAATTGTACAAGGCATCCTAGGTATTCTGTTAATATATTATGTTGCAAACGAAAATAAACGAAATGAAATGAAATGAAATGAAATTGGCAAAAACTGGACAATCAAGGTGAGCTCAAGTGAAATTTAAAAAAAAATGAAATACATACATTCTAAGACAAGAGAGTCTAAGTTAGTCCTAAGTTAGACCCTAACTTAGAGCTAGATTTAGATTTGTGGCGACAGCACTGTCTAGACCCTTTCTAACGTTAACGTGAGAGTCTAACGCTCTATTTAGGCCTACATTCTGGCCTAGATCTAGGTCTAATTTTAACTAGATAGGGGGTCTAGATTTTCTAGGTCTGGCCTTTAAGACGCTTCCTGAGACTCTGACTGAGTCTGAGTAACAAACAAGTTAGACCCTAGGCCTAGATCTAGATCTAGCCTAGGGAATAGGCCTACTGCTGGATCATTGCCATCGTGTAGTTACTGCTTTTTTTCCGTGGGGGAATGTAGTTACTGCTTTTTTCCAGGGGGGGAATGCTGAATCATGGCTAGCTGTAGTTACCGCTTTCTTCCGTGAGGAAACTAGCAAAATTTGGAGGCAGCCACCGCAGTAACTAACATTTTCCCTAATAGCATTAAAAAAACAAAAGGTAGCATAATTTTTGTTTTTATGTAGTGGTAGACAACTAGGTATGACGCATAATCCTACCACAAAATAATTTTCAAAGGTATGTTCTAAGGACTGTGCAAAAAAAAATGCATTTATCTCATTTCAGCAGATATGTAGTTACTGCTTTCTTCCGGGGGCAGTTTAATGAATTAAGAATATTTTGCACACCTCTTATTTTCATTTACCACAAAATGCATTGTTTATTTTTTTAAAGGGGCATTAATTTGGTCACAGAGGCGGTGGAACGTCGGACTCAGACAATGAAAGTGGAGGGGCAGCTATTGTTTGGCAGATAAAAGGTGCCCCTCCACTTTCTTTGTCCGAGCCCGATGTTCCGCGGCCTCTGGGTCATGATGAATATTCACGCGATTATGTTGATACTTAAATTACATAATTCATCAGTCTTTACTTGAAACAGATAAATACAATCAACATGAAATTTTTATAATATGCGTAATAATGCGTATAATAATTTGATTTGATTTTGCATCATTGTCGGTACAGGTCCAAATTAAGTGAATGTTTTAGATTTCATTTTACTTTTAAAAATCTCTCATATATTACAATAAATATTAACATTGGCGTAAATCCCGGGGGGATGGGGGGATATATCCCCCCCCCCCCCCCCACTTTTTGGAGAGGGGGGGGGATGGCGTGTACAAATATCCCCCCCCCCCCACTTTTTAAGAAAGAAAATATATTTTAATTAATCTGTTAGTAAAATCTTTGAATATCTGTCATGAACAACCATCATATTTTAGAATTTCTATTTGAAAATGCGATTGAAAACCAAAAAAGTGGTTATTTTTGGCTCGCTTGCTTCGCTCGCTCGCAAAATAAATATTAAAATGTGTGATAGGGGGTCTGTGGGGGTCAGTGAGGGTGTGTGCTTATACTTAAGTGTGAGATCGACAAAAAAAAATCGTCAAAAAAGTCAATCATCCCCCCCCCCCCTCCCACTCCTCAGAGTGGATTTACGCCGGTTTGAGTTGAGTTAGACCGAAATCGAATCGAGCGCGTACTTTTGTTTTAAGTAAATTCTACTTGCGGAAAAAAATAAGAAATAGTGTTACGCTTTCGAAGAATAATTCGTAATTGTGATTACCTTCTCCTGAACAGACGACTCCAGAATCCTCGGAATGATCACAATTGTGATTTGTATATTCTGCATGACTACAGTGTGCGATGTGATTCTCCGTTCCTCTACATACGGTGCTGTCCAAGACGATTTGTCCACTACCTTGTCCGAAATACGACAGTACATAAATTTTGCGTACCCCAGGGTAGCCGAGCATACGACAGACGACATTGCCGCTCTTGACATCCCAGTCATCGTCGCATATTGTCCCCCAGGACCCTTCGAAGAACACCTCCACGCGGCCAGAGTTTGAGGAACTTCCGTCGACAAGGCGTACTGGAACTATCGTGGAAAGATCAATTCAGGCAGAAAAAAAAAAAATTGAAAATAGAAACTTTGGGGATGTAGGATATTCAGTGGTGTAGCGTGAAAGCAGACAAGGGGGCGGTATCATGGGGTACTACCGGTCTTAATCGGCAACTGAAATATTATATAAATAGTTTTGTTTTGATATGGGGGTCAGTTTGAGAGGGGGTTATGTAACCTTGATTCCCTTAATAACCCTCTTATTTTTCTCTCGCTCTTTTGCTCATTTCCCCTTTTTATCTTTCAGTGTGCTCCCCCCCCCCCTTCTCTTGCCCCCGGAGATCTTCTATATACTTGGCATATTCATGTCAAATGAGTATGTGCAATTTATTAGTGAAAGATAAACGGACCATGCTACTGCTTGATTGCCTCAGCTCAGGTGGTAGAGTTTCACAAAATACAAAGCACTGCTGGGTCTTGCCAGGCGAGTTGCTAACATACATATTGCACTGTCTAGTTTCTGGCGAGGTAGATTTGCCCTACAGATAATAGTGTTTTTTTAGAATATTGATGGTAAGGTAAAGGTAATTGCAAAAAAGAAAATACATTTCAAGATATTCTAAATATTCAAATATTTCTTTAAACCATATTCACATTTGCTTTAGCTAAGTCACATCGCCTCTAAACCGACGATTCTTGGCCATTCGAGGTAATGTGGTTTATTCTTATTCTTCTTTTTGCTCGGTTTGCTATCGTTCTGGTTTCGGTAATATTTGTGTAAATATAGGTAATACACCTATTCTCATTGCAAAAGAGAAATAATCTTAATGAGAAATAAGGATGAGTTTTGATTATTTTTTTACCAAAACAATTTATTATATCATCGCAGAAATAGAAAAATAAAAAGTGGGCTATTTTACTAACGTGCTGCACAGGTCACTCCGACATCTCTTTCATGCGTGCAGTTGATGGAATGGAATCCTCGCGGTGAACACTGATTGAAGTTCACCTCATTTCCCGTGCAGTCGGTGTCAGTCACATGTATAGGACCTGTGCCTGTTCCGAATTTTTCCGAAGAGTAATACCGTTCGGCGAAGGCAAACCCCAGCATTCGGCACACGACATCGGCTTCCTGTTGGTCGAAATTTCTGTCGCAGACCGTTCCCCATGTACCCCTTTGGAACACCTCGACTCTACCCTCCCTTCTGTTGGAGCTACCTCGTAAACGGATTTCGTCTGCACCGTGTGAAAGCAAACGGTATGAGAAGGGGGTACGGAGAGGGGCGGGTGTCGGGGAAGAATAGAAAGATAAAGGGAGTGCGTAAAGTGTAAGTGGATATAAATGTCTACAATTCACTTCATCAGAAGACAAAGTGCAATTATACATTCCGAGAAAAGCAGTTGATGTAGTTTAATTATTGAGCAGTTGAGGGGGAACTGACAACGGAGGGGGAGGGGGTTATGAAATAATAGCAATAATGATAGTGATAACGATAAACTGATATCGATGATAATATTTCTTATTTGCCCTGCACTCTAAAAAAAGATTACCCAAATATTGGGTAAAAAGGGAACATGCATGTTTTGGGGGTAAAATGATACTAAATACTGTGTAAATTTAACCCAATGTTGCGTTGAAATTTACCCATAAAACATGGCATTGCATTTTGCCTTATATGGGACAAAATCTTGCCCAACAAACATGCATGTTCCCTTTTTACCCAATACTGGGTAACATTTTACTCAGCCTTTTTTAGAATGTGGGCGCAGAGTCTAGTCCTATTTCGAAGATGACATGGTAGGCCTTCTTATCATCTTCGATATTTCCCCCCTCACGTTTTGTGGTTGGTATTTCTTAAACTTTTTGCAGGTGGCCTCCGTGCCCACCGGTAGCTACGCCACTATGAAAGGCAGAAAATACTTCAAAAGACAAAGTGAATGGTAGCTAGTTATGCGAGGGTATAAGAGGCGACAGAGGATAACAGGCCCCTATATTACTCATGCCACTTGTCCTTGGAAAGCGCGTATACCATTTTTCCTCTCTTTAACTCATTCGTGACAGAAGGTCCACATTTTGTGGTTTGGCCTAATATCTTTTGATGCAAAGCCCTAAAAATCATACCAAATACATGAGCAGAAAATAAGCATTAAAATCATTAAATTGGCAATGCAATGGAAATTCTAAAATCACCATTTTCCCCTGCAAATTGGCAACTTTTTGAATTCTCTTCATACTTTTTGCCAATTTATATTTATTTCAGATACTTGACATTTTATTTTAAAAATGTAGCAATAAAAGAAAACTTTTGGTGTTGCCAATTTGAAGAATAAAAGCTGATCAAATTAGGCTTTAAATAATTCCTGTCACGAATGGGTTAACTCCTGGTGTACTAAAGTACACACCAAATACATATAAAATTCGTTTGTTTATTTCACAAGGACGATATGGTATTTTTGGAATGTAGTTTAGCAGAAAAATGCCACTTTGAAGAAGGATTTTTTTCAATGATCTTTCTTTTTATTTTACTCAGTAATACATGCAATATAATCGAAATATAACAAATAGCGCATATTATCATGTAAAAGATTCTATAAATGAATAACTGAATTCAAAGCAGTATAAACATGATAAACGATGGAGCTTCTATCGATTTACACGTGAAAATAATAGATAATCAACATGTATCGATCGGTCATTCAAATTAGCAATCACTCCATCTATAGATAAACTGACTACGTTAAACATAAATTACCCTTGTTTATAGCTTTCATTATCATACTGGCATTGCTTTATAACCTGCCCTAAAGAGTGCTGAAGATCCGTCTTACCTATCCCTCTGCAAGAGACACGCACACCTCGACGTTGTGTGCAGTTATGGAAACTGGAACTTGTGTAGGGGCAGAAGGAGAAGTGCGTCTCTGTACCACTGCATCTCACATTATCGAAGTTTAAATCACCGCTTCCGCTTCCCTCGACATTGTAGGGGTCTTCGTCGAGTCCGGAGAGTCTATAGTAGCCGAGTGTTCGACAGACTACATCAGCATCTTCCATGTTCCATTCGGCGTCGCATACCGGTCCCCATTTGCCGTTGTAGTAGACCTGAAGCCTACCTTTGCTTGGGGCATTGCTACCTACCAGGCGAATTTCCAGCGGTTCTGAAGGAAAGACAAGTGTGAAAAGCCAGTTTAAAAATACAATTCAAAATATTTTCCTTTTTACTTTAATTGCTGGCCTTTGGTACATGAAAATGCGAACCATAGTAAGAACTAATGAAAAATTTTATGAACTTAGATCGAAAGGGTGTGGCCTTTGAAAAGAGGTCAGTCTGTTTTCGTTGTCTTAGTTGCTGTCAAAATTGACCTAAAGCTGCTCACAAAAATAAACCTAATGGTCCAGTCCGCTATGAGAAAAAAATAATTCTAGGCCTATATGAAATATGATGGGACAGCTTATATCATGGATATCTTATTCACTGTAGATTGTGGTGATCCGACAAATTCTCCAGGCTTTATTTCTTGAAAGATAGACAATAAAGCAGGCCCTTGGGGGCTGCAGCCCCCCCCCCCGGGAATTTTTGAGAGGGTGCGGAGCACCTCCACCCCCCCCCCCCCCAGCCTTGATTTGGATGGGGGTGCTGCAGCACCCCTGATTTTTATGAGGGATGACACAGCACCCATCAGAATAAGTTTTTTCCCCATCCAATCTTCATCTTCATATTATAATTTTCTTTATGCAGCATTTGATTGAAATATGAATCACTGATGATTATACTCCGCGCACATTGCGCGGGGCCTTTTGATCTTAGCTATAAATAAATCTATGAATAAACAGAATGTTTTCGCAGCAAGCACTCTTATTCCAGCAGCGAGATGCCCGAATATCATGACATTCTGCAGGAAGATGTACATTATAAAAGTCATCTGTATTTCACTAGAAAATCTACTTTTAAAGAAAATAGAGCTTTTTTCGGTATAGCTCGTTAGCTGACTTGTAGTAACGAAATGGTATAGGACTACAAGCTGAGCGCCCAAATAGCTTCATATTTGGTAGACAGGTGATCGAATATGCATTTAGATATCTTATTGAGGATTATATCGTATTTTGATGACGACCATGAAAAAGAGGGGGGGGGGGGGGGGTTTCTCGGTCGCTACGCTTGCTCGTATATTTAAATACAATGATGATTGGCAAGCGAGGTGAACGATTTTAGATATCTTATAGGCCCATAGCATATTTTGATGATGAATTATCCCTTCTACCTACAAAAGGTGTATATTTCTTCTTGCTCAATCGCTGCACTGGTATGTTATTTAGATACATGATGGTTGAGAAAGCAAACCAATTCAAGAAGCGAGGTGACTGAATATAGGCCTAATTAAGTATTTTAATGACGAATTATCACTTCTACCTACAAAAGTGTAATATATTTCTTCGCTCGCTACTCTGGCTCGTATTTTTAGATTCAGGATGGTTTCGGAAAGCCAAAAGAAAAAAAAGAAAAATAAATAAATAGATAAATAAATAAATAGATAACAATAAATAAATTTTTAAAAATCCGGCAAGTGAGATGGCCGCATGTACATTTTCTAAACAAGATAAGTGTATTTAAATGACGAAATGATACTTCTATTGTCAGAAGAATATGTGTTTCCTCGCTCGCTTGTAATATCTATAAACAGAGTGCATGCATTTCAGGTGATATGTTCCAATCGTATGAAGACCTACAGATATTTCAGTAACAACAAAAATGCAGATTTTACACAAAAGTAAGTGTGAAAAAAAAATTAGAATCTCATAATCAGCAAACGTCGGACCCAAGACTCGCGATTCATTTCATTCCTGACTAGCATCATTATTATGCAGATTTCAAAATATACATACTGTCGATAGGTGACGCTATTACACATATCATTACAGTAGGAGACATCTATGCAAGTTGATATTAATTCCATCCTGTGTATGGAATAATAATGAAAAAAGACTATTACGAATCTCCTGCTGTCCGTAATAATATCAAAACAGAAATATCCTTTTGCGGCGGAAGTCAGGCCAAGGTGGTTCCTGAGAGTGGAAGCAGAATAAACAGAGAATCACATTCAGCATGGACAGTGTAGAAAAAGGTCAGCTTCATCACCACGGTAGACCTGATATTGCACCTCATAATTTCCAGCTTTAACAGTTTTGCAGTTAGAATATGGAAATCGACATATAATTTGTACTGTGGAAATTCCTTTTTTCCTTTTTTCTTTTTTTTTCTTTCCGCCACAGATGCCCAGAACGCTTCTGAACTATTCCACTCTTACTGATCATGCTGAAATGATCAACTAAGATATTGTCACGATCATGGCTCAAGACTTAAAGTTGTAGAATTTGGAAACGTATTTTGAAACGCAAATATTTTTGTTCATCAGAATCCAAAATGGAAAGAGTGATTTTTGCATTTTTCCTTTGCCATGGTCTCGTTGCATTTTCGCTTCCTGAAGGATCAGGTGATTATGGTAAGTACCACTTAGCGGAGATGAAAGGGGCTGACAATAGCTCTTGATTTAAACAATTCGCCAATCTTTCATCAGTTTTTGATGTGTAGCTTCGATGTGTAGCTGACTTTCCACAATGAAATTAATTCTATAACATTACATTTGTTCAAATGACTCAACCTGCTCAAGAATATTGCGAAGGCTAATGAAAAGGAAAGAAAAATTGATTTTGAATGTTGCGAAGGCTAATAACATGAAAGAGACTTTGATTTTACATCTCTTAAAAAGTGAAAGGGGCAATGTGCATGATGGGGCTGGACCCGAATTACCCTTCCCTATCCTTGCAAGTTTTCATGCCTACGAAGTAGACATGTTTGAAAGAATTTTATTGGCATGGATCAATGCCAGGACTGTGACATTGTTTTGTTTGTATGATCTACAGTGTACGTGTGTCAAGAGTCCACAAGTGTAGCCAACTCTTTCCCAGCTGGTCGCAGGGATGGAGTCGAGGCCGGCTTCGAGGCCAAATTTTGCCGGCCTTGGCCTTGGCCTCGGTCCGAGTCACTTGTACAAAGTCTATGCGAGAAATTTTTATCCAGTGGCCTCGTGACTCGGAACTACCGGCCTCGAATCCATCTTTGGATGGTCGACTATAATTTCTCATGGGTAAAGGATTTGAGGAAGGTCAAATCGGGAAAAAAAACACAGCCTAAGATCACGCTTACAAGACAGAGTCAAGAGATGAAAAAAAAAACTAAAATGTAAAAGATAAAAATTAAAAAATAATGAATATTCTATAGACGTAGATTTTCAGAAAGAAAAGTAGTCTGAAATTAAATGTTAAGGGAACCATGGAGCGACGTTGCCATCCAAAATATTCTTCCCCTCCGCGCTCGAAAAATGGGAAGTAGTCAGTTTGCTGTGGATAAAAATACTACTTGAGACATTAGCTTTAGCTACTGTGAAAACATTCTTTTTTTAGTTTTACACTCTTGAAATGATGTTGAGAAAATGTTTGTTTGAATACCCCCTATATGTTTATTTGAATAAATATTATAGCTTTTAATTTTCCTTTAACTCTCCATGCTCAACTTTGATAGTACTCTTCATATGAGTTTAGGCATTTACCCCTCCCTTCCACTCGATCACTTTCTGGAGATTCGACAGCCTATAAGCAAATTAAATTCAAGTCCACAAGTACACTCAGGCACTGGATATTAATCTTTTCAGAGGATCACTTTCCTTTTTTTTTCTCTCTCTCTCTCTCTCTTTTTTTTTTTTTTTACTCCAATGGTATTTCTTGTTCTCAGATACCAAAAGTTATTCTGTCTTCTTTTACTTGTTTAGAGGGTGTCATAAGGCCTAAATAAATTGATTTCCAGTTCACAAGGTTCATGTACTTTTTCGGTCACTTGGTCGATCCGTTTAAGCTTTTGAATATTTCAGGAAATACATAATTAACGCCAATTGTATATCAAGTCCATAGGTAGAATGCCTAGCCTTAACGCCAAACAACGAACTTGTAGAGGAAGGGAGGTGGAAGTCACGTTTTTAATACCGGACAACCTGGGAGCACGTAAGTCACTCTGAGAGCGGGGCCATTTTGCAATGATGCGGGTAAGCTATAGGTCAAGCTAGGACCTTCCGGGCACAGCTCAATTAAATCATAGAAACACAGACAGCCGATTCGATCAAAAATAATTCTGTGCATTTTTGCATCGAATTGATTTTTTTTTTTAATATAGATAGTTTGATAAGAATACGCAAAGCCATTACTGAGAAGGAATTTTTATGGCGTAAAATTCTGCAAAACATGAAATGTAAGGCTATTTTCGGAGTCAAATTTGAAGCTGTCACGTTGCTGCATGATGCCGAGTCTGCCACACTTTCGATCCGATCCTCCACTATGTCGTGTCATATATCGGGGGTGCCGCCTCTAGCTTTTTAGGCATGCAAGGAGTGTTAATGTTTTGTATGAGCCCAGTAAAATTTCCAGAAGGTGGGGAAGGGTATATCGCCACTATATGGAAAGGTATACTTCATGGTAAACAAGGTATACACTGTAGACATTGCTTCAGATGGACAAAACTATGAACTTATATATTTTTGTGCCTTCTGAATCAATTATTTTGTGGGAAAAAATGAAGTCATCTGATAAGCAATATACGTGTCCCCCGTTTAGAAAAAAAAATGTCGCCGCTCATTAAGCGCCTACATGTTATGTCGTTAGCGAACATACTTGAGAGGCCAACCGAATGTGATACATCATTGAGCTGTATCCTTACGGTATGATAATGTACTCACCATACTCTGATGCTGTTGTATAAGAGAGTCTAAAGAAACATAAGAGGAAGCAGAAAATATCCCAGTTATGTATTCCACGCATATTGCCTCATGTATCCCCGATGGACAACAACATGAATGACAATACGATGATGGTTGTTTTTACATCTAGTTCATATAGCATACATAGACGTTTACCTCTTTATTTGATGGGCAGGAATGCCCTCAGTAAGTGCATGACGCATGCGCAAAAGTATGGACAAGTATTGTCAGTTTTTTCTTACGAGTAAATTTTAATAAGTTGATATGTTTGTTTACGGAAACTAGTCCTCTGTTAAGTGTTTGAATCAAGTTCCAGCTAAATACTGCTATTCTTCTAATTTAATTAGGAATGATGATATCATTCCCGGTGTTGTTTTACAATAAAATATTTGTCAAAAAATATTCTCTATGACAAGGAAATAATCACAAGAGAATGATGTTATTAATGATATGAATATGTGCTTCATGGCACATAAGATTAATCGAATATAAAGGAAGAGCTGGATGAGGAACTTTAAGCATGTTAAGGCAAGCTTCATTTCTGGGAGAAGTGAAAAATAATTTGTAAGGTTTCACTTTCTTTTCATGACATTTAAGAAGACTATCATAGCATATGGTAAGACGAAAAATAGCTGAAGTGTTCTGGACGAAAATTTATGCGACGTAATATCATGTCTGTGTGCGATCCTATATAAACCTTATTGTGTGTTTTGGTGGACGGGCGACTCAATTTCTTATCAATTTGATGATTCCAGTTAAAACCTTTTCCCTATATAGACACCCCTGGTGTTATATTCGCTATATAAACACCCTTGGTGTTATATACCCTTTAGAGACACCCCTGGTGTTATATACCCTATACAGACACCCCTCGTGTTATATACCCTATACAGACACCCCTGGTGTTATATACCCTATACAGACACTCCTGGTGTTATATACCCTATACAGACACCTCTCGTGTAATATAGCCTATACAGACACCCCTGGTGTTATATAGCCTATACAGACACCCCTGGTGTTATATACCCTATACAGACACCCCTGGTGTTATATACCCTATACAGACACCCCTGGTGTTATATAGCCTATACAGACACCCCTGGTGTTATATACCCTATACAGACATCCCTGGTGTTATATACCCTATACAGACATCCCTGGTGTTATATACCCTATACAGACACCCCTGGTGTTATATACAGCTAATTACCTTTCCCATTTGCTTGCAAGGCTTTTCTTTCACAATCTAACTGCATGACAAGGGGAGCGTTTCAAGAAGAGTTTTGTCTGTGATTTTCAATGACAACTGTTATAAGCTACTGAAAATCCTTGCATCTGATTGGCTGAGAGCAAATTAGTCGGTGAAAATCACCGACAAGACTCTTCATGAAACGCTCCCCAGAACTCATGTTGCTCTTAAAGTTACCCGGACTAGGTGAATAGATGTCGCTTCTCGCAGTAGGGGCCTACTTGCAAACAGCCAATTGTGCAGTGTCATGACAGTTAAAACGTTGTTTTTGATATGATCGAAGATATTTTTGTGTCAATAGGCTCGCTCGCAGTCACTCTCGTGTGCGATTATGATAGGCGATGCATAAACACACACGCGCGCGCGCACCTCTGCACACTATTGGGAAAGTCACTGTCGCAGTGCAGTGTCAAATCGAATAGTTCGGCCAGTTCGGCCAGTGCATGCAGTGATTTTTTTTTTTTTTTCGTGTTGTTGAATATTATGTTCGTGTATTCGCAGCTGGACTAGTTGGGCGCGATGTGCGATCTCAATAACACTGAGGCAAACGGCTACCTCGCGCAGAACTGGCCTGGCGCTGCCCTATGGGAATTTTGTAAGCATTGCCCGAAGCGCCATTTATACACCAAATCCTGGTACTTAAAAAAAGGAGTTTTCCTTCCTTATTAAAGCAACTTTGTGATGTAAAGTTCAATTATTTTAAAACATACTGGTGTCGAGTATCATAATTGTTTGAATATTGTATCCTTCAGCAACATGTGGTTTTGCACTATGTGTAAGATGGAAGCAGAAAAAAATGGTACTAGAGAGAAAATAAACAGTTCTATATGAAACAACTTTAAATGTATTGAATGATTCATACTGACAATTTCTCAATTCCTAAATAGCTTACTAC
>CM057164.1:18284446-18295032 GCA_029962745.1 Echinometra lucunter
TGAATCTTATTCAGTTACACTATGTCTACCTTTCTGCATTCTACGTGACATCGCTTGCAGCATGTAAGCTCATTTCCACTCATTCACCAGAGTCAGAATATCTTAGTAAAATGTGTTCTTAATGGAAGTTTGTACGGGAACTACAATACCGATGTAAGAAGAACTGTGTGAATGATTTGTTTCATTCACGAAATTAAGATGTTTCTGACAAAGATTCCCCGTCGGTTAATCATTAGGTTGTATATGAGGCATAAGGAGATTCAAATTAGAATTATCTTCAACATCATGTGATAAAGAGAGTTTAACTATAACCCACTTTAACCTGGTTACGATTTTTATTGTTATAATAAACTGGAACCGGATGGTCCCTGTATTTAGTCTATGGGTGTATGCAAAATTAAGTGGTCAACATTTTAAATAAAAAGTGGCTGAGTTATTTCACCATTTGATTTTGTAGCCTTGTAGTCAACATTTTTCTTGTTTTATTTGAGGTTTCTGTTTCTTTGGTTTTTGTTTTATTGTTTTCTTTTCTTTTCCTTTCTATTCTGCTTTCTTTTGTCTTCTCAAAGGTTCTAACGAGACCGCGCCCTTCACAACACGCCTTGTAGGTGGACGAAATGGACTCGAGGGTCGGGTGGAGATATTCCATCAAGGCTCCTGGGCGACGGTATGTGACGACACCGTGTCGATCTTTGAAGCCCATGTCTTGTGCAGGATGGCTGGACATGCTTCGGCCATCAGCTATCACTGCTGCGCGGAATTCGGTCAAGGGGTAGGGGATAATGTGCTCAGCTTTATAAACTGCGACGGGCACGAGCTGAACATCACACATTGCATACGTTACGATTTCGGCAAACACGAGTCTACCTACTACGACCAATGGGTGGAAAACTGTGATCATTCTGAAGATGTCGGGATCACATGCAATCCAAGTAAGATACTAATGATGATAATAATAATCCGTTATTGCATATTGTCTAACGCCTCTATGCTCTTTCAAAGGAATTTGAATATTACTGTATCACCCAGACTTGTGGCCTGTTACAGCGCTCAAGCATTTCAAGGATTTAATTAATTCCTGCCAGTACTCATTTACCTCACGTGGGTAGAGTGTGGTAAATGTAGATTAATGTCTTGTCAAAGGACATTAGTGCTGCGCAAGGGAGTCGAACTCCGTACCTTGTGGTTCACAGTCAGGAGACTTATCCACTAGACCACCTCTACATTGCATCGTTCAAGAAGAAATGGGATGGCAGCCCGCCCCATTAGTAATAGCCAGTTTTCGCAAAGGGCGACGGGAGCCTGGAGTACGGGGGAATCAGTAAACTGCGACGGTACCCGAAAATCTCCCGTTTCGGCCAATTTGCAGTTTCGCAGTGTTGTGTGTACGGAAACGCCTGTGTGTATACTTGACGTCAAAATTGATTTTAGACTACTAATATATTTCAACTATTTAAAAATGTATGTTTAAGATGTGTTTTGAGATGGATACAAATAAAAACTCACTGCCATTGTCGAAAAAGCACACGCCAGTTCAAGGGTATTCATGAATTAACAACAGAAGTTACAACACGTGTTAGCTTTGCCACATGAGTCATGTTTACTTTGTTCGAATTCGCACAAGCCTTGCATAATTATAACGACAATGCTTATTGGCCGATTCTATGCCGAGGTAGCGTACTGACGGAACGCTATTTTGGCCGAGTACCGTTCTACATTGAATTTTCGGCAGTACGGGAGAATTTCTCGAGATTGGGAGACCCCCTGCTGACATTTTCCGGACGATCCGTTCCCGTCACGCTTGCGAAAACCGCCTAATATCATTAGGAAGCATGTCTAGAGGTGCTTGATATTCTCTCGGAAATTGTGACTCTTCGATACCCTGATAGCAGACGGACGTCTTTAAGACGTCAAGAACTGGTCATAAACTGGTCCACACGTCATATGTCTTATACACGATTATTTTACGACAACCTTATGACGTCTTTATATTACCAAAATTTTCTCAAATTTTGTTTGAACATAAGATGACATATCAAATATTTACCACTTTGTAACGTCTTTTTAAAGACCAGAACAAGACGTTTTTTTACGTCAGTTATTTCCCACTTTATAACAGCTTTTTCAAGACATAACATGACGTGTTTTACAGGAGTTTTACGTCGTGATACGATTTTTATAGTCGATCGTGATTCATGAATATTCATGAATGACCAGAAATGACTAAACTTCGTGAAAAAAGGAAGATAACATTTGAATTTTAATATTTTATTCAATGATTGCACTGCTGATTTGATGAACAATGTACTTCCATGTTGAACACCATTCAGTTAATGTCATGGGCAGGGTATTTCAGAATTCATCAAGAAATTGTAATTTCTAACCATTTTTTTTTTCAAGTACCACAGTCAATATATATAGTAATGTCGATACAAAGCATCAGAAGTTAGGTATAGGATGTAGGATGTTAGGATATAGGGCTAGTATAGGACGATCTATAGGCTAGAACATTAGCAAAGAGAAAACGTCATATGTTGTGTACATTGTAAAATATTTTATAAACCAGCTTTGAAGCTTTGACGTCTTGATGGTATGATTTTTTACCAGTCTGTGAGCTTTCTTTGGGTCGTAAAGACGTCATAAATACCTTTTTTTAGACCAATATGATGTAAAATTGACGTAAAAATATGACGTCTTATTTTACGTCTTGTGCTAGTGCAACGTATCGTCTTAAAGACGTATATATATATATATATATATATATATATACGATACGTAAATATGACTTTAAAAAGACTTTAATATGTTATTCTTACAAGTCTCTTCTATCAGGGTATATGCATTCAACTGCATAAATTTGGACGGACAGACTGATATAATTGCAAATCATCTAATGTTGAAAAGCTGTCCTTACTTTACCGCTTGAATTCCACTATCCTTTAGCGAGTTTTTAAAAAGCCATAATCTCTGCAGAATGTTTTAAAAAAAAAACCAGCATAATGTTAAAGGGATCTTGAATAATCAGGAAAAGTTGAGAATAAATTACAGTTATATTAATCTCTTGCGTTCTTTAACGTGCTACCGACTGCTTCTACTAGTCAGCACACATTCATAAAGAATCTTGAAGATAAGTTCAATAGTAAAATCTTTAACCTACGATCCCAGATCATAATCATTTTCAGGAAACTCCAGAAACTGCAGAAAGTATGAAGATTTTTAAAGCTTATTTTGGGGGTTCAAATTGTAACTCGGGATATAAGCCAAAATATATATGCCAATCCGGACACATTTCCGGCGCAGATATTCTCATTTCTCACAAAAAAGTTGCAAAGCCTGCAACTCTCATATTTCATATATGATCAGTGTATATCAGGGTGGTATACTTTTCTACCTTCTTAACTTTCATTAGGTTTCAGAAAATTTGCAATTAGGATCCCCTCCCTTTTAACATTCATGTTTTATACCCACGTATTCTTTATGTATATACTGAACTGCTAATGTCTCAGAATCATTCTTTAACCCGAGATAACTCCGTCTGAGGTCTGTGGAAAATAGTTATAACAAAGATTTTATCCGTTCAATACTATATATCTGCATGATTTTAATGACTTGGCTAAATTGAATTAAACTGAAAAAACTATAAACACCCCCCCCCCCCCCCCCCCCGCACACACACTTTTTCTAGCTGAAGTTCGATTAAGAGGAGGATCACACAGTCTTACAATGCGAGACGGGCGAGTGGAGATATATCACGAGCATGTATGGAAAGCCATCTGTGCCGAGTCCATGGATTTCAACCTGGCTACCGTCCTGTGTCGAATGTTAGGGTACCACACTGCACAGGGATACCATGACCTAGACTGGAGTAGTATCGATTATGGTGATACTCTCAATGGCACATCCCAGTGCCGAGGTGACGAGGATCACTATAGTGACTGCCTGTTATTGAGTAACAGGGCTACTATCTGCAGGGATCAACGAGTTGCAGGGATAACCTGTATTTCTCGTAAGTCTACATAATCATCATTATTCATTTTTTTTCCGTCTTACATAGTTTTTGTCTCTCCCTTCTTTTTAACACTTTCACAGGTTTCCTTTATCAAAACAACATGTAATTGCAGAATTTAACCACTTCTGATTTCTTCAAATATGTTTGTTAGATACACTTTGACATCACAATAACATTTTGTCGGAGATACGAGAGTTGAGCCAAAATGCAGTTTCAGTCATTTTTCACAAATGAAAAGCATATTTCTAAAAAGCACTAAATCAATTTTTTCACCGAGAGCAAGGATTTAGCATGACTGGATTTTTGTTCCATATGCGCATCAGTCATGTCAGTATGACTAGTTTGAATATCAAAACATTTTAGAAAAGCCGTAGCAAAAAAAGGTAAAAAATATTTTTATTTCAAAAGGCGCCATCATTGATTTTATTTAAACCGCCTCCTTCTTCGAAACATTAAAACTTTCCACAGTTGCAAGTACCAACATGAGTTATCTAAGAAATAAGAATGAAAGTAATCCTGCATGAGCAATAATTTTTCCATATTTGTTTTACTTATAATCTTTTGGAAAGAACATTCCGCAACATTTGAGGTCATGTATGAAAAAAAATTAAAGAATTTTAACAAAATTTACTTGTGATGCAAGATTTTTTCAGTCTTTTTTTTAGAAGTCAAATGTTTTGTAATGCTGGTACTTTGAACTGTGGAAAAGGTTTGTTTCGAAGAAGGGAAATGGATTAAATAAAACCTTTATTTACTCCAAATCACTCAAAAGTTGATTAGCACCTTTTTTTAAAATAAGCTTTTCAAATACATAAAAGACACTGAAAAACATGACCACATATTCCACTGTATGTTTCTTTTAATTCGTTAATTTCAGTAAGATGAAGTTTTAAAAGCGATTTTAAATTTGTAAAGGAAACAGTCCAATGATTAAAGGAATTCACTATTCCTATGCATATAACAGCCCTTCAAATTACCATTAGTCTGTTTCTCCAACCTTCGCTTTTACCTGCTAGTATTTGTATAACCTGCAGTTGCAGTACGTCTGGTCTCGAGCAAGTCAAACGAAGGGAGAGTAGAGATTACCAACGACGACGCTCAGTGGAGTGCCGTCTGCTTGTCGGGATGGGACATACGAGCTGCCAATGTGACATGTCGCATGCTGGGATACGACGAGCTCTGGCAGCTTTTCGTGACCAAGAATTATATCGGAAGACCTCATTAGTTGATGATATCTTGCTAACGTCGTTTGCGATGGCTCAGAAGACACCTTTGCCATTGTAACATGTCCGACATCAGACCAGGTCTTTGTGACAACAGGGGATATGCTTCTGCCAGGTGTGACGGCGAAACGTAAGACATTGGAATTTGAAGTTATGTTTTGAAGTCTTTTAGTTCCACATTGACATCAACAGTCGCTTACAAAACAATGCAGGCGGATAAGCATATTGCAGAGTAAAATGATAGAAGGTGGCCGTCCATATGAATACAAGCAAAAAATTAAAAATTAAAAACAAAACAAAGCAATATAAATATACAGGAAACCATATATGATGTGGCTCCCGTTACATATCATGTTCCCATTCTGATCATAATGTGGTTGTGTTTGCAAATTACAATTTTTATATTAGTTGCCGAATATAGCATAAACCAAGGATATGTACTTATAATGTTCCCCTTTTTACTAACTTTTTAGTCTTGAACGCAATGGCAACTTTATTTTGGCAGGTACAGTCCCGATGCGCCTTTCAGGAGGCTCAGAGCCCAACGAAGGTAGAGTGGAAATGTTTTACTACGGCTCCTGGGGAACGGTGTGTGTTCTTACCCCTAACCCAGGTGCAGGTTACCTGGGCCATGGCGACCGCAGACGTCATCTGTCGCTTACTGGGGTTTCCAGGAGCCCTGGACTACAACTGCTGCAGCCATTTTGGCCGCGGTGTTGGAGGCATCCATGTTCTAGACCTTATTGCAAGTGGCAAAGAATCCAGTTTATTGGATTGTAACAGGGTTATAAATGGACTTTATACAAGATGCAGTCACTTCAATGACTTTGGAGTTACCTGTCAAAAAAACTGTAAGTTCATGTACCTTCCACAGTATCCCTATGGCTGCAGAATTCTCTAAGATACTGGAGGTTAATAATAGTTGACTCCTTTGGTTCAAGAATGAATTTGCTTAATATTTGAAAAGAATAGAAGAAAAAAATTTTAATGAAAAAAGGGCGAACCCAGTGAGACAACTGAACCTCATGAAGATACGATCATGATGATGACAAAGAAAAACCTTTACGATAAGTTGTCAGATATGTCAGGAGACCCAGGAGAGGAGATAAGAGGAGGAGAAGGCGCGATAGCTCAGTCGGTAGAGAAATGGTATCGTAATCCGGCGACCCGGTTCGAAACCAAAGTCGCTTTATTCTTATACATTTACATGTCATATGCTTCTTCAAATCCATCATATGATGTGTAGATTTCATGGCCATAGCTATTCTAAAATTTATCGAAACATTAATGAATGGTCTCCACAAATATATATTATACATAAACAGCATAAAAATATTTAATGATGTAATATTCGAGGCATCCAGCTATTAATGCTCTCGGAGCTTACAATGAATTGTTATACCCCACATTCACAGCAAGGACACAAGACAGAGAAAAGAATAAACAAAGAATTGAAAAAAAATGTTTTAAATACTGTTGAACATCTGTGTGGAGTCGATTTTTCTGTATGACGCAGATGTTGATTGTTGCCGTGAACCATCACTTGTAATAGGTCCGTGAGCATGTTATTATAGCTTTTAATGTTTCTTCAAATCACAGATGACTTTTGAGATCCGTCTGTTGGAAGTGACACACAGCGAAGGTCGAGTGAAGTTCTCTACAGGATTACTTGGGGGACTATATGTGATGACAACTGGGATTTGAACGATGCCAACGTTGTGTGTAGGATGCTTGGATATGAGAGAGCAGAGAGTTACTCCTGTTGCGCGGCTTACGGAGAGGGTGCCGGTGAAATAGTATTTGACGATGTCGAGTGTGATGGATCTGAGGTCAACATTGGACATTGTCCCAGGAACGAGCTTCGATCACATGACTGCACACATTCGGAAGATGTCGGCGTGAAGTGCGTCGATCAAGAATCACAATTTATAGCAAAAGTCGGTAAGGATATGCTCCGACAATTTCTTCAGAAAGAGGTTTAATTCGCAAAAGACATGAAGGTTGGGGAAGAACTTAAAATCTTCACTTTAGGTTAGGATCAGAAGTAGTGCTGAGTCCACTTACGGTAGATGTGAATCATTCGGTTAATTACTACTGCATACTGGACGCGAAGTAATTGTTGCCAGAAGAAGTGAAACATTTAGTACGGTTCAGCACACACATCTGTTTCAATTGGTTATCAAGTCCCTGTATGGTAGGAGAAATAAGAATACTTAATGGCATAAAATAGACGGCATTGATTAACACATTTTGGTTAGGGTTTTTTTACAGAGACGCAGCTAATAGTCATGATAGTGAATCTGTCTTCTGTAATCGTCATACCACATGACACCGCTTTTATCCAGTCGCATGTGTTTTATTCACTCCGCAAAGTGTTCAAGGAAAACACCAAATTAACTTTTGGGCTTAATAAATACACTCGTGCTTTTTATATGTTACCAAATAAACAGTATAAATGATTAGTTAACACTGATAGTTCACACTTTATATTCATTTGGTCTGGACCAGCTTGTAGTAAGATTATCAGTTTAATACCATTTTGTCCATTTATTATCTGTAATAATTGTATCAGAGTTTATACGGCGATAACGCAAGAATAGCTGTGTTTAAATAGATGAAAGTCATTTTCTTTCAAATAATCATGTCCTGAATATATCCTTTTTATCACAGACACCACGAATGCTACTGGCACCACTCCTAAACCTGCAGAAATAACCTGGAATCTGTCGGCTGGTAAAACAGTAGGTATGTACTCTCTATATACACAAATACATGTAAAAAAAAATTTGTTTGATCATAGTTATGAAGGTATGAAAGTTCATTTTATAATAGCGTTAACGCTTATAAATAAATCTAGCAGTAGAAACCAGGGCACCGTTTCATGAAAGTTATCACCTCTGACAAGTTATCAGTCACCGACAATTTCAGTAAAATCCTACGTTTTGATTGGCTGAGAAGCACTGATCATTGACTGTTTCTATGGTAACTGTCAATGACTGACAACTTGTCAGTGCAGACAACCTTCATGAAATGGTCCCCTGGTGTTATGGGATAATAATAAATAATGAAACTTTTATTCTCTTTCATATATCCATTTCTCTTCAAGGACTGGTCATAACTCAAGCCATTATCATCATGATGATTTTTATCATCATCGTATACCTTTTCCTCAGGATACGGACATACAGGTAAATCTAATCCGTTGGAAAGCAGTTGCAAAACTGAACCGGATTACCCTGCACTATTTTATATGAATACATGAATAAGTATAACATGATTCAATCAACGATATGCATGTCCATGAACTTGTCTTCAATGTCTTTATCACGCATATCCCATTGATCAATTCGTAAGTGCAAACAAGAAGTTGATTAGCCGTATTTCAGGATATGCCTATATACATGGTATACAACAAGGTATACAGCAATGGGTATAATTGGCTATAAGCTTTAATAATGTTCACATTGGACTGAATGTTACAGACTAGTATTGATAATAATTTATAAGAATTTATATGCATGGCGCCGTCCATCTAAAAACTTAATTCTCTTCCAAGGCGGCACAAAATAATTGAGGAGAATGAGAGTCCATATGAGTGACAAGTCCTTCTATCAAGAATCGTTAAAAGAGAAAACTTCTAAGCTTGCATTTGAAGGTTTCAACAGAATTTCTAGTTCTTATCACTGTGGATCTTACTGATAGTTTCCATATTTTCTTTCTTGGAGCATGGATTTCGTAAAGAAAGCTTGAGGGGAATAGCCCCTACCCAAACAACGTTAAACTTTCCTTCTTTATCTATTTCTGATTAGGAGTGTTTTTATAAAGGATATTGTCAGTTACAAAACTGTTTTCATAAGGATCCCGGATGTTTACATTAGGTACAAATACATTATGCCCCTTAAAGTTGAATCACAGACAATTAAATAAATTGCAGAAATCAACGGTCAAGAACCTAACTAGTTTACAACAAACAAATTTATGAGACTTCTATCTTCAACCTACCATCTTTTTTGTTTATTTCTTATCACATTAATGCCATATGTTCATGCGTTACGAATAATTTCAATTTATTCATTTCGAGCATTCTCTTTGAATCTATAACAGGAACAATGCAAGGAAGGATGATATCGCTGCAAATCCGATGACAGAACAACATCATGGAAACACTTTGTTTCTTCATGATGATCAAACTAAATGAACATAGTCATTTGTCCTACGCCCTCTGGACAAAGACATTTTTTGGAAATTTGCCTATACGACAGATAAAACTGAATGGACAAAACATTTTGGAAATTCGCCTGCAAGTCTGCAGTGTTCTGTTGGTTCTGTTTTGTACGACACAAATCAAATTGACTTGCAAGCCAACTGTTGCTGACGAATCCGTCAATAAGGAATATTACGCGCCTGTGTAATGGGCTACCCTCGTTCGTCTCAGCTTGGCTCACACCTTCCGTCATTTGCTGTCATAAGGACCTCGTCTGTATGTTTGGGGTTTTTCCGCGTCATTGAAAAGTGATGAAGAATTATTGAGAATTCTGCAGTACAGCATTGGTTGCAATAACTGGTGCATGGGCTAATTTCCTCCCATATTCACTAGTGCACGTTATGACGTAATCGAAATGCCGCTTGTGTGAGTCGGACCCAAGACCATACAGCCTCATATCATACAATACTCGTATAGCAGTACCATGCCGTCTACCCCATTAAGTCATGAACATTTCCCTTTGTCATTCTATCTATAAACGCACCTTTAACTTTGTATTCGCTGTGGATCCAAACCAAGGACTGTCACATTATTGGCAGCATAAGGTGCATATACATCTACGTGCGCCAAGAGCCGACTGCTGTAGCCCAGTCGACTAAATCCTCTAATGGGTTACTTATTAGGCATAATATGGCCATATTTTCTTGAGCAATGGGTCTCCCTATGCTAGAATATCCTTGTATATACCATAAGAAAGAATATTACAAAGTAAGGTGCAAAGTTTTCGCCTCCATCAAAACCTTTGGTGTAAAGGCATACTGTAAGCATTTTTCATAAGTATTCATCAATATTATTTTGCAAAAGATTTATTGTCATTATCATTTTGGAATCAAGTAAAAAACGATTATGAGCGCTTGTATCCCGAAGTTCAAAGTGGGATCTGCGACATGTATAAATAAATCATTCACTGTTTCAATCTAAAGAGCTCAATCATTACATTTTCATTTGAAATGTTACAATGACTTATCACACCATTAATCTTGTGTGTGGGTCTAGATATATATATATATCTATTATATATTATATATATATATATATATATATATATGGTGTCATTTTTATTTTGATACAGACTTATAACCTTTTTTTT